>CAIGQW010024412.1:1977465-2033068 GCA_903798125.1 Danio choprae
TGTAAGAACTGAAGTGAAGCATGACGATGTAAGAAGCACATAAAAAACAAAACAAAAAAAACAACAGTTGTAAATTTCATATGTTTAAGACAGATAAACAGTTTACTTGCTCCATGTTAGTGTGTAAAATTTTTCCTGTATAATCAGTAATGTTGTGTGATAGTGTGCAGTACCTGTGCGACAGTAAGGATAAGCATTCCAGGCCTTCTCATGAATATTCAGGGCAGATGAAGGGGCCAGTAGCCGTACAAAAGTTGGCACTTTACTACATGTAACAAAGAAATCAGGAATCCCACAGAAAAACTGAGATACAGACTATGAAGTTAACAAAACATGCAGTACACCTTAGTGGTGAATAATTGATATGATTATTACCTTTGCAAGTGGTAAATCTTATGCGTGTACTGTCCTTTTTCTCCATCCTCTTTCTCGTAGGGCTCGTTTTTTAGGACCTCCACCCCTTCTCCACCTCCTGTCTCATTCTTACTTGCTTCTGCTACAGAGTACAGCTGACCCACCTGGTACTGCAGATCACAGAATAATATTTAATAATTTACACATTTTCTTACAAATGCAAATTATAGAATAATAGGTCATAATGACAAACAAGAAAATGTATTGTCATGTCCTCCATTTGCATGTCACGGCTGCATACAGTGCTGAGAGACGAATCAACATCTGCATAGATAAATAACCATATATAGACTGCAGTTGTCCGTTTTTTTATGGCTCACCAAAGGAAGTTCAAACCTAACAATCTGATGATTATAAAAAAAATTGGGAAACTATCGTTTCCCCCCAAGCAGGCAGTAGGAGTATGATTTTTTTTTTTGCAGTTATAGAAAATAAATAGGAAATTCGCAGATATTAAATTCTATACCGTTACAAGTGAATTAAAGCATCTTAATTTGAATGTAAGAATGTAATTATGAACTAATATACAAAATATGGCTTTTATTGTTTTCATTTACCGATTAATAACATAAAATGTATACTAAGTGAGCCATCTAATACACTTAGAATGAAATTAGCATCTAATTTTGCTTGGATGCACATAATGAAAAATAGACATTAGTTGTTAAATGTAGTCCTTAACAAAATTATGTGTTGTAAAAGTTTACATTAAAATGTGCAACAGGTTATGGCATCTAAATATAAAAACAGAGGAATAATGATACATTTAAAAAATGACCAATGTTACAGTACAGATATATTAATGTGTTAATATAATTTTTACATTAAAAATAAATAATGTATTAATAAGTAATTTTATATAAATACATTTATAAAACCAGTAAAAAGACTGACATCCAGTCTGAATTGCACCAACATTGGCAATACAAAACCAGTTTCCACAATGCAACATCCTCTGCATCTTTCCTGTTTCATCTGGTTTGGTAATTCAATTCTCCTTCAGTTCACATTATGCTGTCTTTTGCACAGGTGAACAGATAGGAATGCAACTACACGTGCCAAACCTGTGTCTGTTTTCATTTAGACAAGAACAACTGACTTATTTCTTCGCCAATGAGTTCTTATACAAACAAGACAAACACAGAATGACCATGCAAAGGCATTCAAACATCAAACACCCCAGCCTAAATCAACAGGGTGGGCAAGAAATTACAACGCCAAAACAAATTTAACCTTTGCTTGGTAAGCTGAGATAGTACACTTGATAAAATCTGATAAGCTTGGTCTCGGGTTACAATTAATTACAATCTGTCCTCATCTACTATACACAGACATCCAGTTAACTAGGCCACTTTCCCACAAACTGTTGTGGCTGTGTTTAAATTCATCATTTTGACAGTCTAAACTGTCCTACCCATTAGAAGAAACTGGGTGGAGCCTGAAAAACTGGAGAAACAGAAAAACTGCCATCATGCTAAAAACATATCCATAAACCTTAAGAGTTTTTACAATTGTGCCTAAACTAAAATAAAAATGTTTTATAAATAAAGCCATAAAAAGCAACTGAACTCCAAATGGACAAAATACAGTACATACCTCTTCAACAGAAATGGGCAGGACGATTCGACTGAAAAAAAGAAAAGAAAAACACAGAGTAAGCCTATTATGTCAGCAAAAATGCCATGGTGACCTATGAACTCTTTTCATCTACACAGTCACATTCATTTCTTTGACATCTTAGCAACCAGTCTAAAGACAAATGCATTAATAACTCTGTATAAATAACAGAACACTTCAGCCTGACATGACAACACTGACATGTTCTGATAATATTGTCTCATTAATTTACTTGCTTCTAAAATAAATACATATATAAAAGTGCTATCAAAAAAGTAGATGTCGGCATACTAAAAAATAATTCAAGCTCCAAAACATATTATTCTAACCAAGTGAATAAAAAAAACCTGTTGAACAAAACAAATGTATCCTAATCTTTTAAAACCAGGATTAATTCTCCCATTTCAAAATCCCCTATTATTATAAATCCTCAGGTTTTCCATGACGTTGGAAACCTTGTTGAAATAAAAGTTCCTAATCACCATATTACATATAAATGACAGAATATGTACACAAGCATATTTTTTGCTTTCATATAAATAGTTTAATAAAATGACAACACTTTAATCTAATAAAATATTTCACTTTATATCAACTTCTAAAATATTGAACTGTTTTTTATTGTCTAAAGTAGTGTCATATTGTTTCATTACTTGTAGAAAGTGTTCACAATTTGGCTTAGCTTTCAACCATTACTTTACATGCATGTGATATTTGCCAAGTTAAGCGGTGCAATGTTGTACTTTGAGAAACAATGATACAAAAGTTTTACAAAATTACTTTATGCAGCTGAATTTTTTACGTCCCAATCATCCAAGAAATTAAGTTAGAGACGTCTCAAAAGTAGCCTATTTCTTGAATATATACACTGAAAGCAGAGAAGAATCACATCTTAAGCTTACATATCAAGTATTACAAACGCGAATATGGCTGTCATGACATCATAACGTCAACATTACGACGCCTAATACAATATTTTCCAGCTCAGGGCACATTCCAGTCGCTTGTTATGTAAATACTGTTGTCATAATAAGGTTAGCGGATTATCTAATTCCTGAATGCGTAAAAAACAAACAAAAAATACAGTATAATCATTAGAGTCTCAAAGTGCATTATGACGCGCCGTGCACACCGGTACATTATGACGCGTGACCGGCAGAACTGAGCATGTGACAATCACATTCATTCTACCTGCCGTTTTTAAAGTTTTGTAACTTCATTGACAAAATAAGGCAAGTTTGTTTTCTTTCACACTGCAATGAAAACAAAGTGACTGCTAACCATTATATGGCTCATTTTGAACTGACTGAAATATACACAGTATAATTTCAAATAAAAGTTCATACTTTACACTAACGTTATTTGATACAAAAGAACACTTGGAAGAAAAAAAACAAACATTAATTAGCCAGAATTTAAACATAAAGCCCCTTCTTTAGTCAGCAGCCGGCGAAAGATAACAAGCACGCGCCCCAAAGCCAAGTTCAGCGCAAAATGAAAACTTCAGCACACCTAAATCACACTTAAAATACTTACAACTCCTTTATCAACATGTTATCTCCTTTGCCGCCGCGTGTCCAACATTCAAACTAGCTTTTTCGTCGACTCGTTGGATCTGCCCGCCGCGACTCGTTTCACTTCAAGTTCCTGGATTTCTCATTTCTTTAAATTCATTTCCTGAAAGATGTCGACAGGAGAGCCGCGTCGTCACAGCAACCACACCTACCGGCTTGAAAACGGCCGCAGGAACGGGTCTGATTGGCCAAGAGCACGCACAGACTGTAGCGCCACACCCTGCTCTGATAGTTCACGAAGAACTCATACAAAACACACACACGCAAACACGACCTGACAGAAACACTCAAACACACGAGTAAAAAACCGTCCACACGGAGCCAAGGTAGACGTTCTTGTTCCGCTGGTTTTCAGTTTAGGATGAGACCTCAGAAATGATTTGGGTGTGAAGGTGTTTTTGTAGCCTTTTTAAATGTAAGCCTGTCTCTGAGCCAGACCTGACTTTCCAGTCAGTCTGACGAGCAACTAGTCTTTCTCCATTCCGTGGGAATTATCATTTAACATCATTTATCATCTTGTGCTATAATAATACAACAGTGTCAGAATATATTAAATTCTGGTTTTAGTATATTGGATATCTTAAGCTTTTATAACAATTTCTATATAGTATTAGTAACATTAAGCCCTTTGAGAAGTTCTGGGTATTTAGTTATTCTGTTGCTGACTACAAGTTATCTTATGGAAATTGTTGTCAGCAACAATCTAAGTGACTAATTTCAGGTCATTTATTGTGACCACTTAACAATCCCTGAATTTCATGAATAATAATACATAAAAACTAAAATGACATTGTCAGCGTCTATCAGGAATGTAATGTTTTTGGCATCGTCTTCTAATCTACTGAGATGCACTTTTTAAACATGTATTTACATGCTCATGTAATTCAATATTGTGAATATTAAAATGTAAACAACAGGACATCTATTTTTTTTAAACTATAAATCTCAATAAATAATGCATAATTCTCTGCTATTTTGTAAATGAACTATAAAAATGAACTATAGTCTGACTAAGCATTTTAAAACAAAATATAATTATATTATTAATAGTACAATTTTTACAAGTAATCATTTACTACCTAACACTTACTGTTAGGTTTTATTATTATTTCTTTTTACATAAATCTGACATTTTTAAAACACTGAAGTTCTGCCTTGTTAGATTCAATCCTGTTGATTCTTGTAAATTACTGACCAGAGCACTTTTTCGATAAGTGCTTTTAATTTACAACAAAAATGTATAAAAACCTAAGAATTTAAAAGCATCTGAAAACGAACTTAAAATAAATAACATGCGACACTTGAAGATGAAGCCACACTGCCATCTACTGTAATGATACTGAAATTTCTATCAAACGTCAGTAATTCATAACACTCTGCCATCAGACTGCTATCTTACAGTATTAGCATGATCAAAAAAAAAAACAACCTTTCATATACAAATGAATTGTTTTTTATTTTTCACATATTGGATATTTTGTTGAGACATTTATTCAAAAAGGTGCTATATAGTAATAGAATGAAGAAACTCAAAAAGCCAAGTACAGTAAAACGCCCACAAATAAAGAGAAAAACTATGTACATGTACACGTGACTAAAAAGACAAGCTACAAAGGTAGAAAAATCAACAAAATAATCAACAAATGACGATAAAAGTACAATACCATACAGAGAGAAAACACTGGTGTTAAAGCTCTACTTTTCTTCCCTCTTACATCTGTGTATGTGTGTGGGCGTTTTTTCACGCTCATACACATATAATGGGATAATAAACCGACATTTAAAACCAAAATCAATGTGATAACCGAATAAAGAATGACAATTTAAGGTATGGCAGTGAGAAAAAGTGCTACTTCTCTCGTCCTGAGAGTAAATGATCTTACTCTCACATTCATTGCGCTTAGTACAGTACTGCATTAGATTGGAATTTACTTGCAATATCCAGGCATGTTCAAGCCAGCAAATGCAGTCCATCCAGGACTTCAGCTCTGACAAACTATTCACAAAAAAGTGTGACAGATATAAGTGGATGCTGCAAAGTGGATCTGACCTATTCCTCTTCTAAGGGGGTCATAAAGTAAGGTCACATTTATGGCAACTGTTGAGAAGATAACATGCACAAGTCCTGTTTCCTCATCCAGGATCTTGCGTTCATCTTTTCATGTACATTTACAGTGGAAATACTGTTAAAGTGAATGAGTGAGTGGACTATTACTCAAAATCAATCTTTTGCTGAGAAATGTTCAGTGATCCACATCAAATGTAGAAACTACAACACTGGAAATGTAAGTAGATTGATTTCACGTCAGCAAGGTTGAGCCAAAACCATTTATCAGAGATTTTACAGTCGAAAAAAACTGATTTCACTCAATTTGATGATCTCTCGTAGGGCACAATATACTGGCCTGCAACCCACAACAAGGATATGGGTTTTCGAAGGGATTGTCGTCAAGCATGTCTCAAAAAAAAATCTCCCTTTTTTTGAATTGCTATGAATTAATTTCAAGTTTTTATCACCACAATGTTGAGTAGCCAGCTAAAATCTGTATTCGGTATCTGTATCATTCGTGTTTTTTCTATTCTACTAAAGCACCATAGTTAAAATGGTAACCAGACCAGAAATCTTGAGGACATACACAAAAATCTTATGGCGAACGTGGTTTTCATGTATGCATGAGGTTGTAACAGAACGCATATACTCTGTAATGGCTAACGTAAGCACCTCTGTAATTACGAACCCTGTAGTGCAAGATATATATATATATATATATATACGATAATGGCATCTAATCTCTTTACCGAGAGTGCACTGAGGCCCTGTTTACACCTGCTATTAAGATGTGTTTTTTTGCTGATTCGATCCCAAGTAGACCACGCTAAATACAGATGAAAACGAGGTCGAAAGCTTTGAGTTTGTCCACTTTAAACCACTTCCTGAGGTGGTCGAAGATGCATTCGACTGGATTTGTTCATTCTTGCTTTTGCTTCATTCTTAAACATTATGAGACTTTTTGTTGAAGCATGCTATTCAGACAGGATTTACACTTTGCTTTCGGAAATCGTAAAGCAAAAACTTAAAAACCACAACGGTGTCTTACTAGTCCTGATTGATTTTTGGCTCTTTCCACTGTCTTCTTTTGTATTCATTCTAATTTTGATATATATCATATATATCTTCCCCTCAAAGAACTGAGGAAAGTGGATCGAAAGTGGACGAAAGAGACAGATTAAAGCACCGGATGTAAATGGAACTCTGTCTCCCTCATCTAATAGTGATCTGATCAGCAATAATGCATTTTAATAGCAGCTGTAAACACGCTCCTTAGCGCACATACTGTAGGTGATAAAGCAAACTCTGAAGGGATCATATTGCAGGTGAATACATCTGATATGAATTATTACTCTAAAAAGTGAAACACCCTGAATAATTGCCTGAAGAAAAGAAAAAAAGACATTATTTTGTGCTAGCTAAACAAGTGAAGCTAAACCAGTAGTACTGCATCGGGGGAAGTGGTACAGTCTGTGTGTGGATGTGGAATAGTATTGCTGGTGAAGATCAGATCCAAATGTGAGGCTAAATCCCCAACATACGGCCTTAAACCAAACCTTTCGGACTTCTACAACTTTCTGAATGGACTGATATGTACAAAATGCATCTCGCTCGTACTGTAAGTGTACAGGATCTGCATGCCAAAGCAAATAACAGCATAATTCCCATACTAAAATGAAGCTTAGATTACAGTAGCCCCGGGTGCCAGATCAGTCCTTTAAAATCAGCCCAGTTCAGAGAAAGCTGCAGTTTCATGCTCATGCTGTCCAAAGCATGCTGGTATATGTATGAGATTAAAATCGGAAAATCTGTCCACTTCCGTTGAAAACCCATATGCGACAGATATTAAGCAGAATTGTTCTGCTTTAAGGTAGTTTGTCATTTATAACCGCAATGTAGGGTCCTTGACTTGCATTTCAGCAGCTTTATGAGCTGAAAGCAACAGAAAGTGTTCGTAATCAGTCCACAAATGGGTTTACAGTCACTAAAAATGCAGAATCGAGCTTGATCACTGGTAATAAAGCTGAACACTAGTGGCGCGTGTAACACTCTTTTCAGGAAGCCTCGTCAGGCTTCCTCAAACCTGAGAGAATTTCACTAGAAATTGCTCATTATTTTATGTATCGTGGTGTGAAATTCAAAAAATCTAACTCAGAAAAGAGGGCCTTTCTCTTCTTGCTTGTCAGGCAGCACACAAAGTCTTGATGTCCTTGTCTGTTACAAGGACAAGGGCATCAGTTTTATTTTCTAAACCTGCCTTTCACAGTGTCCGTTGCATGTAAACGTGTGTGTTTGTGTGGCACGTTGTGAGACTCTTGGTTGCTTTGGCTGTATTTTGTGCCTGTTTGAGTGTGTGTGTGCCTGTTGAGAATACATGAGTGTGTGATAGACAGGAGAAGGAATCAGGGAGGTGTTTATCACTCGTTTTTTTTTGTGACCTGCAGTCCAGTTTTTATTTCCCACCCATCGTCCTCCTGCTCTCCTTTGTCGGCTGTTGTCATCTGTGCGTTTGCAGTCAGACAAATGCCTCGGTGTTGGTGCTGTTGTTGATCTGGACGTAGATCTTGGGGTCTTCCTCACGCTCAGCTTTCTCTCTGCGCAGCTGTCGGCCGTAGCACAGCAGGTAACTGGGCAGGCAGAATCCCAGCATGCTCAGGACCAGCAACCCCACATTAACCTACAGAGAAAAGCAAGCACCAGTGAGATTTAAAGGCAGTTTGTTTTTGGTGAACCCAGCAAACATGAGACTAAGAGAGAGATATTCGGATAATGTCAAAGATGTTAAATTGACATCTTGTAGATGGCTTTGATCAATGGTTTGTGTGCAGAACAGAAATATATCAGGGATTTAGGAGTCATATGGACTTTTAAAGTCACAACATAATGGAAGTCGTGACCAATGTTTTGTTCTGTATTGGGACATACATCTGAGTGAGACCAGTTATTGAAAAAAGAAAACAATTGTTGGATGGGGACTTGGTTCAGTTCATCATTGATTTCATGGATGTAGATCAGCGGTCTATAGATGAATGGTTTCTCTCATAAAAACGTGTGCTTTCAGATTTTCAGATGATGATTCCACCTGGTATTAACAGGCGTTCAGATGAATCTTTTGTGAGTGTTTGGATTTTGATTTGTTTAGACCCTTTCCTCTTATTTCATCATGCTCTACATTTTCATGGAAGTAATGTTATTATTATTTTTATTTTAATGTAAATCAAAACAGAATTGTAATTTCTGGATGATCTATTGGTTTAAATGTTAGTAACAGTCTCTCTGCTCACCCAGAGTGGATCTCCTTCCAGCGGGCCCATCATGGCCATAAAGAGAGGCTGCTGCAGCAATGCAAAAAGTGCACTAATGAGGGACTGCATTCCTGTCAGGCTGCCGAACTGAGAGGACGGGTACCTGCACACATAAACAAGCCATTAGAAAACCGGTATTTTGAATGTTTTCATATTCTGGGTCCATTTGGACATGAAGAACCATTATTTTATCAATCAGTATAAATGTATATTTGTACAAAAATGTTACCAAAACCATATCAAATATTTTAAAAACGAACTATAGTGCAAAATACATACATTTCTTTTACAATATTTACAGGAATATTTTGCGGGAATATATCATTGTGTGAAATTAATTTTAAAAATACAGTATAATATGAGAATTACCAGTATTAATCTTAATGGAATGAATAGAATCTAATTACAATTCTTTTGAATTTATAACTCCTCACTACTCAAAAACAAAATTATGCCTAAAATTGTCAATATGACATATGTATTTCTAACAAAACAACATAAACATTACTCTGAAAAGTTTCCAAACGGAAAATATAGTGCTGAATTGTGTGCTAGGTATGCTGAACAGCCTAAATAAATACAAATTATTACAATTTTTCCAATATTCCAAAACAAAAACAGAAAAGGTCAAAATGCTTAGAAAGAATTACACATCTTCAAAAATAACTATAAACAAAAAGAAATTATGTATATTTTGAGGATTCCAAAAATCTATTTAAAATTCTAAAATTATTTTTGACATATTTACTATATTAAGGTTTTCTTTAAGTATTTATTCTGGTAAAGGGCTAATCATGGTTAAAACCAGCACTAAAAACACAAAAGCATACTCACACAGCAGCGTACAACCCGCCAACTGCAGAGTGAATGAAGCCTCTCACGATGGTGTGCAACACAAATGACAAAATCTACAAGCAAAACAAGAAACCAGAATAACTCAATGCTCCTCCAAGGCAAAAACATTCTTTTTTTTTTACTTTTTCCTGATACATAAATTCAATCTAGCTTTTAAATTAGTCATGCTGCCACAGAGAGGCGCTGTTGAGCTTCTTCATCCCCAAACAAATCCACTGCAGTAACATGGCAAGACTCTGCAGCACTTCTTCACCCGCTCCCTACAATATCATTCTGCAGGACACCAGACTCATGTTTCACTCTCACTTTACCTGGACATGAAGATTAGGCACAATGCACGTCATCCCGAAGCCGACCAGCAGCAAATTGGTGAAGATGAACGCGCGAGTGGCGTTGCTGATCTTCTGGATCTGCTTGTCCCGTTTCTTTGGCTGAGTGGGATCCCTGATGGAAAAGCAAAGTGTGCATTACTGCAGATGCGATGGCACATTAAACTTGAAATTAGATAATAATTACAGGTTGAATTGAATGGCGGTGGGTGTCGGAAAGAAGCATTATAGGCTCATGGTTACACTCACTTTGCGCTTTGTTTCTCGTTTTCTTCCTCACATTCTTTTAGCCTCCAGTCCATGATGTAGCCAATCACTGGAGCCGTCAGGAGACACAGCAACTGCAGCACCCCGAAGATGGATGTGTATGTGCTTACTGGGGGAAATAATTGAGATTTTACATCATTATTTTTGTGTCCATAATATATATATGCATAAAAACGACTTTAAGAATGCAGCTCGTGCCAACTACGAAGCTGGTGGAATTTTTATAAGTGCAAAAGTTTGGGATAGTTAACTTTTGAGTAAGGTAATTAATACTTTTAATTATTAGGGGTAGATTTAATTGACCAAAACTGACATTAAAGACATTTATAATGTCACCAAAGATTTTTATTTGCAAATAAATGCTGTTCATGTAGACTTTTTCTCCTAAAATAAAAATATTTTTACCATTAAAATAAGAAATGTTTCTTAAGCATCAAATCAGCATATTAGAATGATTTCTGAAGTATCAAGACTGGAGAAATGATGCTGAAAATTCATTTTGGTTTCTTTATTTGTTTGTTTGTTTATTTATTTATTTGTTTGTTTGTCTTGAGGATGCTTTTATTGGCCTCGGTCCAAAACATCTGCATTAAATTTTTAATAATTTATAGGCACCTAATGTCAAATTAATTTCATAATGTTAAATCTATTTTTACTATAATTATATTGTATTAATAGTAAAATAATATATTTAAAAATATCAGTGTTAAATTATTTATAGGCACCTAATTTAAATTAAACTGGAAAACAAAATGAATTTATATATGAACTAACTTTTAACATATTAAAATATATTATTGCAGCTTATTTATTGTAAGACCTAAACACATCTCACACAGTGTATAAAGGTAGTGCAAAACAGACAGCAGTCTTCATGATTTGCTCCAGTGAGGGGTGGATGGACAGATGAATGATTCTGATGCATATCTAACAAACAAAGGCCGGGATCATGCTTTCACGTCAACATGAATCAGTGTAAGATGAAGGTGGAGGAGGACGGAGTGTTTCAGGTCTGGGGTGAAAAGGGGAGAGTATAGAATCCAGCTGATTTGGCCAGAAGTCTTACCCATTTCCATCATCTCCACTGAAAACACAGCAAGCAGCGCAAGAGAGTGCAAACAGAGGACAGGAGACAGACAGTGAGGAATTAACAATGTGAACCTGCTGCGACCACTCAGGTTCATATTAAACACATGATTAAAAGTGTTAGCAGACGATCACCATGTGTGTGTCATCAGAAAACATTTAAGAAGGATAGGAAGGACAAGAGCGCTCTGCAGCATTAGGAAAATATTTCTTCCTATTTATTTTCTCCATTGACAAAAAAATAAAAATATTTAAGAAATAGAAAATATATAATTTTCCCAGAGATGGGTTGCAGCTGGAAGGGCATCCGCTGCGTAAAACATGTGCTGGATAAGTTGGCGGTTCATTCCGCTGTGGCGACCCCAGATTAATAAAGGGACTAAGCCGAAATGAAAATGAATGAATGAAAAATATATAATGTATTAAATACGAAGTCTATATATAATATATAATAAATATAATCTAAGTGTTATAGATATGAATTTTATGTATAAATGACAATACACATAATATAATTTGTTTTAAATATATATTACTATATAAACTCTATATATTTATTACTATAGATTATAATATATAGTAATACATAGTAATTATATAGTAGAACAAAATACATAATATATTTAGATAATATAAAATATATCATTTTAAATGTATTCAATCATTCATTTTTTTAAGGCTTTTTGCTCTTTGTTGGGATAAGACAGTATTTATACAGGAAGCAAAATCTCTGTGGAGAAAATAAATAGGACTTTGCTCTGTTTGCTCTCTGTTCTAAAGGTGACATTGAGCGTGGGAGCAGCAGAAACAGCTGTTAGCCTGTAGCATCAGACACATTTGTGAATGTTTGTCACACTCATACCTTTGGTCAGGTCTCCATCAGCGAGAGACTCCAGGATATTGTTCATGGCCCCCATGTAGAAGATGAGGCGCAGCTGAGTCACACACATGGTGATAAGGCTCAGCATGAAAATAGGGCTGAAGATACTCCGCATGAACGACTGGGCTGAAAAACACAAGCATTAAACAGATCTTTTAGTGTTTTTATTACAGGTATCATTCAAATTTCAAACTTAGTCCACTTAATGTATACATAAATGTATAATTGTGATTGGATGGCCACTTGTCAATCACCAAAATGACATTTAAAAAAAATCTGCATTGTCAAATAAATGCAAGATGGCTAATTGCTTTTTTGATGAATTCTAACAATGCCTGAAATGGTTTGCAGAGATTATGAAATTCCAAAGACTTTCACTGTAGTTATATAAATATGTAATTTGAAGGGCAGCATTGTGATGTTTTGACGTGAGCAGCTCATGTTTACAGTGTCTCTGTTCACAGTCAATGATCCGCACAAACTCTGCTGTGAGACATTTATAATGAGCAACAAAAAAACATCTTTCCAAGTTTTTAATAAGAAACTGAAATTTCCCTCCAGTTTCCTGCCAAAATAACAAGCTCTGTTGTTTTACTGTTGTACAATAAAATAATAATAATAATAATAATAATCTCTCCATTTGTTTCTGCTATATACATTATTGTCATCATATAAATTAATATTATAAAATACTTTACAGTGCAATAGTATTATAGTGTGTTGTTATTTGATATTTATTTATTTTTTGTATTAACTGTTTGATTAAACAACAGACAAATTATTACTATTACAATTGAAGAGCGCAGATGCAGGAACCTCTAAGTGCCATCTGAAATTAAAAAAATTTAAAAAAAATTTTTTTTTCCTATGTTTATGTTCAATTATTTCACATTAAAGGGAATGAAAATAAACTGCGATAAAAGTGAATTGACTGAACCTATACATGCTCATTTTAGAAGAAAATTTCAGATGGCACTTAGAGGTTTTTGCATCTGAACTCTTCAATTATTATTATTATTAATAATAATAATTATTATTATTATAATTATAACAATTAGATGTGTTTCCTCCATTTGTTCTGCTTGTTTTTATGTACAGCCATTTCTCAGCCATTGGCAGGTAAGGCTAAATCTTTTTGACCGCAAACGTCATTTTTCATTATATTCATACACCATGCATCTTTCCATGGAAAGCTTGTCACCTTCATCTAAAGCAGGATCCTATAATGTCTTTGAACATTTATTTACATGTACTCATTTAGCAGAGGCATTTATTTTATTATCCAAAGCGGCTAATAAGTGCCACACGGACTGTGGATCACTGGTGTCCTTCAAACGTCAACACCTCAACCCTCAAACAAGACCACATGTAAAAGCATTTTCTATCACCCTCCCTCTCTCTCTCTCTAAAAATAAATAAATAATACTCTTATCTGAGCACAAACAAGTAACAAGTTACTTTGTATAACTAGCACTTCTTGTCTGTATTGCCTATTCTTGTTTAATTGCTGAATGCCTGCTCAATTGTAAGTCGCTTTGGGCAAAATCGTCTGCTAAATGACTAAATGTAAATGAGAATAAAAGAAGCACTTGAAAACAACAGAGAGCAGCAATATACTGAGCAAAGCCTGTAGAGCAACAGGAATGTCCAGATGGAAAATAACTCTACAGGTGCATGGAAGAACAACCCAGGCAACCCGTCAATGCCTGGCACACAAACACAGAGGCCTGGGGGTCTGCGTTTGTTAATAATCCACTAATTCTAGCGCAATAAACGCACGCTTTAGTTCACCAAATGTATTTATGGTGCAGTTACCTGGTGCACCGGGAATCTGAGCTAAATCCACCTTATATGTGCACACAAACAAACTGCCTCATTATGAGTACACAAACACACTTTCCAGTCTGAGCGTGGTAATGGAAACACGGGGCGGTAAATGAAGCAGTCTTTAATGCTTCAACATCTCCAGCTGCGTGTCTCCAACAGCTCCTCATGTATCTGCCCTTTCCCTTGCCACCTTCTACCAAATTTAGCCCCATGCCATGAGTCCTCCAGGAACGCAGTCTCAATCAATTGCACGCTCCATTTGCTACAAAAGAGCCCCCGCCGAGGGTCGCAAAACCCTAAAAAAGGGAGCCTGTGGGGAGCGAGTGCACTTTTAGCCATTATTCTGACAAGTTTGAGGTGAATTTGTAATAATTGCAAAACACAGATTTGGGTTAGTAGAAGCAAAGTGCAAACGCAGCATGAACACCCAGATGTCAGAAAGCAGGCGTATGGATAATGAAGGAATCCCCATTACTGTAAAGGGGATTTACTGGGACGCGTTCATTAGCATCGCTCCCTGTCTGCGTGTCTGGATGCCGATTGGTGTGCAGTGAAGAGGAAGAACATCGGGGAGAGCCAAGTCTCTCTGTGTTCTGTCCACTTCCAGATGAAATATGCATGATTCTGGGATTGCATAAGTCACTTGAATTTGATGAATTGAGACTTTGGTTAACGCATTACAACGATGGAAGTAAACGAGCTTTGGTAATCCGATAATCACTTTTATGCCTTAATATTGAATGATCAAATTGAATTACAGATCTCTTGCTTGGCAGTGACGTCAGCAGCTTTGACCCTACATGACAAATACAGTGAAATCCAACAGTCTGAGACTGCTCATGAAGATACTTTTGGATTTTTTTTCACCAAATGTTATCAACAGTTACCTAAAAAGATTTTTTTAGCACGGAGAGACACAGTGTACTCTTCATGTTCTCAAACCTCACTGACATGCTGCTGAATTTCTGTCATTTGATTATTATTCAGTTGATTGAACATTTTTTTACGTTTAATTATTATTATTGTTATTAATATAATTGTATAAATTAACATTTATAAATAAATAAAATATATAAATAAAATAAAATATTGAATATTCATTCATTCATTCATTTTCATTTCGGCTTAGTCCCTTTATTAATCTGGGGTCGCCACAGCGGAATGAACCGCCAACTTATCCAGCATATGTTTTACGCAGCGGATGCCCTTCCAGCTGCAACCCATCTCTAGGAAACATCCATACACACCCATTCACACTCATACACTACGGACAATTTAGTCTACCCAATTCACCTGTACCGCATGTCTTTGGACTTGTGGGGGAAACCGGAGCACCCGGAGGAAACCCACGCCAATATTGAATATGATCATCATAAATTATGAATTAGAATGGGAATTATAAGTAGTATGCTTAAATGATCACATCTGTGCATTGTGTAAAAATAATATAAAAAAATAATAATGTTTATCAAATAAACATTTAGACTTTATTGCTGTACAATATATAATTTTTTAGTTACCTAATTTTTTTGTTGTTTTTATTTTATCGGTTATTTAACATGAATGATTTCAAGTTAATTAAATTCACAAGTACATCATAATATAATGTTTTTAAAGTATTCCTTAAGTGTTGATATTTTGCTTAAAACTTCAGAACAAAGCCTAAGGGTGTATTGGCATGTTTGGCTTGACTAAAATATACTCTGGTGTTATATTAGTGCAGATCATTTGAATAAGTGTAAATGCTGTCATTTTAACTCTAGTGAGCCCCAAATCAGCTGAAAAATGGGTCTCGATTTACTTCCAAATGAACTATGGTGTGATTCATCTGAAATAACAACAAAAACAGGACATAATGTCACAAGACGTGAGCATAAAAAACACAGAATGCTCAAGCATACTTGTTTCTGTCTCGTTGTAGTCACAATGTTTGTTACATTTTAAGATTACACTTTCAGATTATCAGAAGCAAGGCTGGTCAATAAAAAAAACATTTAGTGACGATACTCACATTCCTCCTCAGGCTTGCACTGGACCTCCAGATCAAGGGTGGACAGGCAGAGTTTATTGCCCTCCTGTGTGGCCAGTTGTTTTGGGTTGGTCTTCATGGAGTTGCCCACACTCAGTCTCCGGCCGACGGTGGTCACCTGCCTGTAGAACTGTTTCCCTGTGATCTTATGGTCAAAGCCCAGCCAGCTGAACTTGATCTTCACACTGTTAAAGAGACAAGGGTTCTGGTTACACCTGATCTAATCTGCTCTGAGAGACAACCATTTCCTCCAGGTATTTCCAAATGCTTTTCTTGAATGAACGAACCCATGTTACGTGAGTAGGAAAGCTAGGTTACTGTGATTTTGACTGTAAACTATGTATTTTGGTACCAAACAAAATGAATTTTGGTTTCAATTAGAGATTTATTATTACAATAATACATATACATAACCAATTATTCAAAGTAACATTAGCTGTTGGGGGGCGCACGGTGGCGCAGTGGGTAGCACAATCGCCTCACAGCAAGAAGGTCTCTAGTTCGAGCCTCGGCTGGGTCAGTTGGCATTTCTGTGTGGAGTTTGCATGTTCTCCCCGTGTTGGCGTGGGTTTCCTCCGGGTGCTCCGGTTTCCCCCACAAGTCCAAAGACATGCGGTACAGGTGAATTGGGTAGACTAAATTGTCCGTAGTGTATGAGTGTGAATGAGTGTGTGTGGATGTTTCCCAGTGATGGGTTGCAGCTGGAAGGGCATCCGCTGCGTAAAACATATGCTGGATAGTGTGGCGACCCCAGAATAATAAAGGGACTAAGCCGAAAAGAAAATGAATGAATGAATGACATTAGCTGTTACTGATAGTCTGACGGTTCTGCCTTTTATGCATTCTTTTTGATTATGACCTTTTGAGCTATGTTATGTCAAATTAACATTGACTGAATGTAAAAAAATTTTTTTAAAAAAAGTAATTTTATGCTCACATTTACTCATATCAAACAGTTCCATCTTATAAACTTTTAGCAATGCATAGGAGTACAAACCACAGTTTTGCCACCAAAATTAAACTTACGGTCTGTATTAGATTCGATTATAATTGCCTCTGATAATCAGCTTTTATTTCATTTTTGGCTGATATATCGTTGCATCTTTAGTAATAGATCACACATATCAACAATTCAGTTTTTTTACTACCACTTATTATTGAAAACTATTATTGCATTCAATAATTTTCTGCGATACATACGTGAAATCCATGTCCTCGGGACCTGGGAAGGGTTCGAGTGGCCAGTTGAAGAAGCAGTTGATAAAGACGAGGCCAGCACAGCCAGCCCACACCAGGAGGATGGTGATGAAAGCAGCACCGAGATCATAAATCACCTGACAGAGCAACAATCGCCATCATTACCTCTTATTTAAAGGGATAGTTCCAAAAAAAGACAATTCTTTCATCGTTTACTCATTTACCCTCAACTTATTCCCATCCTGGTTGTATTTCTTTTGTCTGTTTAACACCAAAACTTGGTTTGGAACCAATTGAAGTTGAGTAAATGGTGAGTAAATATTTATTTTTGGGTAATAGTGAGAAGATTTTCATTTTTAGGTAAACTTTTTCTTTAACTTGTCGTCTTATTAAATGAGTCCACTTCAGATTTACCTTTATTCCTGGGAATGTGACAGCAGATGAAGCATACGAGCCAATCATGAGTGCGATGAAAGTGGAGCGGAGATCACCAAACATGTTGGGAAGCTACAAAAGAGATCAAAAACTCTTTAGACTCTATACTAGCACAAAACGCTAATAGATTCATCCATACTGTGTACATAATACACAAGCAAAACAAAAACAGGTCACTTGTAACAGGATCTGTATGAAATGAAAAACACATCTGATATAGCAGCGGGTATGAAGTAAACATTATATCAGGGTAGCAGTGATGTTCTCTGCTGGGATCAACATGTAGGTGGGGGGACACGGCTTGCATGCCGTGAATATTTTTGGCAATGAGAGACACTGGAGAAGCTTGTGTAATGCTTATTTGGTGGAGGAGAACAGCACTGACTGTTCTAAAGTGCACTGTCAGGGTAAACAACTGTCAGACGCCGCACAGTCCAAATACAGTGGAAGGAAGAGAGCCTGAGCGCTGCAGATAGACGATCAGAAGAGGAAATGAGGCACGGAGAGACACAGTGTACTCTTCATGTTCTCAAACCTCACTGACATGCTGCTGAATTTCTGTCATTTAATTGTTATTCATTTGATTGAACAATTTGTCCAATTTGTATAAATTATTATTATAATTTATAATTAAAATTAAATTGTTATGATTAAATGAGCTTTTCAATTAAATTAAAATGTATAGAATCAGAATCTGTATGAAATGTACTATTACTGCGCATGACAAAATTAAAATAAATAAAATATATAAATAAAAATACATTTATATTTGATAAGATTAAAATGTATAATTAATAATAATCTCCATAAGTTAGAAATAGGGATGGGATTTATTAGTTGTATGCTTAAATACTCAAATTTGTGTATTGTGTAAAAACAATTTAAAAAATAAATAAATAAAAAGGATTAAAATAAATAAAATGTGTAAATAAAAAACAGAATACATTTTTATAAAAGCATTAAAATATTAATAAGATGTGTGTACACATTTTTATATTACAAATGCACTAATATATATATATACACAGTGCTCAGCAAATATGAGTACACCCCATTTTGAAAATGAATATTTTTATCCATTTCTCAGTGAACATGGGTAATATATATTGATGCATTTGAACAAAACAGATTTATTAAACAGATATATTTATTAAAATAATATTTTAGTCACAGAACATCTTTAGAAATGGAAAGATAATACAATTAAATTCATGTGAAATATTGCAAAAAAAAATGTACAAACTACAACATTTCAACACAATTTTATATATTTATTGTTTCTTTTGATATTTGCTATTTTTGAAAAAACATTTTCTAGCATATAAATTTGGGCTAGTAATTTTTGAACCATTATTGTAAGTAATTTTATTTGATTAGCTCCAGATTTGGCTTCAGTACTGACTAAACTAATGTATATGCACAAATATAATATTGTAAAGCATCCATTGAAAATATGAATTTAATTGAGAGCTTTGTGGGAAGTGTACTCATATATGCTGAGCACTGAATGTGTACAATAAAAAAATGAAAAATTAACCTCACCATTTTATAATTTTTTATTAATATATTTTATTCAGTTGTAAGGACTAAGATCATTCTACATTTAATATTTTCCAGCTATCTTTAGTTTTTCTCTGAACATAAAAGTCTAACATCTATATCACACTTGCCGACAGCCGCCATCGTCTTAATGTGTGTTTCCTCCACAACTCACAGTTCAACATCAACACAGATTTTCCAAGAACTCTCTGGACATCTTCCACTACCCTGCCTACTCTGCCGTCCAAAAAAGCTTGTTAAAAGACAAGAATGAAGGAAAGCTCTCCACTGGAACCCAAGCCAGACGTCACACAGCCTCTAATTAGAGTAAAGGTCATTTCAGAGCCAAAACATCCCAAACGACACTTACAATAACCCTTACACACACACACACACACACACACACACACACACACACACACACCCAGACCAGCAGTTTTGGCTAATGGAGTGTGGAAGAGGGCCAGTGATGAACCGAGCTCAACAGGACGGCCAGACAGACAGAGTAATGGCTTTTTCATGAAGTTGAGCAACATGTGAAGTACCCAAGAGACACCGTGTTCTTCTGCTTGCTCAACAGCCACTGGCCACGTGATGGCAGACACAAAGGCACACAGCAACAAAGGCCCTTTCATTAGCTGCCATTACACTTATCTCACATTATAACGCCACAGTCTGTCTTGTCTTGCTCGTGCTGCAATGACGTCGGATGGGGATTGAAATAAAACATTGAAAGTTGGAAACAAACCGATAGCTTTTATGTCATTTGATATTGTATGGATTACTGTACATCCACTGAGACAAAGCAGTTCTGAAGTCTTGGCCATTGGAAGAGAGAGATTTGTATGTTTACCTGCCATAACATGAATTATTGCTGCCATAATTTTGAAATAAATATTAAATCATTTCTACTTTTGGTGGAAGAGGTGTAAAGTATTTGTAGCCAAACTGTTCATTTCAGTACGCATAAGCAGCCGTTTGACATTTGTTAGACATTGTGTTTATATCCTGAACATTTCATGATTTGATCCCAAACCAAATTGAATCTGCATTTAAAAAGTGTTCTTTGCATTGCAGAAGCCTTCATTTAGATTTATGTTACCCTATAAATGAATTACACAACGTCACTTTAATATATTGTTATATCACATAAATAGTAAAAATATCCGATTTGAAACATAACATTTTGTTCAGGGATTAAACATTTTGCACGTTTTATTCAAAATTGTACAAATGTATATGCATGCTGTAGTGTAAAGCCATTCAATTCTAACACTTAGTTTACGTGCAGCTTAATCAGAATATAATTCTGTAGAACGCTATATATATATATATATCTATAGTTTATCTTTTATCCAATTAAATCTGTTAAACTATAGCACATATAGTTTGATCGACAGGTATCTAAGCATGTGAAAACACTTCAGAATAACAAATACAGTGTTAACTCATATTTAAATTATTTTAGATTTTTTTTTAATTATCCACTGATTTGTTTTGACCATTTTTGATTAAATTTGAATCAACTAATAAATTGTTGGATCCCTGAGGGTTCAAACCATATGTGTGAGATTAGCTGCATTGCACTATAATGTTTTTAAATTGAGGTGATGTTTACGCTAGTGTGCTTTCATCTTTTTGAGTTGTTTTGTCATGGTTAGGCCTGGCATCCACACTACTTCAGCATATTGGGCCCCCTAAAAAACAGGTCATTTTGAAAATGCTGAAGACCTCATTTTAGTTTGGAAATGCTGGTGCCTTATTTTAGTAAAGATGGACTGAAATGCAGACTTTTGAAAATGAAGGCATGGCTGTCCACAATCGCTTTCTGAAAGGTCTTCTGGACTACTGTGTATTGTTCCCTGCTTCGTTAAACCCCTCTCATATGACCATTACACAAATGGTAGACCGCAAGCACAGATGTTGACATATCATGAGTTTAACACTATAGTATGGACGGACATCATTTTTCTAAAATACAATAAAAACCCCTGACTGGACAGAGAGCATTTTCATTCTAAAATGGCAATTAAAAAAATGCACTAGTGTAAATGCAGCCTCAGTGTAGATGGACAAGAGCAAACTTTTGAAAACAGAGGTTTGGCTATCCACAATCACTCATTGAATGGTCTTCTGGACTATTGTGTATCGTTCCTTGATTCGTCAATCTCTACTCATACAACCATTACACAACCGGTAGTCTGCAGGTACAGATGCCTGCAAAATATGTTCCTGCCCAGTGTGTGTGAATGGACATGCATCTTAGGCTGTATAGGGTGGACAAAGAGCATATTCATTCTAAAACAAAAATGCACTAGTGTATTTTTATGTAACATAGAACCCATTTATTAAATACATTAACAAGAAAGCAGCATTTCAAGCCTAACAGAAACAGCCCAGTTTATTTATCTTTCTTTTCCCTTTTTCTTAATTTTATTTCTCTTTTGTCTCATATACAGTATATGATGCTAAAAACTGTTCATGTAAACATGAATTTTTTGTGCCAATGTAAAACATTTTATAAAAAGAATCTTAAAAACAAATGCACTAGTGTAAATGCAGCCTAAGCGCTGTTTTTACCCTGGAGCTTCCCAAACGCTTGTTCACCTTGGGATCAATGTGTACTAAACTCACGGGGCACAACTTGATCGATCCATTGAAACAAAAAGAAAATTCCCACTCACTTGCCTAAAACGCCTGTCAAACCTGATATACGTGTGGGCCTTTTGTAGGAAAACAAATCAATGAGTTTCAAAGTTTCAATGAGAAATCACACTGATCATCGTTACGAATCTGGCTTCACTCATCGCCGTTTGTGCAACATATGACCACAGAAAGCTGTCAAATCCTTTTTCCAGCTCTTTCTGAGAGGAAGGACGGTGGGTGAGTCATTGTAAATGGGTTGAGGGCGGTGAAGTGGCTCAGTCATATTTGTTGCCACGAGAAAACAACAATGAGAGAGGAAATGAACATGCGGACAGAGAAGTGAAAGAACGACTCTTGAAGTATAAGCTGGTGAAAACTAGTAGAGGCCAAGTGAATCCTGATATTGCAAAATGCCAAATAAGGCAGTCAGAGAAAGCCTGACTGTGGCCCCGGTGCATTTAGATGACTAATTATAAAATAAAAAAACATTCACGGGTTATTTCCAGCCAGTCTCTGATGGACATGCAGCAGGAAGAACGAGTGTCTGATAATGCCTGCTTGTCTGAGTGTTTTTTTAATAATCTAATAATGTTTTCTGAAGACTTAAGACTCTCATTCCCACATTATAAGCCTTTTTTCTACTCTTCTCACATGACTCAGCAACCTAAAGAAGTGGGTTATAAATGGACTAAAGGCACATACATAAAAAAACGCATTAGTGCATCATACAGAGAGAGAGTGAGAGAGAGCGTAAGAGAGAGAGAACAGGGAGACAGAGGAACAAGATGTGCCCAATGAAATGTTATGGCTCATACATAGCAATTTCATATATTTTATTTCCTAAGATTTTAAGAAAAGCAATAAATGAGGACATGCATTCATTCATTCATTCATTTTCCTTCGGCTTTGTCCATTTATTAATCTGGGGTCGCCACAGCGGAATGAACCAGCAACTTATACAGCATGTTTTACACAGCGGATGCCCTTCCAGCTGCAACCCAGTACTGGGAAACATCCATACACACTCATTCACACACATACACTACGTCGAATTTCATTTATTCAATTCACCAATACCGAATGTCTTTGGACTGTGGGGGAAACCGAAGCACCCGGAGGAAACCCACGTGAACACGGGGAGAACATGCAAACTCCACACAGAAATGCCAACTGACCCAGCCGGGGCTCGAACCAACGACCTTCTTGCTGTGAGGTGACAGTGCTAACCACTGAACCACCGTGTGAGGACATGCAGTTATAAAATTAAAAGAATGCATATTAAGTAACTCAGATAATATTGTCTTGCAAGAATTCACTGGTTGCTAGGGTATTTTGAATGATTTTGAAGCTGCTAGGGTGTTAATAGGTGGTTGCTAAGGTGTTCTGGATGATTGTCAGGGCATTGCTTTCTGGTTGCTACGATGTTCTGGGTGGCTGTCAGGGCTTTGTGGTTGCTAGGATGTCCTAGGTGGTTGCTAAGGTGTTCTTGGAGAATGTCATGTCAAGGTGTTCTGGTTAGTCTTTAGGGCACTGCATTATTGTTACTTGGATTGTTGCTAAGGCGTTCTGTGTAGTTGCTAAGGTGTTTTTGCCAAGGTATCATTTATTGTAGTTCTCTGGTCGCCATGGTGTTCTAGATGGTCATAAGGGCATAGCTGTGTGGTTGCCAGGATTTTGCTAAAATGATACTGGGGTGTTCTGGGTGGTTGCTAAGGTATTGAGTGTTGCAATTAACTAATTGCTTGGGTCTTCTAAGCGATTGCTAAGGTGTGATGTGTTGCTAATCACTTAATAACTGCCTTTTTTCTGATATTGATTTACTTTCAATTGTGTAGAAAAAGATCTATTTTAGTCAGCCTTTATTTATTTTTAAATGGTATTTATGTATATTTATTCTGGTGTCGTCGAGGGGTGACATATATCAGATAGAGACAGAGAGAGCTAAAACGGGAGAGGGAAAGGGCTGTAGACATGGACAGATGAAGGATTGAGGTCAGACAGTGAGTCAGGTGGCTGTGAGGCTGCTGGTGGTGGTGGTGATGGGGGTTGGGGACAGTCCTGCCATTAGGCAGAGAGAGCTGAGTCAGTGTACTGGGAAAACATCAGAGGTGTGCTAGGAGGAAACATAAGCTCTTACTGCAGCTGTGCTATAAACTGCTGAGATTGCAGACAGAAAGAGGCATAGAGACAAAAACGTGAGGAACAGGAAGAAGTCTAAACTGCCGGCTTCACCTAATCACCTGACTTCAAATTGTGAGACTTGTTCCTAACAATGTTCAGAAAACTTCTCTTTACCATTCAATAAACTTCAACTCAAATGGTCAATTAAAATGTTATATTTTCTTAAATAATGCAAGCTGCACTTGCATGTGGGGGTGTTTTAGTGGTTGCTAGGGCAGTGCTATTTGGTTGCTATGGTGTATGTTTCAGCTTATTGTTGCTGGGGTTTTCTGGGTGGTTGCTAGGGAATTGTTAAATGACTGCTAAAGTGTTTTAAGAGTTTGCTTGGCATTGATACGTGGTTGTTAGGGTATTTTGGTGGTTCCCATGGAAATACTAGTGTATTTAGTTGCTAGGGTCCTTTGGGTAACATATTAGTATGTGGTTATCAGGGTGCTTGGTATGGCACTACTAGGTTGTTGCTAGAATGTTGCTATGTGGTTGCCAAGGCACTGTTATATAGTTGCTAGGGTGTTCTGAGTGGTTGCTAGGGCAATGCTATATACCTTTTCTAGGTTTCTATGTGGTTAAAAAAGTGAAAATAAACAAAGGTCTCTCTCCAGTTTATCAGGATGTGATGATTTTGTTCTCTTTGACCCTTTGATAGAAACACTGCTTTATTCGAGAATGCTTTATGCAATATTCCAGTTTGCGCATGCGCTTAATTCACTTTATTTCACTATTGATATCTGCATCCAAGTTATGTACTGACGTTTGCATATTTGTTCAAATGCCAAACCGTAGCTATGCAGAACAGTAACAGTGATGCCATAGCAAGGATTCTTAATAAATCTAAAAGAGTAACAGTATGCAGCTCTTGAGAGAGGGACCCAAATAACAGATGTCTAAATTGTGAGCCCCATGTTATCATCTCTCGTCACAACAACCAGCAGTGTAAAGCACACAGTTACACAGAACAGCTGGGAAAGGTCATAAGAACACGGCAGCTGAGATAACAGTCTGTACTGTTCCACTCTGCACTCATGCATGCCAGTTTGCTCTCTTTCTCTCTGCATGCTCTTTTTTGTGTCTGCGTGTGTGTGTATCAAACAGAGGCAGAGTTGCCCAGACAGGCTGAGACATGTTGCAAAAGCAGCACAAGAACCCAGGACAGACAACCAACAACACAAGTGGAGAAACTGGTTGAAGAAATGTCTATGCCATCAGCTTTGAACTCAAGAAAACAAGAGGCAACCAAGTGTCAGCTGGCTATGAGTACAGCTTCCTGTTTACTTCAACCCGGTCTGCTCTCTTTACATCTCCTGGTGATGTTTCTCAATATGAACCCGATGAACTGCAGATGTTTTTATTTCGTCACTGAAACGGCAAAAGCACGTGGAGAGGCACAATGGCACTGAGCTGCTTTGCTGTTTGATGCATACATAGACAGCTGCATTTTTTTTAGACCAGACGCTAAGAAATTTCCATAAATGACTGATATGGAATGTTCTGGAGGTAGTAATTTGACTCTGTTTGCACGTTTCAAACAAACTGTCATTTTTGTATTAGCATGTCATGTTAGTCACTGTAGATACTAAACGACCATTATATTATATTATATTATATTATATTATATTATATTATATTATATTATATTACTTTATATTATATTATATTACTTTATATTATATTATATTATTTAATAATAGTTAGATGTTGTTTTTCATAAAATGATTTCACTAAATGATCAAATATATTGCGATGTTATAAAGCAGAAACCATAAAAACAGGAGGTTTGCGTATGATTCTGAATTCAGCCAGTGTTTGTAAGAGTGAGTCAATTAATCCTTTACTCCACTGATTTGTTTGAAAACAATGAGTGGCTTGATATATTTGGATTTGTACACTGCCATACTACTATTATTACTGAGTAAGAGTGTTACACTACTTTTAATGTTTCTGCCATTTAAAGATGTGAATGAGTTATTGCATTATATTGTCATGTCCTATTTCATTATCAAGTGGATTTCCAGGGCAATATTGCATAGTTGCCATTGTGTCAGGTTGATTAATAGGGTGCTAAGTGATTGTGTTGTGTAGCTAATTGGTTGCTGTGGCATTACTTGGATGTTCTTGGTGTGTTTTTTAAGGCATTTCTAAAAAAAACACACACAGATTCAAACTCCATCCTATGTCAGTACAATCCAATTTCTAGGATGACCCTGTGGGCCGCTGATGTATCTTTGAGGATGAATAAATGATGATGCAGCAATTTTTGGGAGCAGAAAACCGATGCATTATTCAGCTGCACTGGGTTCAGTGGCATGCAGCCAGCATGTGAGAATGCGCCACAACCTTTGCTCAGAAGATTGAGGAGCAGACCCGTGGAGACCCGCAGCAAGTACAATATGAACACTTACTGTGAGCGAGGTGAAGGTCATGCACATGCCTCCAAATCCATTCAGCGCCAGGGCGAAGAAGATCAGGATGGAGAGATCTGTGAAAGAAAAACAAGACAAGATGGTTAAACAGTGGCAAATATTAAGAGTAATGGTCTCAGGTGATTAGCATACATACTTTGAGGATCACTGGCTCCGTATGAAATCAGGATGCAGGAGACAGCAAACGAGGCACTGAAATCAGAAAAATTGCGCATTATACTCTAAATCCAAAGTAATCAAATGCTTTATACATTTTCCACAGATGTTTTTTCTACACTCTACTTTTTATTTTCTATCTACTTCAAAAGAATGTTTAATGTGCAATGCATTAGTTCAACAGGGACTTGTCAAAGCACTTATATATTACTAGTGTTTTGTTGACTTTGCTTGCTTCTATTGTCTGAGTTGTCAGCTAAATCATTAGTCATTGTCATGAAAGGGCTATTCATCTTTTTCATCAAGACTTAGCCTTCTGTTACTAACACACTCCATTCTATTTTCTACTGCACCTAAAACAATGTTCTGAATTAAAACACCCGCTAAATAAAAGCATCTTCAAAATGATTAAATGTAAATGTAAATACAGAGATAGAAATAGTAAGGATGTGCAAAAATATAACACTCATTCGGCTGTATGTATTACACTCCTCATCCTTTAAAACTCTACAATGGTGGGACGTTTTTGCTGTTTTGAACTCCTCAAAACAATCCCTAAATATGACAGAGCATGTGTGTTAAAGCAAAACACTGAATAATTCACTGAAAACTGACCACAAGTCACCGTTCACTCTGATGTAATCAGTTTGGATTTGGATGAATTTGCTTACTGGGTCTATACTATGTATATATTTAGACGCTTTTCTTTTATACCTGCCGAGCAGCCTCAGTTTGCGTGGGCCGTATTTGTCCATGATGATGCCAAGTGGCAGTGTGATGGCGCTCAGGAGGAAGGAGCCGATGGTGAAAGCCAGGTTCAGCATCTCATCTTGCTCTTTACATATGGGCCAGCCATTCATCTGAAGATTATCCTCCTCCTGAAGTCTTGTTCCATTCATCGTACCATTCTCATTCTCAGACACGTTGTGCCCTGTACCGTTACCTGGAGGATTGGAGAGAACAAGAGACAAATTGAGCAATCTAATTACTAAATTCATGGAAAAATCATGTCTGAGCTGGTATTTTCAGCAGGCACGTGCACAACGTTATGGATTATGAGAGTATGACTTCTAGGAAACCAGATAGGACACCCTGGGAAGTATGGCAGGAAACATTTTTGTGAGAGTTAGTGGCCGCCATCACGTCCCCCTCCCATAGAGACCAGGATGCTGGGCAAAGAGTCAAATAAACAGCGTAGACTGTAAACAACTTGCAGAAATAGCACAAGAGTCTATCTGAACCTCCTGAAATCAACACCTTCCTTCAACGTCTAAGCAGCTTGACTAGCACTGAAGCCTGTTCTTTCACCCAGAGCTGCAGGCTGTTTTGACTATAGGAACAATCGCACTTTGGCTTCCAGAAAGTCTCATTATTTGGTTCGTGAAGTTTCGAGAAAGTTGTTTTTCCAGTGCTGTTCTAATCTCAGTCAACAGCCTTGAAAATGGTCTGGAATAACTTGTTCTGAGGCAAACAGATGGGGGGGAAGGGGCTGTTTGCAGCATATGGAGAAAGCTGTTATGAACGTAAGAGGGTGGGACGAGACAGAGAGACTTTGTGTGATGGATATTTGTTCCAGTGTGTATAGTCAACAATCAGATGAGCTGAGCAGACTGAAGATGTGAAGAAATGGGTTAGAGCTCAGGGATTGATCATTAGAGGACAGATACTGTATCTGCTGGACCATTGTTGAGTAATAAAGAAAGATCTGCCCTTGGTCAATCAATACACACTAGTTTCAATAGCTGCTCCAGTTAGCAGGCATAGACTGACATCATATGTAGTAGCACGTCATGATTTTGTCAAGTACAATACGATCCTGGATTAACATCTATGTTGAACCTGGAACATTTATTTTTTCGAAAATGTCATCATTCCCTACCCCTAAACTCAGCCAAAACTGTAAATTATTGCCAAAATTGGAGGGGAATAATAGTTGTATAACAATCATGTAGAAGTGCATAAACCTAACCGTAAGCCTAAACTTAACATAAACTGTACATGTATCCCTTAATTCTGATTGGAATGTTGTTCCACGATCAACATAGATGTTAATTCAGGAACGTGTTACTTGGTGAAATCAGGTTGGCGATATGTAGTATATGTTTTTTTATGTTTGGTTTTAATGAATAAAGCATTTTTCTATTCAGTCCACAATTTGGGTCACTCCAAAAATCAAAAATATAAATAAATAAAAATATTCCATTGGAAACTTTGGGTCAGGAACGTACCATAAAAAATAAATAATACTTTTACATTATTAATACTTTTTTTCTGTTTTCATTTCCTTTTTTATATTCAGTTTTTCATTTTTTTTTTACTTTTATTTTACTTAAAAAATTGTTTTAAATCCTACAAATATTTTTGTTACCTAAAATTAAACTTCTTATTATGCAAAAATAAATAAATCAATTCCAAAAAAAATTTGCTTCTGAGTTTAAATATGACTAACAGAAACTGTTTTTTTGCTAAATTCACCTTCAAAGTCTTTTCATCTGAGCAAAGAGCTCTATTTCAGGAGTTCCTGAACCCATTCTTCCTCTAGATCTAATCAGCGACGGCAAACCAGAGACAACCAGGCCTCATTTTCCATTTGCTTTGATAAAGAGAAGTGAGAGAAGAACAGAACAGAGTCTAAAGCACACCAACGTCATGATCTCCTTGGTCAGACGTGCTGAGCTAGAGTATTTAGCCAGACAAGCATTTTTCTGATTGGTGTTTCCTCACGCCTGATGATTAAAGAGAAGCCACCAGCAGATAACATGAAGCAAAAAGCTGAGTCCAAGAGAAAAAAAAACAAAAAGTAGGTGAGGAAACAGCAAGATAGCCTAATATTTACACTGAGCAAACACTTAAGCCACATATACTTCCTTGTGTCATAGGACATGTGAGATCTGATGTCTACATGATGACGACAGCTAGAAAATAAAGAGAGAAGTGAAGTGTGAATGCACAGAATTGCATTGTGCACTAATATCTCACTCTCCCATCAATAAATGTGCCAAGTAAGTGTTGTAAGAAGCATTGGGGGAGGAGAAAAGCCACGCATTTGTGTTTGTGTTCACACTTCACATATCTACATGAAACACAAAGCTCACATAAATGAAGAATGTCAGACCTTCTAAGGCCCAGTTTAGTATTAAAATGTGTTTTTGTCAATTCGATGAAAAGTGGAAAATGCTACATACAGATGTAAAGAACTTATAATGGGATAATGGAAAAACGCATATTAGTTTATACAAAAGGTGTAGGTGTGTTGGTGTGTTATTGTGCTAATGGGTCAAAAAATTCTTTGGAAAAGCAGAAATGTGTTTTCACAATGGTGTGTTAAATCGTTTAGGTCAAAGATTTCAGAGTGGAAAAATAAACCAGGAGCAGCATGCTTGTGTCTGCTGACCCCATTCCCTGAAAAAGTTGCAATCAAAGCGGCACAGAAAGATGTCTGTGAAGAACAAGATGTAACGCTCCACACTAGTGTCAACAAGCAGATATTTTGAAACCGTTATCAATTGCCAACAACCACATGACACAGTACACATTATGAACATACAGAAGGTCAACAAAAATCAAATAGCTGAGCCGTTATTCATCATTGTGCATTTCCCTTTAGATATGAATATATATAACACATATGTCTTTGTTTGGCATAATTTATAGGATGTTCAAAACATGGCTCATGGCTCACATTGTGCTTTCATGTTGTTTCTTACCTCTGAGGCATTTGGCCTTGTGATGATATTTCCATGAGCTCCGCTAGCAGTCTTAATATGTATATGTACGACTATGTGTGCTTCAATGCATGATTATGTAATTAATGGATGCAGGTTGTATTAATAAATAAAGTTAATCTTGGACGTTAGAAGGAACATGCTGTTCTCCACAGACATGCCAAGAGTTGTAAACAGAACTGAACAGTCTTTCAGGGCTACAGTCCACATGTATCTGCATTAATTACACTGCCGAAAAAATGCTCTTACACAGTAGTTTTGGTTTTGCCTTCATCAGTAATGAATATGCCTTAATGGCTAAAAAACATTGACTTGTTTTCCATTTTAATCAAGAAAATGTTTATTTTCAGTATGAACTCACTTGCATTGGTGCATTTGCATGCATGAAAACAGTTTTAGGTCAGTGTGTCAAGCCTTGTGGTTAAACACACAGACATATAGTGCAAGTACAGTCATAGTGCGATTCCCACCTTGTATCTTTTTGCAGATCCTCTCTACCTTAGCTTACTTGTCATATCTCTACTCTCTATTGCAAAAACACATCAACAATATATACTATTAAATGTATCAGCTATTGCATTTTGTTGATTACATCCCAAAATTCAACAAAATAATATTTTTTTTTACTTATTTAAACAGCATGGATCAAGTTCACATGAACAGATCATTTCTTCCTTTTTTTACTACTGCACTGAAACATAAATAAAATTTGATTCATTCATTTGATTCATTATTTTTTTCATTAACTTTTACTCATTAATTATTCAACTTATACATTTAAAATGTTTAAGTTTAAATTGTAATATATTAGAATTTCGATCATGGATCAAATTCATGAAAATAAAAAAAGTTTTATACTAAAAATTAATAACAATAAAACAGTAAGGTTCTGCTTTGGTTTGTTGGTTTCAGTTTAGAATTTTCATCTTGGTTAACTAATTTTGATATACGTTTGAGGAAGGAAGACTTAATATCTTTTAAGTAATTTTGCTTCTCAATTAAATGCATCTTGTTTAGAATGCTTAGATATTTGTATATTTATGATTATATGATTTCCCAGTGATGGGTTGCAGCTGGAAGGGCATCCGCTGCGTAAAACATATGCTGGATAAGTTGGCGGTTCATTCCGCTGTGGCGACCCCAGATTAATAAAGGGACTAAGCCGAAAAGAAAATGAATGAATGAATGATTATACGATACTTATGAAAAATATTTTTTAAATACCTGTATATATAATTAAAAATATAAATAATAATATACTTTATTATACACTAATATTATACACTTTAAATAGTTTAATAATATACAATTTATAATAATAATAAAAGTGTATCTTTTGTATCAAAGCCTGTGCTTTTTTGTGCACTATATATAAATAATTGTAAGCTGAGCCACATATCAGTTCAGAGTAGTTAGGTTTTTCATCTTTAAGTGGTCTGCACTTTACTTAATCTACATCTTCTAGCATGGCATGATTAGGAAACACAAATAAGCAATTATCAGGCATTTGAACTATTATTAAAATCCTCAAGATAGAGCTGCTGTAATATATTATATAAGCAGACTGATAGTCCTCTGGTCTGTTTACATCTTGTGATAGATCTCAAATGATCTAGTCCCCCTTTTTGCCAAAATTCTAATGCCAAATAAGCTTGTAGATGCAGTTTGTGATTCCTTTAATTGCAACACAAAGCAGGAGAGCTTCCAAATAAGGTGCACTGACTCTGTCATCGATTGATGGCCTGTTCAGGTCTGGATTCCTCCATAAGCCCTGCGATGGGCGCCAGACACTTTTTGTTTTTTATAACGCTGCACCACATTCCCTCAAGCAATGAAATGATTATAACATCTATAAACCGTTGCAGCCTCTGTTGCGAAATAATAAACGTTTTGTAGGTCAAATCAGCATCTTTGCTTTTTATGACATGTTTTGGGTGAAAACAAAACTATTAAAGCAATTAATATGCCAGCTATGTATAAAACCTCTCTTTGATGTTCGCCTAATTATTTGCAGCATTCAATCTGGCATCCATAGTGCATTTATTGTCTCCAATATATGGGTGTTTGTTTGTGAGTGCACTCGTTTGCCCCCCTCCTCACCTGCTTCTCTGCACAGGTAGGAGTAAAAGCCCTCTGATTTGAGCATAATGAGCAGCGAGCCCCATCCCAGCAGGACAGCTGAAAACAACAGGTTTTCGATGACCGCAGTGATGGCCATCCACCAGCGCCTGGAGAAGGCTGTGGCCAGTGTAGGAGCCATGGCTGAAGGAGATGATACAGGCTGTGCTGGGAATACAGAGGAAATCCCCCTAAACACTGGACGATCCTGTGAAAGTGGCCATAGAGTTGGGTGTTAGTTGATTAATGATGAATATTATATATTATTATAAATATATCATTACTTTTGCATTTAAAAGGGTTAGTTCGTTCCGAAATGAAAACTCCTGCTATCATTACTCTCTGTATTTTATTTCAAATGTATAAGAAACTTTTTTTTTTTTTGGAACACAAATGAAAGTTCTCCATTGAATGTTGGTACACCCAGAACTTCAAAATTTTCATAAAAAGATTTGTAAAAATCCAAAATCAATCTGTTTAACCTTACATCTGAAGAAACAATAACTTTTTTTGGCTTTTATTCTAATTTTGGGTCTGTGTCTCATTAAAAATATTTTACTTTCTTGTTCATAAAATGCACAAAAGTCTTAAGGGTTTGCAACGACTCACTGGAGGTGAGGAAATAATGCCGGAATTTTCATTTCAGGATGAACTAACTGTATAAAAACAAATATAATGATACATTTGACATTTTTATTCTTCTTAATATCCAAATGAATACACAACATTGTTTATCACAACACAAAATGCTTCTTTTAACCGCAGCTCCTGCCAAACATCATTTAAATCCAGCTCCTTTGTCTCTGTTTGCTTCAAAACAGCTCATGAAGGGAAAAAGCTGAGTTCCAAGAGAGCATGTTGTTGGTCTAAACCCCACCCATTTCTCCGCCTCTAATCCCGCCCTTCTATCCTCTGACTGGTTATTCAAATATTTGCTTCTCCGCTCATTGGCTGTGTGGTAAACAGATTCAGAAAGCAGCTCCACGTGAGACCAAGATCCAGCCGGTTCGAACCAGTGCGGCGCGAGTCAATCGCTTTGTGCTACGGATATCTTTGTGCAAAATCAAATTAACCACCGGGGAAGTGACATCACGTCATAATATTCGTTTTTTTCTATGCTTGCTTTGCACAAACGACGTATTTTAGAGAAGGCAAACAGAAATATAACGGAAGCTGTTTATATACTCGCAAACGGTTCATAAAACTATTTAAAGCGTCGGAAATCGGTCGTTTGACTGGTTGACTTTTCTTTCCTAATTTGCTCGCGCTGTTTTGTTTGTGTCTTAACGATAAGCAGTATCCTGCGGAAAACGTGCAGCCCAAAAAACTGGTCTAAACTGGACAGGCATCATCATCATCAGTGCCTCCGCCTGTGTGTATATGTATGTGTGAACCCACTTCCCCTCCTTCCTCATGCATACAGAGCTCAGCTGGTCCTTGTATATACACAGACACACACTTTATGCACACACAGACCCCTTCAATTCATTTCCTGGTTTTCGCTTCACACTATTGTTCGGTACTAGGGTAAACAAATACTATATTAACGCAGAGACAGTGTCATGTATACCTCAGATGTGATGTACTAGCAGATTTGACGGCTGTTTGTCATATGATGCTGCAAAGCGGTTTCTAAGGTCAAATTTTAAAAGCCCGCATAACGGGAATCAAATGAATCGTTTTTTTGTTTTGTTTTTTGCATGGCAACCATAACATACATAAACACGAATGAACAGCATGTCGAAGTACAAAGTCATACAGCTGTTTACAGTATAAACTGAATAAAGTTGCGGCATAAAACACACACCGCGTTATATACAGTTCAAATAATACATCACAGTTCGGTAACGCTTCATAACGTCAAAACAAGAACTGACACGATGAAATGCAGTTGTTAGCCTAAATAAGGATTATTTTATGGTCGTTGTTATATGACATTATGCAAGAAATCCTTTAACATCTTTAAATTAATACCCTGTCGGTTTAAAACAAAAATACATGGTTGAATTATTCCTCGGTGATTACATTAATTATTTCAATGTCAACAATCATAACAGGTAAACTTATAGCTCAGCATCCTTATAAGTCATACCTATTTTCTTCACCAAATCCTCGCTTCGGCTGTCTTCAGTGTCGAAAAGGTATTAACAGCCTCCTGAAGCCGATTTCACTCCTTGGGTTATGTTCAAACATCAATTTATTTCCAAACATCTCTTATTGCCGATTTTATATTTGCACCGCTTGCTTCACACAAACAAGCCAACTTGCCCATTGGCTGGTTCCTGAGCTAGAGATGAGAACGACCAATCAGAGCGCCGCTCGACGAATATATATAAATAATTTCACATCATATTTTGCTCCACAGCAAAAGATCAACACTCACAGAGCACACCAGGTTGTGTGGTGATGTGGTTCCTGCTATCGTTTTACGGTATTTGTTTTCCTTTTATGACTTTTTAACATTCATAACGCACAAAAGACGAAACAAAACAATGAAAGCTGTCCCCCATACTTTATGATTTCAACATCTCTGATAATAATGGCCAAGCTGATAGGCTACTCACAACAAAAACACATCAAAACCGCCAGATGAACTGAAATATTATAACATATGGCTATTGAATTAGCCATTGTTTCGATGTTTTTTCCCCAAGAAACGAAACTGTCATTTTGCACACTGGGTGTCATATTTAGGCTCTTTTCAAACTTCTGAAGTCACGGACTGTTTAGCAAAGATCATTTACTGATAAGTAGGCTAATTTGGTAGCTAGTACAAAAGGATGTATTATGATACATGGAATCCGAACAAAGACCGAAGCCCTTTATTAATAACATTCTGTATCTTTTATTTTTTGTAAGCACTGAACTGAACAAAGGATTAATCGTCTATGAGTCACCAAACATCACGTCGGCATCTGGTGGTTTAAATGAGCAACTACATTCAAACACAGACAGAAATATGTTACTTTATGGGGGATTGCTGATCTCAAATATTCCCAAGGAATATACTTTTTTTACTATTAAATTTTTGTTCACACTCTTTTAAAAAAAAGGCTCCAAAAGCACGTTGAGACGCCATAGAAAAGCCATTTTCCTTCTCCAATAAACCTTTCAGTTAAGAGTAATCTTAAAGAGAATGTAATTTTTGTTATAATTTACTCACACTTTACGTTTCATAAACCTATTTGAATTTCTTTTTTCTGAAGACACAATATTTTAAATGTATGTTGGAAAATGGTAGCCATTGACTTCCATGGTGTTTGCTTTTCCTACTATGGATGTATTTTATGCATTAAGCATGTTCAACAGATTTCACCAGATTTGGTAAAATTGATCAAACTTTCATTTTTGGTGAATTATCCCTTTAAAGAAGCATGAGGGACGTTTTTATGTAATTTATATAATTTTGTATCCACTATAATTTTATATTAACTATAAATAACCATTTGTAGACCGGAAAGCTTCCACAGATATCAAAGGATCTACATGGAACAACTGATGCCAATAGAGAACCTTAATTTTAGTGCACTTGCACTGTAGGAGTTTTTGATTATTTATTTACCTGATCAGTTAGGCTAACTTAATGCAATGTATGAGACTTCTGTTCCACATTATAAATAACATGTGGCATGTATGGAAAGTGTTTGCATTCAAGACAGCATGCATTAATATTTGTAATTATCCATCAAGCAATGCTGTTTAAACTTTGCAGGGACGACAAACCACAGACTCCATTATCAAAGCAAACAAGAATCTGGAGTATTCATGTAATGTGTTTATTCAACATCTGTTTGTACATTTTGCTTTAATGATTGTATAACAACGCTTCTATAACAACACAATTCATATTTCACGATGTTGTGACAGTCAATGATATGATGAAATGAAATGCCTGAAACTATATTATGCAACTTTTAGAAAGAAGACAGACGTGCAACATTTCTAACAGTTATCTGACAGCTGGCTTGAGGTTAAAAAGTTAAAGTTCATGAAGTTCTAATGTTAATTTACGAATCACTCACTTAATATTAGTATTGACTAAACAACAAATGAAATGCCGTTGTGTATTTTACACGTACATTTTACTTCTGTTTATGAAGCATCTACAGGAGCCGTAAGCTCTACATATATAAAAACACCCACAAAAATGAGCAATAAACCATTGGCACTAGTCTGAGATGCTAAAAAAAGAGAAGATAATAATTTATAATAAAGTACAAGATAAACCTGAGTGTATTAACCCTTTAACAGGCCCGTGCATTGGTTATCATAAAAAAAAAAACTCAGTATTTGCTTAGAGGGGTTTCAGGAACACAATTTAACCAAAGTAAATGGCCAAATTTTGTTTTCCTAGGGTGCAAGTTAAAGGGTAATACACCTATTTAAGTCTTTTGAGAGCATAATTTTAATATTTATTATAATACGTTTCTGGATCTGTGGGCTTTTGCTAAAAAGGTCGCCTAATAATAAAATAAAAAAGAGTTCTTTCACAAAATAAATACAATTCAGTGTCTAGAGAATGAACTGTCTATGAATCTGAGACCCTGTTTACACCTGGGATAGTTTAATATTTAAGGCATAGTTCACCAAAAAATGAAAATTATGTCATAATTTACTTACCATTTACTTGTTTCTTCTACCAAACACAAAATAAGTTATTTTGAAAAAAGCTGGAAACCTGTATTTGTTTTTTTACTACAATGGAAGTCAATAGTTAGTGGTTGTCAGATTGTTGTGTTCAACAGAAGAAAGAAACTCATAAAGGTTTGGAACCACTTGAGGGTGAGTAAATGTACATTTTTTAGTGAACTATCCCTTTAAGATGTGTTATTGTTAATCCAATCAACACAATTGTTTCCAATCAACACAATATTGTAAAGCTGTCAACACAATTCTTAAACATTTGTGCGATAACCTAATTGTTTTATGTTCAATCAACATACATTTTTTAAAACCAATTAGGTTAACTTAATCAATTTGTGTTGGGACAACATGAAGGAATTGTAGGGAACCCAGCATTGTTTACAGTGCAAGCTGGAGTCTAAATATTTTGAGCTCCACTGTTGACCATTGCCTCTGTAGTGTAAGCACTTGTGGTTGACAGGACATGATGTGAGAAAGTGCAGTAAAACCAGGTAATCATCATACTTCCCTGTATTAATAGTGATGTAGAGATCATGATGAAATAAGATGAGAGGGTCTGGAATTCTCAATTAAATGTACAAGTGGTCACAAAAAAAAAGCCATTTGAACATAATATAAGGAAGAAATAGTATGTGTTAAAAATAACATATCAGAATAAAATGAGCATGAACCATTTCAGAAATGCAACTGCCTTTTTACAGAGATATGTCAATTTGTTGGTTGAGTGTCAGATGCACACTTTAATGTCCAGGTTGGGTCTGGTCTTTGCAAATTCTTTCAGTTTCCTGACGCCATCTTTGGTAAACTTGTTGTCAAACAGCCTGCAGATATAAATAAAGAATAAAGAAAATCTATGGCACCTGTGTTAGAGAAATAAACTGAAATAAATCGACTCTATGATCGATGATTCTTACCATAGATACTTTAAGGTAGTGTTCTCTTTGAGTGCAGACATGAGGATTTCGGCTCCTTTATCTGTTACTAGATTGTCACGAAGTCTGTAGGATGCAAAATAATCGGAAATATTGAACGCTGAAGATAAGCCATTGATTTATTGTGAAATTTCAATGCAGAGGTTAGTCTTGGTCACCTGATATCTGTCAGCGTGCGGTTTGTCCTCAGTAAGTCTGCAAGATAACCAGCTCCAGCATCTCCAATTTTATTGATGGCCATTCTAATGAATGATATTACGAGCGTTAAACGAGAAAAGCGCAACGTATTTGTAACTGAACATTTTTCGGTGTTCACCTGAGGTCAGTCACGGTACGATTTTCTTTCAGAGCTTCTGCAAGGATCCTCAGGCCTTCGCAACCAAGCCCTGTTGCAACCACCCTATATTGAACATGAACATTATTATTTCATTCATTATAAATCACAAAAAGACTCACTGGCCACTTTATTAGGTATACCTAGGAGTGAATATCTAACCAGCCAATCACATGGCAGTAACTCAGTGCTTTAGATTCTGTGGTCAGACTGCTTCGGCTGATAAAAAGCAACATTATCTCAAATAGCCACTCATTACAATCAGGGTCAGCATCTTTGAACACACAGCACATCAAATGAGTCTCGATATCTTCCGCAGTTTTCAGATAGTAGGGCTAGAATTTGGTGTGAACAACACAAAAGCATGGAACCATCCTGCCTCTTAGTAAAGGATTAGGCGTCTCATTTATAAAACCTTGTGAAGAAACCTTCCTAAAAGTTAAAGCCAGAATAAATTTGCATTATTTATTAGTTACTATGGCTCAAATGAATAAGTTAAGTTAAATATATTTACTATGAGCTTACCTACATCTGTGCACATTCTCCTATCAACTTTTGCGTAGGAAGTGGCAAATGCAAGTGGCAAATTTTTGTGCGTACGGCATGTTTATAAATGAGACCCGGGTCATTATTATTGACCATGTCTATCCTTTATGACCAATGTGAACCCATTTTGTGAAGATTATCCTAACAGGACATCATGTTACAAAGGCTACATCCAAATCAAGCCAGATCCCTATGCCTATCTGATCTTTTTTTTTTTTTTTGCCTAAATTTTGTAAAAGTCACCAAAAAAAAATACAAATACATAAAACCACTGAAACCGACTATAAACAATGTTGTGTACATGCTAGACAAGTACGTGGCACACACGTCATGACTTTTGCCAAGTACGATGAGATCCTGGATTAACATCTATGTATATTTTTATTCGAAAATGTCATCCATACCTATTCCCTACCCCTAAACCCAACCATAACTGTAAATTATTCCCAAAATCAGAGAAGAATAAAAGTTGGATAACAATCATGTAGAAGTGCATAAACCTAACCGTAAGCCTAAACTTATCCCTTAATTCTGATTGGCTGATTAGAATGTTGTTCCAGGATCAACATAGAGGTTAATCCAGGAACATGTCCTACAAATGTGGCACAGTAATTCTATCACAAGGATACATAAAACGATGAAGACTTGGAGCATGCATATAAAACATTGGTGAAGTTGTGTCTGAGTAAGGTGGCATGGATGTGGCATGATGACATAATTGTTTGACAAAATATATGGATTGGCTGTACACAGGAAAACACAAGGGCGTAGATTTCAGAAATATTTACTTTGGGAACCGTTTTTCAAAGTGTATCACTCACAAAATTCTGGATCTGTCTGGATGAAATGCCTATAAGATACATATTTTTTTATATATGCAGTTAAAGGTGTCTCCATGTGGACATGGCTGTAAGTGAACATGTCAGTAAGTTCACCAGTATCTTCAAATATGTTTATCAGATACCAATTCAATAGAGCATGTTTGGAATGTGGTAAAATGGAAAACTTGTATCATGGATGTGCAGTGGACAAATCTGCAGCAACTGTCAAGTTTGAAGTGGGTACTAGTAAATAGATAGTTTACCCAAAAATGAAAAGTTACTCACTATTTACTCTCCCTCAAGTCGTTTCAAACTTCTATGAGTTTCTTTCTTCTGCTGAACACTAAGGAAGTTATTTTGAAGAAAGCTATTTCCATGGTAGGAAAAACAAACACTATTGAAGTCAATAGTTTCAGGTCTCCAGCTTTCTTCCAAATATCATCTTTTGTGTTCCACAGGACAAAGTAAGTTAAACAGATTTGGAACAAGTGAAGGGCGAGTAAATAATGACAGAATTTTCAGTTTCGGGTGAACTAACCGTTTAATTGAACATTTTTATTCACTTTTTAAAATAATTATTTTATATTTAATTGACTCCCTCCCGCACTTACCACAGCCTCTCAATACAACAGTCTGGGCTTCTCAGAACAAGGGACAACACAGCTGCTCCCTCTGAACCAAGAGGATTCTGACCTAGACTTTAGGCAAAAAACATGAACATAATATTACAAAACCCAATACATAACAATATTTAACAATAGGTTCATTGTGTCTGCCTAAAAAAATTACGCCTACTGTATTTACCTCAGTGTTGAAAAAAGAGGAAGGACCGGTAGGAGCCTGCGTATTCCATCAGCATCAAGTCCTTGAGCATCCAAATGTAAAACCTGCAGGTCTGGGCTGAGCTGTAAGAGGAAAGCCAGCTCACTCCAGTCCTTGTTTACCAAACCAGACTGATCTGAGGCCTGCTGTGAAAGAACTTTCATCCAACCCTGTAGGCGCTGTGACAGACCTGGGTCCTGGGCCTCGTACAGACAGTGACAAACATTGACCTGCCTCTCCGGGCACAAGGTGGAGCTATGGAGCTGAGAGTGTAACAGATGGAGCAGGAAAGGAGGAGTCAGGTCTGCAGAGGGCTCGCTACGGAGCAGATGCATTTTGGGCCCATCAGGGAAAAATCCATTAAGGATCAGACGTGTCCTGGGAACCAGCAGGCCACAAACAAATCTGCACAAGGAAAATAAGAGTATAGTGAAATGTAATTCTGTCGTCATTTACTCACTCTGTACTTGTTTCCCAACCTGTTTGACTTTCTTTCTAGTGCTGAACACAAAAAACAAAGAACCATTGACTTTCATAGTATTTGTTTTTCTTTCTATGAAAGTCAATGGTTACAGGTGTTCAGCTTGCTTTAAAATATCTTCTTTAGTGTTCAACAGAAGAAACTCTAGGTTTCTTTCTTCTGTTGAGAAAAACTCTAAACTAAAGGTTTGGAACCACTAAAGGGTGAGTAAATAGTAAATAAATGTTCATTTTTGACTGAACTATCCCTAGTTTTTAACAGGTACCTGCAGAAAAGATCCATATGTCCAGACTGATGTCGTTCCCCACAGCGAAGTGCCTTCTTAATACGTCTGCAGAAGAGATGCCGCGGCCTGCTGAATTTGTTGACTGCTGATCCCATTTGTTTAAATGCAGACTGAAGATATCGGCATGTTCTTGGTTTGAGGCCTGAAAATGCATCTGATCCTGAGAGTGACTGTTGAACGTAGTACAAGGCCGCCAGAAACTCCTGGACGCTGGTGTGGAGGAAATGAAAGCCTTTTTCTAAGGTGAGGGACGCTCGATCCTCTTTAAGGATCTCAAAAAGGAACACCTGTGAGAGTTTGGTGCAATCCAGATTAAAAGAGTTTATATCGGAGCTTTCAAAAATGAATCGTCTCTCCAGGAGGCCTTTGAAGGCCATCGCCCCTAGACTTTTGAGTACTGGCTGCATTTCGGCCATGACATGAGGAGCATGCTGAAGCCTGGTGTGATGGGAGCCCTCACTTCGCCCTTGGGCATGGAACAGCACGATGGATTTAACAAAACAGCAGTAGATCTCGCTGATCGTGACAGGTTTGGAGCTGTCCTCAGAAGGTACCTGTAGGTCAGCTTTATCGAGGCTTTCTTGATCTCCTGACTTGGCATTTACAGGTTCAGAATAAAGGCAGGAGCCACCATCATGCAAGGCAGTAGACACAATCCAACAGAATGCGGGAATGTGGCACATGAGGAGAAGGGGTTTATGGGACGACACTGAGGCCCAAACTGCAGCAGCAGCCTGCAGAGAACTGCAGTTCTTCTCAAAGTACTGCTTCTGCTGGGCTACAGAGAAACCCAACAGGCTGTAATACTGGCTGACCAGCACCGGAGGAACTTTGGAGACTGCATGAGGCCTTGAGGTGAGGAAAACGGACATGCCTGGAAGCAGATTTCCCTTAATTAAATTGACCACAATGGATTGTATAGGCAGCACCCGGTCCGGATCTGAGCATTTGGGAGTGTGCTCGAAATTAAGAGGGTAGCAGAACTCATCCAGACCATCTAGAATGAGTAAAAACTGGGTTGGTTTTGAGTTGAGTAACTCATGCAGGAAAGGTTTCAGGTGAATGTAGTGATCCGAGAGCAGGTCCTGCAAGCTCTGCTCTTGAGTTATGAGGTTTAACTCACGAAAGGACAAAGGTAAGACAATTTTGTGTGAAGTGGTTTCTGCAGCCCACTCTCGCACCAAGCGTCTCACAACCGTGGTTTTTCCACTTCCAGCAACTCCTGACAACATGTTCACACCACTTGATTGACTGGACATCAGATTGTCGTAAACATCCCTGAAAACGCAGATCTCATCTGCACATGTCCTGAACGCGTCCCCAACCCCCGTTGATTCATGTCGGCATTGAGAAGATGATGCATAACCAGCCTGTCTTGAGAAGGTGATATCAGTCAAGCGGCTGGTCTCATCCTGCCCTAAAGTGTGTCTCCTGATGCTGAGATAGTCCACGAGGCTGTGCTCCCTTGATAAGATTTCCTTGTGCTTTTTGAGATGCTCTTGTCTGCTGATCTGCCCTATTTGTAAGGTCTCATCTTGAACACTTGGTAGTATGTAGAGAAATGCCCTGCATGATTCTTCTCCTCTGCCGTTCAGCACATCCAGCAGAACTCTCATACAGTCCCGTTCGCCTCTAACAGACGAGCCCCTTATGAGACTGAGGTCCTCTTCGGTCAATGCCCCCACATTAAACAACACGTCCAGAAGACGTGTCAAGTGTATACTGTAGTTCTCCACCAGCTCCACGCGACGCTGTTGAATCTCACTGCAACAGGCTCTAACAGCCATCACTTTAAAATGTTACTGGATATGGGGGATTTTGGGGCCCCCTTATTATGGCCTGGACCCCCTGATTCAAAAATGAAGACAAATCTAACTTGTAAAGTTATTTAAAAAGAATAATTAATTTAAATTTTATGTTAATATTAGTTTAGTATACAATTAACGTTATTCCGGCAACGTTTTCAAATAACCTTTCAGCAATGATAGAAATTTGTCAAACAAGTCGTGTTCGTCAAAGTATAACCATAACAACAGCATGATAACACAGCGTTTCTCGTTTACGTCAGAATCGGATGGTAAATCGACAAAAAAAGTAATGAATGTTGTGTCATGGTTTCTTAACTTCAGATGTATCTGTCTAAATATATTCACAGTCATACCAATAAAACACTTAATGTGTTATTTAAAATGTACTTAACATTACTGAACAAACTCTGACAGGGAAAACAAAAGAATAGCTTGACGCCCAAAAAGTAACCCAGCGGATATTCCTTTAAATATCTCTTAATTAAATTTGGCTTACTGTATAACTGGTGTACATCCAAATAGCTATATTAACAGCTCCAAAACCAAAACAAAGAAACGGCTAAATACGCCAATAAACAAACTTACAGTATCACACGCATCCCTCACTTCCGTAGAATCTCATTGATTCAACAGCGTCTGAAAGTGAAACTATCCTTTGTGGATAATAGCCGTATTAAAGCTAATCATATGATGTGAAACACATTGGAGAAATCTATCTATTACATTTCACGAAAGCTACTACTGCAGTATACTATCGCTGTAGTATAACGGCAACATTTTAGGTGTCCATATGATTGACAAGCTCTGTCATTTTTTCCCTTAAGTCACCTGATTTATTGAGCAATAACAAAATACAAGAAGTTGAAGGATCTCCGCCTACGGCCAGAAACACTCCTGCTCTTCTTTCTATTGTCTCCTTTATAATGTGGCTGGTTTCTGATCACTGATGTGCATTTGTATTTACAATACAATTAAAGGTTCTAATAAGGACTTTGCTATGCCATATGAGAAATTAATATTAGGTTTTGTTTTTATTTATATGTGTTGGTCAACCAAAGAACATTTCAGTGAATAGTTAAAAAACATTTGTAATAGTGTGAAGAACTATGTAAATAAACGGTTACACTTTATTTTAAGGTGACGTAGTTACAGTGTAACTATTCATTTAACTACTGAGTAACATTATTAATTACATATACTCAGGGGCGAACTTAACCAATAAGCAAGGTAAGCAGCCACTTAGGGCCCCGGGGAATTAGGGGCCAAGAAGCCTATATTAATCATATAGACCAATTCAATGTGGTCATGTCATTGGCCCATGAACATTTCCTGCTTGTTGTCAAACTATTTCATAACTGTAACAACAGGCAATTTAATCATAACTTGATGTTAAAACAGCTATCACAACATTACCAATATGTGGCTCACAGAAACTACGTTGGGACCATTGTTCTTGTTTACATTCCTCATAATGGTCTATAGCTTATACATTTTCTATCATATGTTGTAAATCTGTCTAAAACCTTTAAGATATTAACAATATTACTTCTTTTCAACATTGGGGGCCCCCATAAATAGTGGAATGTTTCTTCCGTACAGTCCTTAAGTCTAATCACAAGTATGGCTAATTAACTGTACATAGTTTGTCAACTTGCTTCATATTTTAAATTTGTTTAATTTAATTTTACATTAAGAAGATCGAGGTACCACTTCAAATATATTTTATATTTAATATCAATAGAGAGAGAGTGTTTTGAGTTTCAATGCCATCACTAAATCACTAAGTCCACTCCTGCACATACTTACTATATGGTTGGGGTTAGAGTGTGGGTTGGATTTAGGGTTAGTTAATTATGCGTAATTCATTGTAACTACAACAGTAAGTGTATGGAACAGGTGTAATTACACTACCGGTTAAATGTTTGGGGTCAGTAGAATTTTTAAATGTTTTAAAATAAAATTGCTCACCGAGGCTGCATTTATTTCATCAAAAATACAGTATAAATCGTAAAATTGTGAAATGTAATTGCACTATAAAATAACTGTTCAAAAGTAGTTTATAGTTTAATTGAATAATTTATTCCAGTGATTTTAATGATGAATTTTCATCTTCATTACTCCAGTCTTCAGAGTCACATGATCCTTCAGAAATCCCTCTAATATTAATTATTAATATTATTATTATTAATGGTAATAGTAATAAAAGCAATAATGACTGGACTAATAATTTCATTTGAAACTACATACAATAAGTAATAAATAAATATTGAATAAATTAATATTTAACAATTTTCTTTTGCATTTAATAAATGCTGCTTTGACGAACAGAATAATTTTCTTTAAAAAAACATGAAAAAACCCGACCCCAAACTTTAGACCAGTAGTGTACGTCACCTTAAATTAAAGTGTTACAAACAAAGAACGTATTTCCACTGTAATGTTTGTGTTGAATGGTTCTTTGAATGTTAACACTCACTGAACCATTAATGCCAATTAAAAAAACTTTAGTTTTAAGTTTAACAGCTTAACATACAATTCCTCTTTCCTACTGTAATCTGTTAAAGTTTATATTCCTAAAACTTTTAAAAACAAATGAAACATTAATTGTTAATGAATTAATATGTGCAGTTCCAAATACTTTGAAAAGATTTAGGTTAGTGAAAATACAATAGCTGCCCATCATCAGTCTCACATTCTGGATGATCTTACCAAAACACGACAATTCATTTTCTCCTTAGCAAATAATAATCATTGTTATTATGAAATGAAAATAATATATAAACCAGACTCTCACTGCTTTTAATCGGCTTTAATATGCTCAGATACATTGTCAGTCTGCTTCAAAATGTCATATATATTTTTCCAGGGTTTTTTTTTTTTTTTTTTTTTACAAAAAAAGTATAAAACAAACTCACAAACTGTGAATTACATCTTAATTAATGGGCCAAGAGCTTATATGAATAGCATTGTATTTTCTTGTTTTAATAAATGTCAAAAATAGATATCTGTTCTAAATACATGCGGCACTTAACTTTATTCAATCGTGTGTCTTTCTTACAGTGTTTTTCTTTTCTTTAGGATCCTCAACTACGACACTAGTGATGATAAGCACATGCTCAATGACCAAATCAAATAACTGTGCTACCAACAGCTATAGGTGCCTGAATTACACAGTTCACTTTTGGTTTCAAAAATGACATATTACATTTGGTTTTGAGCATTTAGTAGTGCTTTGTTACCTTTTATCTACATATACACAAACCTGCCTCAGAAAAACAAGAAAGCCAAGTTAAATATTTTCTGTAGATAACGTACAACTTCCATTCCATATTAAGGCTAACAACTGACACAAGCTTCGTGGTGAACTTAGAGCAATGCTAACATGGGGAAACGGCATTAATAAGAGAGATTATTGTGTACAGTGTATTAGGAGCACAAAGCCTGAATGATTTGAGAATCAATTGGCCATCACTGTATTTAATCCTATTTCTTTTCTTATCAAAAATACTCTCTAAATCCAATCCTAACATTAGGAGGCACAATTTTAAGATTACATTTTTTTTTACTTACCTAATTTTTCAAATTAAAGGAACTCTCCACTTTTTTTTGGAAGGATTTTACACGTCGCCTAGAGTTAATCAGTCGAGTTTCACCATTTTTTAATCCATTCAGCCGATTCAGCTCGGGTCTGGCAGGAGCACTTTTAGCGTAGCTTAGCATAAATCATTGAATCAGATTAGACCATTAGCATCTCGCTCAAAGTCATAGCAATTTTCAATTTACGTTTGTCTTATACACGATGTAACTACAGAAGGATTAAGATTTAATTAATAAAAAAATGATTAACTCTTTTTAAAAATATTTGAGCGAGATGCTACTGGTCTAATCCGATTCAATGATTTATGCTAAGCTATGCTAAAAGTGCACCTATTAATAGATTTAATAGATTTTAATAGAAAACCCAACTGTTTAACTTTAGGGGGCTTGTAAAAGGAGCCCATTTCCAAAATAGGAGTGCTCCTTTAAACGAGGTAATGAATTATGAATCACAATTTTCATAGCCTTTTCATACATATCACACACACACACACACACACACACACACACACACACACACACACACATTGATTAAACTTGGCATATGCTCTCCTTATTTTAAATCCCTCACATCAACTAATATTAATAACTTATTAGGCATGTGAGTGAAATTATGTTGCACAAATAGTGTGTAAAACAGCTTCAACAGAATCTCAAAGTCATCTTTTCTATGCAAAAAAGCAATTAATACCTTTCCTATGAACATTTAATTGAGTTACCAAGGAATAATAACTCAAATCATAGTGACAGAAGCAAATGTGTACTAGTTCTGAGTGGGTTTGGATTGCAAAAAGAATCATAAATAGGACCAAAGCTAATTGTGAACCCTGATTTGCCTCGTGATCATGGCTGAGGTCACCGTCTCTAACAAATCAATCAACATCCCCCAAATAAGCTAGATAAAGACAGAAAAAATGCACATACATATATTGTTATTTCTTGGCTTCGACATACAAAATCATATATTCATATAACAGTATTAATCCCCCAAAACATAAATAAGTTTGCTGGATTTTCAAAACTGAAAGCAGAGGCCTTTGGTGCGGCTGGCTGGCCGGCGTCTGATTGGTGGAGAAAAGTCATGTGATTGATGAACTAAGGAGCGTATCTGGAAGTGCTTGGTCACGATTCGTCCATCATCTTGAGTTGAGGCGAGGGGCGGTCTGACAAATACAAACATGCTGTTATTCACACTTTTTAAAAAAAATTATTATTATTATTATTTTTAGATAAGCATAGATTAAAATGTATTTGCTCACCACAGAAAGGTGTCCATTCTTAGCCTTGGCTATCAGCAACTCTGAGCCAGCTGTAAAGTCTATGATCCCTTCTTTTCCTTGTGCCACATCAAACTTTATACTGTTTATGACAGAAATGCATAATTAACAATGAGACAAAAATTTTATTTCTTTGTCAAAACTGAAGATTCAGAATTCATTTGACTGAGAATTTAATAGATTATTTTAAAAACATTTTTGAAATATATATTTTTGATTGTTGTTTTAAAATTGCACCTTTTATTGTTTTTCTAACTAACTAGCAAGATATGTTTTTATTTTAGAGATCTGATCTAAACCTGAAAGCTGCAACTTGGTTTTATTGTAAACATTAACACAACACTTATTGCATTTGTTTTTATTTATGAACTTTAAATTGAGAAATTAATATAGAAAACCCTAGAGCTGCGGTGAAAAAAAAAAGTCATTTGAGAAATTAATTTCTGCATCAATTTTTAGATTCTCAAAATGCTTTGCTATTCTCTCTTGAATCGAATCTGAGCTCAGTTTTACCAGCAGATGGCGCTGTATGCTTTACAAACAGCCGAACTCTGCTTACATCCAATTCCTTACAAATATCATTAACCTAAAATCCCTAAAAGAATCATTAATATAGTCAGGAAAGAGTGTTTAAAGTTATTCGAGTTTACATAACTAGCCTGGAGCGCCATTTGCTATTAAAAACTCTGAAAAAATTCTGTGAATTGTAGTGCAATTTCTGGAACAAATTTTCACCATAGCTGAACAGTAACACTCAGTGTTGCCAGATAAAGCTGACTTTTTCCAGCCCAAAAGCTATCCAAATCCCGCCCAAACGCACAAAATATTAGATTAATATTTCATTAAATTAAATTAAATTTAATTAAATTTCTCTAAATCAGAAATTAGCCTAGTTACTTTAACTGTCATATTTTTTAACCATACAGCAACCAACACTAAGTCACAGAACCACAATAGTAAAATTACAGCAAAACCGGATCACATCAAAACACTGTGCCCCTCTCACCCCCACACTGCACTTATTGTTGTGTAGATTATACTACCTATAAGAGTATGTTTTACTTTTGAAAACGCAGTATAAACTCATCCCATTTGGCGTTTTAAATTCTTTTGAACATATTTAGGTGCTGCTTGTCAATCAGACAACGCTTCTATGTTTGTTCTTGTCAATTGAGGAAAAAATGATTAATAAAAGTGTTATAATTTAAACCGCTGTGAGTTGCCGCACGTGCATGCGAAGGGAAGTCAAATTTTGATACAACTTTCCTTCACCTCCTCTTGCGGGTGGGCCAGCACACAGTTTGCACTATGCTCTGGTCACTACTAACTGAATGGAGTAGGAGCACTGTTACGTTTTGTTAAATAATTTGCATATAAAATTTACCTTTCAAAACCGCCCAAATTTTGTCAACCCGCCTATGCCATTTTTTTACCCGCACAATCAAATTTAAAACCGCCCAATCTGGCAACACTGGTCACACTGCACCATTGGAGAAGTGCCAAAAAGATACATAAATAAATAAAAATCGCTATTTTGATCAATAATTTTAGCCCTTCAAAACCATTTCAGGCCAAAAACCAAAGTTTTCCATGATTAAATAGCATAGTCCAAAACCCAAAGGTTTCTATCTAAAATATGATGCACCCCTAACTCCAAGTCTGACTTGATATTTGATTTTGAACTTGTGCCTGTAACTCACCTCCCTTGGTTAATGTTAATGCTGTTGATCTTGTCAGCACAGATAGCCACTTTAGTTAACGTCTCAATGACATGCTCATTCTGAAGCACCACATCACCCTGTAGACAGCAAAACAAGTCACATATTAACAGCTTCTTTAAGAAAATTAAAAAAAAAGTTTAGACTTGCCTTCTGCTTATTGTCCTCAGAAGCAACATGAAGAACGAACATGCCGTCGCTCAGAGAGCTGACAGAAATCCCTACAGACAAAACAGAAGTGGACATTTTCACTTTTTGTTTGTTAGCATTTTTTTCTATTTCTATTAGAACTTTTGCAGAGGCTCAGTTTACAAATGATATTCTGTCAATCCAATCACAAGTAAAGATAAATAAACATGGGTGTAAATATAGTCTAAATTGTTAAGAATTTGTACAGTCATGGCCAAAAGTTTTAAAAATGACACAAATATTAGTTTTCACAAAGTTTGCTGCTAAACTGCTTTTAGATCTTTGTTTTAGTTGTTTCTGTGATGTACTAAAATATAATTACACTTATGCACTTCATACTTTTCAAAGGCTTTTATCGACAATTACATGACATTTATGCAAAGAGTCGGTATTTGCAGTGTTGGCCCTTCTTTTTTAGGACCGCTGCAATTCAACTGGGCATGCTCTCAATCAACTTCTGGGCCAAATCCTGACTGATAGCAACCCATTCTTTCATAATCACTTCTTGGTGTTTGTCAGAATTAGTGGGTTTTTGTTTGTCCACCTGCCTCTTGAGGATTGACCACAAGTTCTCAATGGGATTACGATTTGGGGTTAGACATGCGCTATAGGTAAATTGGGTAAGCTAGGCGTAGTGTATGTGTGTGAATGAGTGTGTATGAATGTTTCCTAGTGATGGGTTGTGGCTGGAAGGGCATCCACTGCGTAAAAAAAACATATGCTGGATAAGTTGGCGGTTCATTCCGCTGTGGCGACCCCAGATTAATAAAGGGACTAAGCCAAAAAGAAAATGAATGAATGTTTAAAAAATAGGTTGAAAAAAAATCTTATCTCCGTTAAACAGCACTTATATCTGAAAAAGTTCATCAAGCAGTTCTACCAAAACACACAGACTACAATCAAAATATCTACTGGTCTAAGACATGGTTTTTTGAACATTAAATAAAAGCACAAATACCAGTACAGTAAACGGACTACTGCAAACATGAGTAAATAACATTGCATGATTAAAACACAATCTTGTCCCAGCAATTTTAAATCTAAAAGAGAGAATACTACAAACGCAAATACCACAAGGTGAGATGCAAAAAAATCTTTTCAGAGCATAATTTTCACATAAATCCTGACAGTAGTTTTTAGGTTAAACTACTATTTAGCTTTAAGCTCCATCCCTCCTCCTCACCTTTCAGTGAGTTGTAGTCAATTCGCTGTTTGAGTTTGGCTTCCTCTACAATGACGGCACTGTCAGACATGAGCAGGAGCTGTCGGTTGCGTGCTTTATATCCTTTTCGGTCATACTTAGTGACTGGAACAGCATACTACAGGGAAGGACAGATGAAGGTTAGATATGATCACATGCTTCACATTTTGTAATTATTGTTTTATGTCATCTGAAGAAACAAAGTAGCATAATATGCAGTATATCACAATCAATTATGTACAATGACAGATTCATGGCTTTTTGAATCACATTAACGAAAAATTTCCAAAATAGTCACTCCAGAATTTAACTGACCTTCATCTTCTCGTTTCCCAGAGCCTGCAGCACTTTAGGATTGAGGTCCTCACCGTCTTTTGAACACACAGAGGAAGAACAATTAGAATATACAATGCATCTCTATATTGAGCTTGATGAAAGTGACTAAAAACTCACTGAGCCTTGTGTTCACGAAAAGTTTTGGGACGCTTTGAGGGTAGTTGTCCTTCTTGTCCTTAAAAATTTCACTCGCAACCATCTTCTGCTCCATCTGAAACAACAGATAATAATGCTTAATTTGCAGTAGTCTTGATAATTAATAATCAAGAACCAACTAAACAAGATTTGGTCAATAATAATAATAATTAAAAACAAAATCTATATCAGTGTAGAAGTTGACAAAGATTTCTTAAATGTCCAGTAGCTAGATAGCTATAGTTGAATGAATAAATGTATTAAAAAAAAGTTAAAGAATAAAATACAATATTCATAATTTGTAATTGATACAATTGACAAAATGCAAAATAAGTATACAAGAATGTACAAGACATAAATATAACGACATTTTTTATTAATTAATAATACATGCCTCCATTCTGAATTGACACTTTCAATAGGGCAATTAATCAAGTGAATAAAAAAAAAAAATAATAAAAAAAAAAAAAAATATATATATATATATATATATATATATATATATATATAAAACAGACTAATACTACGACTATTACTACTACTACTAATAATCTAATAATAATATAAACGATTAACTATAATAAATATAATACAAATCTGTAATAAAAATTTCCAGAAGCTCAACAGTTCAGTTAAGTTAAGTTAAGTTAAGTTAAAATTCACACTAGGCAAAATGTTAAAACAAGTTCTGGGTTCAAGCTTAATTTCTAATATACAATAATGAAGTAAAAAAATAAATGATATAATATAAAATAATTAATGTAAAAAATGCAATCAAATATCTCATAATATGTCAAACCTGATGCTTCCATTCTGGGTTGATGGTCTTGCAGTACTTCCACACCATGCTCTGCATGCAGAGTTTGCGGAGCTGCTCTGAAGCCTGTGAGAGAAAAGACGGCTCAATCTCTCCGCTTAGATCTGGAGGAAGCATGACTGAATGCTGACTGAGATCTCACCTCGACCAGTGCTGGAGGTGGCGTTGGCCAGCTCTTATCCAGAACTGTTTTAGGCAGGCACCTGTGCAACTTCATCAGGAACGAGTAGCGAACATAGTCCAGGAAGTACTCATTCTCTGGGCATCGTGCCTGGTGGCGGTAGATGAAGCCTTTAATGAACCTGTAACAGCGAACACGTGTGAAAAACAAAAGCTGCAGTGGGAATAAGCTCTCTTACTGGGCAGAATAAGAGCATATACTGGCTGTACTGATCAGGCTCGGTATCGATTCAGATGTTCCACTTCAATTTCATTCTGATTCACAAGCTCTCGATACAATTGGATTCAATTCTGATTCAAATGCTATGAACATTTCTAATAATGATCAGTGAGCACTTTATTTGAGTTGTGGGGTAAAAATAATAATATAAGTTAGCAAAATGAACATTAAAACTTTCATTTCATGCAGACTTTAAAGGGGACCTATTAGGCAGAAATCTATTTCATAAGGGGTTAAACACAGTTGTGGGGCAACAGTGTGTGAATATAGCCAGCCTCTAATGGTCAAAATTTATTAATTATATTTTTTTAAATCACACTTAGTAAAAACAGTCTGCAGAAATAGTTTGACATTCTCCTATTGCACATGTCATCAGAGGGGGAAAGCCCCGCCCATTATTGACTATTATCTCTCACTTATTAGCATAGACAGCCCTGAGTGAGAAGCAGCCATCCACCATTAGCGTTTTAAATCTGCCGCTATGGTGAGACATAGGCGTTTGTACCTCTGCCCTCTTTTTAAAATAGGGCTTATTCATTTGAATTTAAAGCAACAGTCACCAAAATGGCACAATTAGGTTCAAAGCCTAAAATAGGCAGTTTTTAAAGAGTTATAAAAAAATTGTTTGTGTTGTATTTTGAGCCGACATACACTCTCTAGGGACATCAGAGACTTATTTTACATCTTGTAAAAAGGATGACTGTCTTATATCACACAGACCTGCGCATGGTGTCGGCAGCCTCTCTCCTGCGCTTTGCTGCCCTGCGGGCCAGAATTCCTCTCCACCAGGCTTGGATCCAGATTGCTGAGTGCCGCATTTTCCGGTATTTGGTTTTTTGACTGTAGCCCTTCCAGGATGACTGAAGCTGGGTGGCTGAATGACAGTTTGTGAAGGTTAACATTAGGCAGACCACCCAGTGGGCATGATTTGTATTTGAAAACAGCTCATACCAAGACTGTGTTTCCTGACTTCTAGTGCATCTTCAGTTGCAAACAAGGTCTTGGGGAAGCGGATGAAGATTTTGCTCCTTTAAAAGAAAATACATCTTTTTAATTTTTTTTACAGGAATAATACTGATGTTAAACATTAACCCTAGTAATGCATTCAGGCCTGTTCTGACCAGTAGATAAAGAAAATGTATAGATGATAAGTAATCAATTTAATTTTGTGGATAATATGGTTCCATTCAGCTATTGTTTACTGGTAAAATAACCACAGGATTAATTGGCTACCCAATAAATAATATCCAACAAAAGAGTAATTAGTTTGATTAGCAAACTAATCTGAAAAATACTTGATAGATTAATAATACACTTTTGAAAGATATTTAAAGAGATACAACCATTTAAACAAAAGTTAAATTTTTATGTTTAGACCATGTTGTTATGTAGGAAGCACCTTTAGGTGTCATAAATATGCCAGTTATGATATTAATCATGAGATTAGATATTTAGAGGAATTTAATACAAACGCCATTCATTCCAAAGTGGTTGTTACTGGGAATTCCCAGATAATACATTATAAAATTTCCTACAATGATATGTTACAATAAGATTTCCCATAAATACTGAAAAATCATTTACCTAAAATTTAAATATATGTATTTATATGTATATATTAAGTTGATAATCATATACATTATGGTTTTAGTTAAAGACCTAACTGTTTCATAACACAACATAAAATTCCTCAGGCCTTTTTGTGAAACATGCAGATTTTAATACCAATAAAAAGGTTCAAATATTTTATCTGTGTAACCAACCTGCCAAGTTTGTACTCCTCAGGCTTGTAGCCGAGGTGCTTGACAAGTGTGGACACGCCATCCACCAGACGGCCGTCCCAGTTGGGCCAGGTGTCTGGACACAAAGATTTATACCTGAAAGAAAAAAACACCAGCATTACCCACTAATTTACCCACATGTGAAGCAGAAACAACACACTTTTTGACACACTTTTGGTTCCCTTTGACCTTATTTATCACTGCAGTCCACAGGAAGTACAGAGCTTTTAAAAGAGGATTAGAAAGTGTCAAATTTACCATAGTTTACTAATAAAAGCCTTTTTTAGTGAGAGGCATGCTGGAAAAAAACAGTTAAAGCAGATTGTGGGTTATTATGAGGTATGTTTAGTTAGCATTGAATTGTCCAAACTAGTCGAGATTGATGTTTTTTCAGTATGTAGATGCCAACCTCTGTAAGAAGGTCTCGTAGCGACGCCGGTATGCAAAGCCAGCTCTTCTCACCCGTAGGTTTTCCATCAGACCAAGATATTTTACTTGGTGTCTAATGAGGACTTCATCAAAACGCCCTGTAGAGAGAAGTATTTCAGTTTAATAATATAGAATATACATGTAATGCAGGTGTAAACCCATTGCATTTTCTACAGTTGAGGATAACAGCTGATTAACGAACAAAAGACACCAACAACTATCAACAAAAGATGATGGCAAAACAAAGAAGTTTATTTAGTAAGAGAGAATAAGAGGGAAGGAACGAATCACTGCAGTTTGAACAATGAAACCATTGCACCACATATAAGAAGAAGAAGAAGAAAATGGCACTAATAAACATTGGATCTTTTTATATGTATTTATATATTTATAATAATT
>CAIGQW010024412.1:2065744-2087182 GCA_903798125.1 Danio choprae
GATAGACAGCGAGATAGACAGCGAGATAGACAGCGAGATAGACAGCGAGATAGACAGCGAGATAGACAGCGAGATAGACAGCGAGATAGATAGATAGATAGCGAGATAGATAGAGAGATAGATAGACAGATAGACAGACATATAGATAGACAGACATACAGACAGACAGATAGATAGATAAGTCAAACAGTCTCTGATACTACCTTCCAATCATTACATAATCTCTAAACACACAAAATATATTGAAGAGTTTAGACCAGGACCACATATTTCACCTTCACAAGCCCTCCACTGACATTGCAGAAATCTCCCAGCTGCTTTAGTTTAGTACGGAGCATGCTGTGGTTCTTACCATGCCACGATACTTCATCTTCCCGTTCTTCCCAGCTTGTTGCTGCACGTATATAAATTATTAATATTTCCAACACAGCGGCTCTGGTTTAAGAAAGTGTGCAGAGTTTGTTATTTGAACTTCTTCTGCACCATGTGCGGGAGCGTCCCAGCTGCCATTTCTTTAACTTTAACTTTCTTCTCCTTCCTCAAGTCTCTCTCACCCTTTCTCTCTCTCTTTCTCTCTCTCCCCCCTCGCTGCCTACGGAGGCACGAGTCAGTCCTTCTGAAAAGTGACACACTCCCCCTTCTCTCTGCCTTCCTCCACTCGTTTGCTCTGTCCTCCTGCTATGGGATTTACAGCGAAAGCTAAAATCTTGCACCCCCCCTATAGTAGCACTGCATGTGCCTGTGATGAAAAACTTACTTGTACCTCTTTATAACCCTTGTATATTGTTCAAATTGACTACCCTTTCATTATGTTTGTGGCTGTTTTGCCTTATTTACTTCCATTATAACCACATTTTTTGATTGCAAAGCCATGACACAAAATAATCACGCATTCTTAATTGTTGGTGGTTTTCACTGTTGGGAGGAGGTAAAATTTGTCACTTTTACTGTTGATCATCAGTTGGCACCATTAACCCTTTACATAGGCCTGTGCAAAAAATGGCTTTCATATTTATAGTTCAACGGAGTAAAACAGCAAATTATAATGTGTGTGCATAAATACACTTACTATGTTTAGTATGTTCTGAGAGCTGAGATGCTTACTTTGATTTTCTCAGATGTATCAATGTGCACAAAGGTCTCTCTCACACACACTCTCACTATACTCCATATAACTCCAAAGCCAGAAACTAATCTTTTCTTTGCACTGCAACTGATGATCAACAGAAAAAAAGAAAAATTTGACCTTTTCCCAACAAGAAAAACCACCAACAATAAAGATTGCATAATAAAATGGTGTCATAGATTTGCAATCAAAAAATGTGATTGTAATGGGATTCAAAGAGCCAAAAACCGCCACAAACATAACAAAAAGGTAGTACATTTGCCCAGAGTGTATTATTGAGGTTTTGAACAATTTCAAAACATTTTCCCAAGACATGTGTCAAATCAAGATTTGTCAGCAAAAATCATTCCATTTGCTGTAATACAGATAAAGTTAAGACTCAAATTCACCCGCAAATGAATGAAAACATCTCTAACAGCACACAAGGGTTAACAAACAAAATGTGTAAGAAACTATAAGAAACCATGTCTTGTACTGACAGACGTGAGGAATCTGGGATTTGGGATTCGGAATTCCGAAAAGCTCTGTAACTCTCGTTGCATGCTGGATGAATTGCAGCTAATGATTATGCCAAGCAAATTTTCCTCCTCTTTTCCCAGCACGCTGAAGCAGATTTGAGGGAGATTTCAGATAGGGATCCATCAAGAAGATAAGATTGATGAGCTTGGCTCTGTTTGTTACCCTTGAAAATACTAAATAAAAAAATGAGCCAAGTGTGCTACAAAGTGCACAGATCACTCTCTTGGTGGCTGTATACATGCTTATCAAGTTAACGTAGTTGATAAACAGATATAGAAACTGATATAGACAGAAAGAAGAAATGCAAGTTAAGAAAAGTGTGTCAAAGTCTAACGAAAGCTCTCATTAGAGCACCATATAAAGTCTTTCTGGTGCAGGACAAAGGGTTAATGAGTGACAACACACCCCTTTTGGTCTCTCCACCCAATATGAACATGACAAATTGCTTGTACACTCACACTCACTTGTATAGTCAGCAGTACACAGGTAAAACCTAAACCAAGGTCACTGCAATCATTGACTCAAAAACAGAGCAGTGCCCTCTGATGGACACTCCAAGAGCACAAAGAAATGCAGAAATGTTCTGGATTAAATATAGATTGCAAAATATAGGAGGTCCGCATTGCATAGGCATAAATCCTCCCCTATTCCATCAGTCCTATCAATCTCTCCTTCTCGCTCGCTCCCATTCCCACTTATGCCAACATAATCAGAAACCCCGCCTGCTGGAATCTGAGTAATATTTTCCAGACGGTGTAAGTTGCTCTCTCTTTCTCTCTTTGGGAACATTGACACGACAGGTTGAGCAGGGAAAGTCACAAGTATGTCACCGGGCATTGTAATTTTGCTTGCATTGTGCACACGGCTTTCTATCTGTAGGTGTGTACTAGTGAAAACTTTATGAATTTATGATACGCGGCCATAGTCAATGGATTACAATGGTTGTCTAAGAAACCGGATAAATAAACAGCGGTTTCTAAATCATCCTACTGTTTGATCAGTGTCACTTTGATCTCTCTTTCAAAAGCTGTCTCACTGTTATCCTTTAATCTCAGGTAATAATGCAATTTGCTAGTGCTCCACCTTACTTTACTTAAAACTGAGCCAAAGATGAGCTAAAGCTTTCCTAATAGAGAAATACAGGGCAAGAATGAAATAGTTCATTTCTTAATCTTAAGAAAATCTTTCAAAAATTTCAACATGAAACAAGAATACATTGTTTACATTGTTTCTCTGATACGACAACAACAACACACACACACACTCACTCATAATTTTGGAATGAAAGAGTGATTGATTGAATGAATGATACTTATCACGCTTAAATAAATGGCATACCATACATTAATAATAATAATTAATGTAACAAATGTAACAAGAAAATGTAACTATTATGGATGCAATAATTTATTATTTCTGATTGAATGAATGCATTATTCAATTTGTAAATACATTTATGAGTGAGTGAATCAATATGTATACAATTCTCTAAATAAATTATAAATACACACACCATCCATCTAAATTTTTACCCAATTAAATAATTAATATTACTATATTTAAACTTAATCACTCATATTCGCTCATTTTTTCATAAATTTATTGTGTTGACCATGTTTTGTATGCAAAGCAGTAGGTAGCTTGGTCTTTGTAGAAATAAAAGTTTGGTGTGTAAATAATGACAGAGCTCATTTTCCAGTGAACTGTTGCTTTAAAAGATGGCATAAAGCCTCATTCATTATGTTTGCACACAGACAGGTCACTGTAAGATCAGGACTCGCACATCCGCACATGGCCTTCTGGCGGAGAAACAAACACTGTGAGGATTTTGTTTGTTATATGGGGCGCTCTATTCCTTAAAGTGGTCAAATGACATCCGTGGGAAATCAGTAATGGAAACTCTGCCTTTTTTCCCCTGCATGCCTGTCGTGCTCTCACCCCTATTATACTCATACTGGCCACTTTAAAGGTCCCTGCCCTTCACTTCCTCTTTCTTTATTGCTCAATCTAGAGAACAAATTCCTTCACATGCTGAATTTGTGGCACCCTATCTGCAAATTTACAGTGCATTATACACAGCCTCATGTATAATGCTGGGTCATTTTATTTACGAGACAGCTAAATAATGGCTAGGTTAAGCCATTTGCTGTCTTATCAGAGTGTTGGGGTTTGGCTGAAACCTGTAACTATTTTATATTTGATTGTTTAATTTCCAACCTGTTTTGGTTTCCTTTTAAGTAAATAATATAGCAATTTTTAAATATATACAGCGGGTAAAAAATGTATTGAACGTCACCATTTTTCTTAGAAAACGTTTCTAGATGAGCACTTCACTAAAAATATTCATGTCAGTAACAATCAAAGTAACCCATACAAACAAAGAAAACTACATTTTTTGCTTAGAAATTAAATTACGTGTAATAAAATGAAATCAAACACAGGAAAAAAAAGTATTGAACACATGAATAAAAGGAGGTCTAAAAAGGCATGCAAAGCACAGACAGCATCTGATATCTCACAGTAGTTAGAAAGCAACCTGCCCCTCATCAGTGTAAATTAATATTATCTGCTTCAGTCCAACACCTACGTTACCAGGATGATGATGAAACCAGGGTGGATCCAAAACACAGCTAAAGAAACTCTCAACTGGTTTCAGAAAAAGAAAATAAAGCTGCTAAAATGACAAAGACAATGACCTGACGTGAATCCAATAGAAAATAAGAACTAAAGATCAGTGTTGATAGACGAGACCCACAGAAATGTCAAGGTTTTTAGACAGCATGCGACTCTATTCTCAATATAAGAGATGTCTTGAAGCGGTCATTAAACAAAAACAAAAAAAAGGCTTTTATACAAAGTACTAGATTACATTTGAAGCAGTACCTTCTTGTGTCATTCCATTGTAATTATACAAATTCAGATTTTTTAAATATGTTTGTGTGGTTGGATTGTTTGGGTCTTTCCAGTCAATTTCATGTCAACAGCTCCTTCAGAAAAATATTCACCAAGAAAAATCCGGATGTGTTCAATACTTATTTTACCCACTGTAGTTAAATAAAGCAACCCAGCATGTTGGGTCGAATTGTTAACCAAACCAGCTGGGTCAAAACATAGGCTTGTTTGGTCCATATTTGACACAGACCTCAGTTGCCAGAATAACCCAAATATATACATTTTTGGAGAGCACTAAAAAAAATTTGTAAAAGGAGGTCGGTGTTTTATTGTTTTTAATAAAAGTTTTAGTACCTTAAAATAAATATATCAAATCTTACTGCCACCAAAAGAAGCGTAAACATCACTTAACTGATTTGTTTTTTATTGTATTTGCAGAATTCTAGAAACTGTTGTACAATATCATGCAAATAAAACATTCATAGATGCTCTGCCAGTACAGTACACATCATCTGCCTATTTTTTTTGTTTTGCAATATAAACGTTTGAGCATTCTGCATGGCGAATGTTCCACCCACTGCTGACGGCCACTTAGAGATGAGTCATAGTTCAGTCACTGGACTTCTCTATGTTCGCCTTCTCTAAATCTCCTGTCAGTGCTTTGGAAAAGTCAATTAACCCATGCAAAAAAGTTTCAATCCCTTTTGTTCCAAACCACAATCATCTGTCAACATCATTAATATGGAATTGGATCCTGTTGGGAAGTAATAATGGGCAAGAGGGATTTTATTTCAAATTGTGTGTAAAAAGACTTATGATAATATTTGATCTTTGTACTTACTCAATCCGTTTCCACCTCCTCTACTTCTTTTCTCTCTCTCTCTCTCTACTTCTCTCTCTCTCTGCCCCTCCCTCCTTTTCTCCGCCTACTCTGTCACAAGCCTATTTATACTCTCACACCAGGACAGATCTATTTGTAGAAACTGTTGTGTCGAGCAGAGGACAGTGCAGAGGGGTTGAAGATCAAAGTTATAAACATTAACTGGTGTGTTATTGTTCAACTATATGAATCTATTGGCCAGTGCTGAGGTTAAAAAAAAACTCTGATTAGAATGAACTTCAAAAACCCTGTTCTGATCTGGTAAAACACACTTCATTCTCTCTGCCAGCTGATCGAGGAAATAAATGAACCCTTCACCTCTAGAATGCTGTTGTTTGCTTTTTTTCACTTCAGCTCAAGACTGAAAACAGAACAACCTTTGTGCTTTTTTATATCATGTATAGACAACAACAGTGTCATATACACACAAATCTGTGTTTGCACACAAATAAACAAAAAATGGCTAAAAACGCCATATTGAGCATGTCAGGCCAGTACCCTCAATGCATGGCAGGCAACATACTCTCAATATTTCTTCATGAACTATTTGCTCTGGAAAACTTGCCAAGAAGTAATTGGGTGGTGATTAATGACTAGATTGGTTGATCTATAAATAAATACATGTAAATTTTTCATCTTTTCTCACACAAAGTTATCAAATGACTTTAGAATATGTGACATTTAGCACATGAGTCATATGCATGGTACGTTTTTACCATTTTCAGGCCAGAGTTTCCACTCACATTGAACCATGTTGAAAAAAGGACCAGAATAATCATCAGAAATTCAAATCACACGTTTTAAATGACGCAAGGATGATACTTTTGGGTTTACTAATCTGATGAATCTGACCCTGAGAATGTGGTCGCAGAGAAAATACAACAAAGCAACAATAAGCCTTTCACTGTTTACTAATGTGTCAGAGCCTCGAGCAATGGGAGTGGTGAGAAAAGCCTAATACTGGGAAAAGGCCCAAAGCATCATGGGAATTGGAGGATGGAACGAGAAAGTGAACAAAAAAAGGACGCATTTACAAGACCTGCAGAGGGAAGCAGAGACATACAGAGGACATAAACCAATAAGAGACTTATGGGACGTCCATGACACATAATATTTGATTACATGAAGGAGGGAGGGAGGTGTATGGAGGAGGTGAAAAAAAACAGGGAAAGCTGAGAGTGTGTGTGATGTCAGAACTGAAGAATGTAATGTGGGTGTTAAACAGTCAGCACAGGACTGGGGACAGCAAGAGAAAGACGGAGGTAAAGACCGGGGAAACCCATCACCATCTCGCCACAATGTAGTAATCGATGTTGTGATATAACTAAACAAGGTCACTGTGGCAACGTGCGAGTCAGGAAGTTGTATGTTGACTGCGAGTAAGAGTGAAGCTACATTAATCTCTTTCATTTCCTCTCATCCCTTCTTCATCTGGGCTTTTTTGAGTCATACAGTGTCTCGCATGGTGATGTGAGAATCAGTTCACTCCACTAAACAAGACTAAACACATTTTCATACAACCTGGAGGCTCTAAAATTGTGTTTTTAGGGGAAATATAAAAGTTAATCTCATAATAAAAAAATAAAAAAAACTGGACTCAAGTCATGGCACATGAAATCTCTAAATGCCTATAGGAAAACGCATGGACTAGTTACTGGAAAAAGTTCTAGTTGCTTATTTTTCCTCATATTTTGACTAATTTCATTATTTTATATTATGTATAATACATAAGATGACATCTCCAAGGCAACAATATCAGGTAACACTTTTCTAGCTCTCTTTCTTGCTATAGTGAGTGGAGCAACATATTTAGGGGTGGGGACACCAATGACACGCCCACATCTAAAGCAGCTAACAGGTTTAGAGGGTAAGAGGGGGGCAAGTGACAAGCGTTACTTCACTACTGCCTTCATTTTTCTCGCCAAAAAAGTTTCAATGAGGGACAAGCAGACAAGACTGTACTCGTCAGAGGAACTCTAAACATCCGACTCATGCAAAAGTACCCAACCCCCAATCGGCCCTTCTTTTTTCCAGGCCTGGTCTGAAGAGCAGCACAGCGGCGCTGTTGAGGGCCAGCTGGATCTCCCATTGCTTTCATATAGAGCAGCTGGGTTGGCAATGCAGTGGCCTTAAGTCTCCTCCTCCGAGATCTTAGAATACCCACAATGCCTTATAAGGGTAGGTTATGCTTGCGAGCGTGGGACAGGGGGTTCCCACAAGGGTTCCAGCCTCTATCCAATGTTGAGCGGATGGAGGATGAAACAGTGATGACACAGCCACCTCCTCCCTTCATTTTTCTTTCTCTGACCTCTATCAAGCTGCTTCCTTTGCTTTATTGTTCAATAAGAAGAGTCAGAAATTCTACTGTATTTTGTCAAAATATTTTTTAAATGCTATAGTGGTGTTTTTTTATTATTATTATACTTTATTGTGAATTTATATTATATTACTTTACATTTATGAATCACCACACTTTAATGTGAACAATGAAAAGACTCTCTCTCTGACTGGTCACCCTAATGAAGGCACGTTTTGCCAAAACGTGTAGGTGCTGCACAATAGTGCTGTTTTTTTTTTTAAATACTTTTTCACCTACTTTGGACTTACAATTTTTTGTTTTCTATAACTACCAGATCACATTTTGGCATTCATATTTTCAATTTAAGAACATAATTTAAGCTCATATTCTTGACCGTTTTTTCTTTCAGCCTCAAATCAACAATACTAGTTTTTAGATCCTATCATTCCTATTCTTATCTTATACATTGTAAAAAGGTTAAAAACTAGATTTCACTGCACTCTTTTGTTTATAGCATTGAGTATCTGTTAATACATGATCTAAGATCTCTTCCTATACTGATAAGTCAAGACAGCTGAATAGAGAGGTCAATTAGAGATGTTGATATTTCATTTTCAACACCACATCCACTGGAAATGGACTGCATAACAATCCTTGAAGATGCTGCCAAAATACAGATGATGGACCTTCCTGTTTTTGTTGCTTTATGCATCTTCAGTGAACATGATTGGCCACAATCAGACTGTTTCTTACAAAACACAAAGAACAGTTGCAGATTTCAGAGTCTGGCAGCCTACAGTTGGCCCTCTCACCTCAAACTGTCCTACTCAAAAGGAATGAGATATAAACAATCACTCATTATAAAGTTCAATAGTTCTCTAAAGCCATGCAACTCTGCTGGAGTTAAAGACCATCAAGCAACCTTTAAACCTTGATAGATTTAAATCAAAGATTTAATAAACATCAATATATTACTTTTTTTTTATTCAATGACATTGCAATGCAAATTTATCTTTGTTACATCAATTCAAATTCATTGAATTTGAATTTTAAGCCACTCTTAGTGCAATGCTAAATGATGCACAACCTGGACGTCACTGTGTACACAAGAAAGCATGACTTATGCCAGGTTCTGACTACATGATATTTTTGTCTGTTAAGTGTCAGTTGTCTGTCTGTCACTGTGTCAGATTATGGAAGTTTAACTTCTCAAATCTTGATGTCTCACATATATGAAAACAAATCAGAGAACACACTACGTGCCAATCTGTCATCACTTGCCATCAATGACATTGTGTGTGATCATGTGACTGAAAAGGTGAACTAGTGACTGACTTCTGCAACAAAGAGTATGAAACATTATTGGCTTCTCAAATGGCTTATTTTGTTAAAATAAAAAGCCCCCCAGAAATATCAACTGATTTGTCCCAGATGCAACATTGGTTGTGTCCTATCACCCTTTGTCATTTATGAATCACCATGATACCCTACAAAGTAAAAACATATCCATAAATAAGCAGTTTTATGGGGCAGCGCGGTGGCACAGTGGTTAGCACAATCGCCTCACAGCAAGAAGGTCGCTGGTTCGAGCCCCGGCTGGGTCAGTTGGCGTTTCTGTGTGGAGTTGGCATGTTCTCACCGTGTTTGCGTGGGTTTCCTCCGGTGCTCCAGTTTCCCCCACAAGTCCAAAAACATGCAGTATAGGTGAATTGGATAAGCTAAATAGTCTCAACCCAGTGATGGGTTGCAGCTGGAAGGGCATCCGCTGCGTAAAACATATGCTGGATAAGTTGGCGGTTCATTTCGCTGTGGCAACCCCAGATTAACAAAGGGACTAAGGCGAAAAGAAAATGAATGAATCAGTTTTATGTATTTTTTCCCCCTGTTTGTTTTTGCTATTGAATTGCATTGTGGGACCTCGTTTTTTGTTGAAAAAGTGACTTTTATTAACATTTTTAATAGTTTAAAGTGATATATTGTCTGGGTTGGTGTTGTATATTACAGTACAAAAACCTTGTAATAAACTGCCAGTACATATTCTGTTATTTTACAGACTTATTTCTCTATCTATCATTTCAAACTACTAAAATGTCAATAAAAGTCTAATTTAATTTAGTTTAATTTACAACCATAAATAAGTGTAAAAAAAAACATTTCTCAAAATACAGAACCTGTTAATTAACAGATATTTTTTACAGTGCATGTTAGACCAATCAAGCCAAAACCACACTAATCTTGTCTAGTGTGCAGCCTGCATTAATCAATCAATGCAACAGCCCATAAATAACTGAAAGAATGTACTTTAGTGGGTTCATATGGGTGTCATGTTGAAACCTAATCCCAAAGAACAAAACTGAAGTCATGAGATGAAGCAAACCAATTGCAATTCCATTGTGAAAAAATCTTTTGCTCCCAAAGGAATGCACTGAAAGGACAAGATGGCCTATTACAACATCCTCTTACAACATCTCAGCTATGATTGAGCATGGCAACCTCATTTCATTATCCTGCATAGCTAAAATACAAGTCATAGGGTGAGGTGAACACACAATGCACACAAACACAATGTTCAGTTGCAGACCATTTGGCATGACAGTCAGCAGCTGACCAGACACTTGGTTGCCGCATAAACGTAACAGTTTCAAGCAAAAGGCCCAGAGTCACCACACCCATTCATTCCACACATTACAGCCATAATTATGAGATACCAGCAATTTCCTTAGGGAAGGGCAAAAGGACTAACAACCTTAGGCCAGTGTTACTGCTGACCCAATGGGAGAGTTTATAGACATACTCATAATAGTGCACTCGAGTCATTCTGTCCAATAGAGTACTCAGGAGCAGGGAGATTTGCTATTTTTGCTTCAGACAAAACCAAGTTTAGCATCATGGACAGGACATTATTGTTCTAGAGTTTGTGGTTCAAGTTTCTAATGCTCACATGCAAATAAAGGCTTTTTAACTTTTTTTACCTACTTTGAACTTTTAAATTTTCAATTTAAGAACAGAATTTAAGCTCATATGCTTGAACGTTTTCTCTTTCGGCCTCAAATCAACAATACTAGTTTTTAGATGTTTTCATCCCTATTTTTATCTTATTATTGTTCTAGAGTTTGTCGTTCAAGTTTCTAATGCTCACCAAGGATCGATTTATAATTGAGAACACAGTATAAGTAATAAAATGCATTAGACATTCATAATAACTTTTATATATATATATATATATATAAATATATATATATATATATATATATTATTATATATTAAAACAGATATATATATATATATATATATATATATATATATATATATATATATATCTGTTTTAATTGTTTTAAAATATATCAAATTTTCTGTTATTTCTGTAACTGAAAAGCTGAATTTTTCCATTACTCCAGGCTCACTTGTTCATAATATGATCATTTGCTCCTCGAGAAACATTTATTGATGTTTAAAATCAAAATTAAAACGAAGAGGTTAAGAACAGCTGTGCACCATAATATTTTGGGTCACATCTTTTTTCAAGAAACTCTGATGTATATACAAATGTTTTTAAAAAGTCCATTTATTTTAAAAGGAAATCTTTTGTAATTGTCTTTACTGTCACTTTGGGTGAATAACACATACTAGATTTAAAAAAAGAATAATTTCTTTGGGGGAAAAAAAAACAACAAAAACTACATTGTATGTATTAACTTAAAAAGTTAAAACATGGACAAAAATGAAGACAACTGCGATGGGCTTAATATCTATGACAACAAATAAAATAATAAGGACATCGTTCATCCATTCTTTTCCAATGAAGAAATACGTGAAAATAAACACCCTTCATTGTCTGAAAGGGCTTATGGCTGCATATCTTCCTTAGTAAATCACTTGTTTTTACTTTGAGTCACTCCATGTCTGGTAACAACTGCCATGTCTGGGAAATGAGGTGCTTTAATGAGGTGTATAGTAGGCATGGTAAATCGAAATCTGATGTTGACTGCTCTGAAACATGCCAGGACTAGACTTCACACACTCTACAGCGTTTGCGATACTATCAACAGGCGATAAAATTCCTTAAGAAGCCCCCAATAATAAGGCACAAAAGCCCATGAACTGTGACTCTTACCTCCAAATATAAATGATTATAAACAAACAATGACTGTAAATGCCAGCTCAGCTTTTTCTCAAGGTGTGCTGTGTCCAGTTTCGCACTTCTACAGTAATGCTAAACAGACGTGATTTGACTTTTTTTGTACGCGAGTATAGAGACGTATACTTTTGACTTAATCATTTAAAACTTTTACCAAATTCTGCAACATTACGCATTATACAGTAGGGTGGGCAATGACACAAATGACATATCACGATATATACTGACAACTATATTGATCACAATATAATATTATTGTTGTAAATTCAATCAATTAATAGTTTATACTGTCACTGTTAAAAATGTAGGGTTCCACACAATTCATTCACGTTAATGTTAATGTAGTTAATTTAAGTAGATTGAACGCAAAACAATTAGGTTTCCCACAAAATCTCCAGAATTGTGTTGTTTTAGCTGATTTTAAATAAGTAGTTTGAACAAGCGGTGTATATACTGACCACATGTAAAAGATCATTTCTTTTTTAAATTTTATAGTATATACTCAGACATTTATTTTTTCATGTGTGATCATACTTCTCACTTTATTTAGAACATCAGGGCAAATGTTTGATAATGTAGAAATATTAAATAAATATATGTAAAATATAAAACGGATCACCATATTTTTACAAATATTGCTAAATAAAATACAAACTGTAAACACTGTACTTTCAAGATGCTGTTTCATGTTTGTCTGCATCCCCGCAATGGCGTTTAATACTGCGCTCATAAGCTATGAAAAAATATTACCGCAAACAATGTAATTTGTGACACCACAAAATAAACGATAGAGTATAATATGAAACAATAGACTTTTTATTTTGTCCATACGATATATATCATCATATATACACAGCCCTATTATATAGACAATTACATTTTTTAGGACTAGATTCCGCAACTCCATCCATGTTTTCCAAATCACTGAAACCATAAGGCCTTAGTTATGACATTCAAATGGAAAACAGCACCTGCTTTAAATGTAGCAAAAGCATTGCTTTATTTGAAACAACACTATGACAGAGTAGATATTGTATAAGGAGATCCTTTATTGATTTTCCAACCACTGCCATTATGGAGACAAAAGATTCGTCAAAAATGGACAACAATTCTGGAACATTCAGGCACCATATGCATATTTCTGTGGTTTGGGTTAAGGCCACACCTGGCCTGGATTGCATGACTTATCTTCATGCAGGAGAGAGAGAGACTGGTTAAAGGTTAACCCATGCCTTACAGATCTCAATGTGATCGTGAGAAGCAAAGGGAGCTCATAAAGTGTTCACTTCAAAGGTTTGATAAAGACCATTACTGACCTCTAAAACCTTGATTTATCCTGAGAGGTTAACAGCACATAAGCATGTGAATGATGGTACCATGCACAAGATAACCCATAGAACGGCTTTCGATCTCATGCTTAAAGGGCACCAGGTCATCAGTGCTTGGAAAGGAAAAAAACTGTGTGCTTGCCATCAAATCTGCATGCTGGAACACAATGGATGAAAAAAAAAAAGCATGAAAAATAATATGGATGCACAGTGAAAAGAGGCAATCACCGTTGTAAACTCATCTCAGATTGCACCTCTGAAACAAGGAATGTAACCTTGGCTTGTGTTATAATAATCCCTCAGCTCCAATGTCCCTCCTTGTCAATCACTGCAGATTGTAAGCCTCAGTGAAGGGATCGCAGATGGATTACAGAATATATCACACCATCAGGTTAATCAGTAGTCTGTGCATGTGTGTCACTCCGTGAACCAGGATCTTAAGCTCCCAAAACACACAGTCAGCACAAGTCATGTAATAGGAGCGGGTAAACACATCTGAGATCTCAAATGACTCATTAGTCATTCGACAAGAATAAGTGAAAACATTTGACTGACGGTCTATGCAAAGAAAATATCTCTCACTTCTCCTCATAGTCTGTGCAGTGGCCAAAAAACGCACTAAGGCATTATGCATTATACTTAATGCATTAAGGCATTAAGTGACTGAAATGTTATTAACTTTCACATCTAAAAGAAAAGAAAAGAAAAATATTGCTTATCCCAAATTTCCCAAAGTTTTTTCACAACTGTACATCAAAGTACCTGAACCACAGTGCAATTACAGTACTTTTAATGGCCATTAAGAACAAGAATCTTGAAATACCATTAAAATGAACCATGCATTTTTAGAACTATAGATAAAAGTTTTTGTTCTGGCCTTTGCATTTTTTCCCTGATATGGAGCAGAACAGAGTGCAAGGGCAGGGCCTTCAATGGGAAACTTCAAGTGGAAAAGCCACAGCTAAATTAAGAAAAACTGCAGATCCTACAATGAGCTCATGACTCACCACAGGGCATAAAGACATTTACTCACACAAGTCGACAGTCTCTTTCGTATCCCCTGTTCTTTCCACCTCCAACACTCTTCAGTTTTCGCATTAAATCTAGATTAAAACCTGCTTTGCTGTTAATTCAGTAAACAAATAAGCTATCAATGCTAACACCACTCATACTCCACATGCAAACATTTCAAACCGCACAATTACAGGGGTGAATGCTTTTGTCTACTGAAGAAAGACTCTGCAATGTGGAGCTAAAACATCAAAGATGTTCACAAAACTATTTTGTTTCGGCAATGCAATGAAGCTTCAAAACAGGATATTCAACATGATCAAAAAGTAGTGTGGGACTTGAATATTTTGATGAAAGATTACACAGACAAAAAGTGCAGTATGAAGTGAATAGTGTTAAGGTCATACAAATAATCAGCTACAATTTCAGCTCAAAGCAAGCAGTTGGTTAACCCTGAGCACTTCCTGTTCTGAGTATCTGAGATGCAGGTGTATCCCCTCTGAGATCTCTCTAGCACATGTTGACAGCTGACAGACCAGCAATGAAGGAAGGGCTGAGTTTGCACAGTCACACACGTCACCAGCTCTCCCACTCCGAACCAAATATTCCTCCGCAATCTCATCATCTTCATAAACAAAGTGAACAGAGAGTAATTGGGAGATTAAGAAACAGACTAAACAAGAAGTCTCAACAGTCGATACAGCAAGTGTTTTTTGTCCAACACAAAGTATGACTTTTTTTGTACGATGGAAAATTAGACACACACTGTACACTTACAAGGCTCATTTAATTGTCTGGGGAAGCTAGAAAATAGTTTAAGTACAAATATGTCCTCTAACCAAAAACCAGAGTCCCGCTGCTCTGAAAATATGCCCTATCCCAAAGTATTTCCCTTTGACAAAGTTGCAAAAGTATCAATTACAAGTCTGAGTTAATCAGTTTTGCAGAGATGACTTAAAGAGATCCTATTTTTTACTTTTTATATATTGAACATCCTTTAGTGTGTAATATTTCTGTTTGAGTTTTAAAAAAATCTGAAAAGTTACAAAGCAAGTACTCTCAAGTACTCTTTATAAGTTCTCTTTATAACTAAGCGCCATTTATGGACTGTCTCTAATGCCAATGATCAAGTTGCTTAGTAGCGTGTTGTCTCCATATCCGAAAGATGTGGATTCACTGCATACACATGCCATTTCTTCTCATGCAGTGTATACACAAACATTACCAACATTATGTGAATTTGGATGCGGTTTTTTTTTGTATGCTTCTGACAGAAAAGCAACACATGCATGTGCTCAGAAACCCAAATTTATCAGGAGTTTAAACTGACAAAACCTAAAAATGTGAAACTGCTTTTTGATAAATAAAAATGTTGGGCAGGACTTGATTTTGCCCAATGGGATTAGTGAGGTTTGCTATTGGTCGATCTCATTTGGGTGACATGTTGTCCCACCCTCAAGCCACTGTTAGAGATGTCATTGCAAGTGGAAGGTGCAGAGTTGTTTTGATTAAAGATTATGCATTCACATTCATTTTAAAAAAATGTGTAGCACATTTAAATAATTTATAATAATGCAATATTCCATAAACGTAAAAAGTATACATTCTATTTTTATTCACACATTAGCGCAAATGATCTCACAGCCTTTGAACGTATACTCCATTTGACATCAACACGACACTCAACACATGCACAATATAAAAAATCATCCGTGCCATGTATCTGCGCTTTTACTCTACAAAGCTTGACTGATGAAATGACTTTGTACTAGTGCTATGCAAATAATCGAAATGAAATCGCAAACAAGATTTAGCAAAGCTGTGACAGTTGTTAGGAAGGCATGGTTGTGTGATCAGTAGTAAATCTCCTCTGAAGGCCAGAGGGCGCTTTCACACAAAAACTCCAAATATACATACTCATTTAATATAAAGATTTATTTCACACACTCAACTGAAGTTATGAAGTGAGTTTGGAGTAAAAACATGTTATATTTATTCCATATATATTATTATATATGGAAATTTCACACGCAGCATTTACTACACAGAGCCATAGTTCATTGAGAAGCTACACAAACAGCTGTCAATATCACAGAGAGATTATCTCAATGTCTTTATTTTCTGATTAAATCAATTTCTATTTTGAAAACTAACTTTACATACCATATTAGTAATCCATGGCTCCGTGGAGTAAATGCTGCTACATCTGAAAGCATGTGTTGAAGGTTTACTAGAACTGGCTTCACTGACAAAATGCGCATGAAAATCAACTTTGAAAATTTCCCAGCCCTACTTTCTACTCATTTAAATGAACTTGTAAAACAAATTGTTATTGCTCTCATTAATGCACTCATTAATATGGGTGTGATCAAATGTTTACTGTTGTTTTGTTTCATATCTAATGATTCTTATCTGACTGCAAAAGAAAGGTTTGGTTTGGTGTTGAAACTTTGTGAACAAATGAAGTAGTTCTTAAACAATTCAAAGCACATATGTGAGCTGCACTTACATTGTATGCATGGTTAGAAAAAAAAACAGGCTGTACAGGTACAGTACTCTAACCTTTGAGTACTCTTATTCACATAAAAACTGAAGTATACTTTAAGATTAACAAGACTAATCTTGTGCAACACTACCATTAAAAATAAAAAACACACATTTCTTGGAACATAGTGAGCACGCACACAAACACACCTCTAATCTAGCAGGTTTATTGCATTATTCAACCATTTATAGAAGCCTAAGCAACTGTCAGCTTCTAAATGTTGTCAATTATACTAGTTACACCATCAATCCAGTGTTGCGCAATCAAAAGGATCTCCCACTGCAACTCTGCAAGCAATTCATTTAACTTGACAGGGTCGTCTTCGCCAGGTTTTTCGACACATGGAAACAGGAATGACATGCAAGGGGGAATGTGCATAATGGCACTTAAGGACACGACCTGTCATTGACCTTAAGATGTCATCAGCGCAGTGCTGCTCGGCCACACAGGTGAAAGCAACATCCTCTTATATGTGCTGTATTGTAAAAACAACACATTCAACAATTTTACAAGATTGACCTCTGAGGTGTTGCAGAGTATATTCCCAGTAATGGCTCTAATGTAATTAGTTTGGCATGACAGATGATTAGCATTTGGTCTTCTTTAACTCCCTTTGTCCATCCGAGAGTCCTGAAAAGAATGTGGTATGAAGCCGCCCAAATTACTCCCTAACAAAAGCTTTGGATATAAGGGTTTGTTTGTATTACCATCATGCATTTGAATCAAATGTGAACAGGTTAGGGTAGTATTTTCATGAATAACAGAGTGAAGTAGGAGGTGATCCATGTGGTCATAAACACATGACAGTTGTTGTGTATCAAACCCTAGAGAGCTGACATACACCTGATGCCCTAAAATGCTGTCTAGACATAGAGCGTACTAGCCTCTTAGTGGAAAAACAATAATAACAAATATGACCCTTTTGGTGAGTGAGCTCTTCCGAACTGTTAAAGCTTGTTTAGGCAGTCTAAATACAATTTATTTGTGTACCGATTGAAAGTTGATGTAAAAGTCCTTACTATGTTTAAGCACGTTTTTTTTTAAGTTCTATGATTCTAAAGTGATAAAACTATGGCACATTTATTACTATTTGTATAACCTGTTTTACTAAAATGCTTAAATTATGGTTAAATGGTTAAACTGGCAACAATGTAGCAAAAATATGGTTAATTTGTGGTTATCATGGTTCAGCTACAAAAACCACAGCTTGTTCTTTGGTTTAATGGGATATTTGAAATGAATTTCTATTTGTAAAAGTAGTAACTTTTTTCCTGTTCACACTTGCGAAACAGATTCTATTCAGGTATGGAGAAAATTCGGATTTGGACTGACAGTAAATGAAAAAAAGCTTATAAAGAACCACTTTAAAGCTGATAAGTTATGACAGTCACATTTATTACTTTAGTTTTTATAATAATAATAATAATCATTATTATTTCATTGTAGATTTATGCGCTTTTGAACGAATATTTGTCGATGTTTTTGTTCATTTAAAAGCTCGGTTCATTACGAATCGGATATGTCCGAAAGAGAACTGTTTTGATCGATTCTGTCCGAAAAGAATCATTTACACCGATTTTATGAATCGTTTCAAACGATTCACTCTTTCATCTACTGAACACAGCAAATGTGCAAGAAACAAATCGTTAAGAAACACAGACAGACACTACACGTGTGAATTCAAAAGCCACACGTCATGAAACTGACTGAAATGAATGGCGCGTCAAGCACTTACCTTGATTAAAGCACGCCGACTTCAAATCCCGCAACGTCCAAAATCACCGTAATACTGCATAAGAGAAACTCAGCGGTGAAGGGAAACTTCTTCTCTCACTTCAGCTGTAATCTGCACTTTTCTCTCCTATGTGAATCCCACCGAACTTAATATTTACCCCTGTATGACACTAAAAATCCGCTTTTACGTCGCGTTGGCAGATGTAGAGTACATGAGATTTAAGTGTAAATAAACAGAGAGTCATGCTCTGGTTAAAGTAACTAACGTTATGCCAAAGGACATTCACTCAGAAATGGCTTGAAGCGAATGTTAGAAATATATTACCACTACCAACCGGCAGCCGCCCTCTCTCCCTCTCCCTCACTCACTCACTCGACCAGGAAGTTCACGACTAATAAAATAATATGTATTTCTGGGGCTTTCACTACAGCATAGTAAAGGTTGGAGCTTTGTGTTGTCAATCAAGGGATTTTTTTAGCAAGATTGTATATTTATTCCATTCAGTTACATGATATGTAATATTTAAATACAGAAATAGGAGCACGGCTTACATTTAGCTCTCATAAGTATGATTTCACGCTTATTAAGAATACATAGGTTTGTTTGTTTGTATGTGTGGTTTTAGTGAATAATAACTTTTCCATTTCGACAAATGCATCAATCTTGAGGTATGATGGACATTTGAGATAAAGTAGGCGTTACTCGAAACTGAGCATATAAGCGTTATACCACCCTCTAGTGAGAGTATACCAGAGTATAACAGTCAACCGCTTCTCAAGAGCCCCTTGGTGTAGGCTCAGGCTGCAGTGTTTTTTTTTGTGTGTATTTGAGATAATGTAGTTTTTATTCATTTTCTACGTTTCTCTCTATATATTTTTGTCGTTTTAATGTTTTATTTAATGTTTTAATAAAATTAGTTTTAGCTTTATAAAAATAAAAACATTTTATGTTAATTGTTTACATATTTGGAATTTATTATTTTATTATTTATTCATTCATTAATTTTCCTTCGGCTTAGTCCCTTTATTCATCAGGGGTCACCACAGCGAAATGAACCGCCAACTTATCCAGAATATGTTTTACATAGCAGATGCCGTGTTCGTGTGGGTTTCCTTCGGGTGCTCCGGTTTCCCCCACAAGTCCAAAGACATGCGCTATAGGTGAATTGAGTAAGCTAAATTGTCCGTAGTTTATGTGTGTGAATGTTGGATAAGTTGGCGGTTCATTCTGCTTTGGCGACCCCAGATTAATAAAGAGACTAAGCTGAAAAGAAAATGAATGAATGAATGAAGCTCAAATCAACAATTCTCTCAAATTTATTGCACTGATCTTAAAGGGACAGTTTACCCAAAACTAAAAATTTTGTCATCATTTACAGACTTTTACTTGTTCCAAACCTGTTTGACTTTCTGTTTTACTGTTGAACACAAAAGAAGATATTTTGAAGATAGCTGAAAACCTGTAATCTGACGTCTATAGTATTTGTTTTTCCTACTATGGAAGTCAATGGTTACAGGTTTTCCACTGCAGGTTTTCTTCAGCTTTGGGTGAACTATCCCTTTAATTGTATTATGCTATTCAGAAGATAGTTAAATGCCTTATACATTGGCATCAATGACAGAATCCCTTCCATTCATTCAGAGCATCTTTCTTTTTTTTCAGTCCACGCCCACACACACAGAGAGACAGTGAAAGGAAAGCCAAGTCTAAACATTCCAGCATATCAATAAACACTGCTGAAAGACAATCCCCCATGTCAAGGTGACCTGACGGCTGATATAATGCATGTGAAGTGCAATGTCCTGCTGTAGCCAGAGGGTGGAGTGATCGATTCTGCTCTCCACCAAACCCTGGACCGACATTAAGCACATTTGTGCCGACCGGCTGAACCGAGAGGAAAGGTTGTATCCTGTTGACAAGGCAATGTCGGATAGACAGGCTGTACTAAAGGGAGTGTCCATGTCTCCTGTCACCGGTCGAGTGGAAATGGGCATAACGCTTACTGTTCCTGCCTGTTCCTGCCTTTATCGCTTATTTAATAATAGTACAGAATTTTTGTCCTTATTTTCGGGATAGTTCACACAAAAATCATGATTGATTCCAGAATTGTTTGGAAACTGGTAACCACTGACTTCCATTATTGACAAAATTAGTTAATGCCAATCAACATTCTTCAAAATGTCTTCCTTTGTGTTCAACAGAAGAAAGACACTCATAAAGGTTTGGAGCAAGTGGAGAGTGAGTAAATGTACCTCCCTCTCATTCCTTTAATGTACCTCCCTCTCAAGCTCAAACATGGCCAGCGAGGGTGACACGACCTTGCCAGAAAGTCAGGAAAAGTATGCCGTTCCGGAATTTTCTGTCATTTCCTCATCCAAGTTGAAATCCATTCCAACCTCTATTAAATCGATATTAAACTCAAGTGGTTCTCAAACTAGAAAAGACACGCAAAACAGATTCTCATCAACAAGATTCCAGTGTTACACTAGACTAAATGAACCAAGGAAAAAGCTCTTTAAAGGGAAAAAAACAAGTCGACTAAAAGAAGAAAAATGGAGCATTTTTGAATGAAGCGGGTGTAACACTCACAGTCAACCAGAGCGTTTCCTTTGGAACTTTTATGCAATCCATAAGAAACATTTAAACTTCTGTCAGAGTTAATGGTCATTTTCCATGCACATACAGACAGATTTTAGTATACACCCTACATTCCTTGGAGTGTACTGGAGCAATCCAGACCAATTTCTCAACATTAAGATGTGGTCGAAGAAAAAACATCGCAGAGATACAAAATACTGACTATATTCTCCATATCAAAAGCCATTTGACATTTTATAACAATGAAAATAGTGGAAAACAAAACAAAACGTAACATTCCCACATAGAAAAATACTATAGTAATTTATAGTAAATTCTATAGTGTTAGTACTTGAATGAATCTGTTGGGGTAATTTTATACTTGCTG
>CAIGQW010024412.1:2087582-2154540 GCA_903798125.1 Danio choprae
ACACACAGTATAATACACTTTACTACAGTATGGTTCAAAATACTAGTATTTACTATAAATTACTGTAGTACTTTTTTCATGTGGGCTAATTCAAAGCCTGTCAAAACCATGCCATTTCATTTTGCAATGGTTGCTTTTATTATAAACAAACATATGCTGACAATAACGATCTTGCTTACATCAGGGAAAATACTAAAAAGCCCTCATTTTAGGGCATGCACAGTTATGATCAACACAAAATATCCTGACAGTAAGCAATTTGTTGCGAACTTGTTAGTGTACTCGGCAGTCTAAAAGTCACTTACCTTTGTGCAGCTTTGGCAGTAAAACTCTCCATTTTTCCCCGGAGGCAGAATGATTTCTCCTGTGGGAATGAGCTGGATCTTCAGCTCCATCATGATGTGTTTCTTTGACTTTGTACGAGTGCAGTTCCTCACTAGCAGCCTGTGAATGAAGAGGCGCTTCAACCCTCCTCACCGGGTCTTCTGCTCTGTTGGATAGAAGAAAAAGAGGGAGGACATGGATTAACACTAACAAAAAGATTAAACAAACCAGGCTGTGTGGGGTTGTTGTATTTACCCCTTGCCAAAAAGAGAGTCAATTTAGGTTGTTAGATGTGTAAATGGTGTCCAGGTCTTGTCTGTAATGAAAGTGTTCGGACACTGAGCTGCCCTGAGAGTCTGCCGTCAGGGCTTCCTCTCGGCTTCAGCATCCTGTCCTCGACATTCCCTGGTAAACACCGGAGGAGCTTTCCTCACTCCATTTCCCCTGCACACACTTGAAGCAGATACACGTGACTGATGCATACTAAAAAAAGAGCGAGTTTTGATGATGACAGGTTAAAGGAAATATCACTTTTGGGGGGAAAAGAAGGGAGGTATGGTGGGTTGGATGTAGCTTATTATGGGCTGACTGACTGGTTGTAATATCTTGACATGAACAATCAGCTGACCTTTAGCCAGACAGTTTGACCTCCGCATTTCTTTAGGGTCACACTCACACATTAACTGTTATTTATATCATTTAATTGATAATTGATATAAAAAAGATAAACAAACAGAACTGCGTGAGGGTTCTAAAACCATTCAGGCATAAGAAATTGTACCATTGTACCTTACGATTAATTTTATTGAATTGTTTATAAAAGGAAGACTATGCAGTATTATTTTATATTTGATTCTTTACTTACTGTATACCTGATACAGTTCGACTCCTCGGAAAACAATAGATTGTAGATTGTTTCTTATATTTATGCACTCCTCTACAGAATCATCCTAATCAATCTAAAATGATAAATTCTTTCCAAAAAATTATTTAACTCATCTAGTGGGATTGTATTCATATTGCAATATATATCGCAAAATAAAAAAATATATTGCAATGTTAGATTTTTTTCCAATATCGTGCAGCCCTTATATATAAATCCTACACTGTGGACATATCTTATGTCACTACATGTAGGCCTATAAATATCGATTTAATATTAATGCTAATAATAAAATTAATAACAATAATTATAGTAGTAGCAATAGTAGCTTCATAATCGTTACGGTAATTATAATATATTTATTTATATAATGTATTTTGTCATTTTAATTTAATACAGACAGCAAAACATCTCCTCTTTGATACATATAATATATATATTATAATTCATGTATTATTCTGTATTTATAATATGTGTCAAAAAGGAGATGTTTTGTCTGCACTAAATTAAATTTACTAAATTGATTTCATATACATAGAATATGGGTTAAATAGTGTTTCATAGTCATTCATAGTCGTTCAGTGTTCTCCAGCTCCTGGTCCCTAGACTGCAGCTCTACACAGGAAGTTTGGCCAGAGGAGAAATGGTCGTGCCCAACTGAACCTGGATTCTCTCGAGATTTTTTCCTTCACTTTAGTCAATTGGTGAAGTTTGTTCCTCTCCACTGGCTTGCATGGTTCGGGACTTGTGGAGCTGCGCATCAATGGATTTGCTCTTCAGTGTTTGGACTTTCAGCAGTGAAATTTAAACCACACTGAACTGAACTAAACTTCAACTCTGAAAACTGGACTGACACGGTTTCAATTTGCTAGAACCTCTATGTTAAGCCGCTCTGACACAATCTACACTGCAAAAGCGCTATAGAAATAAACATGAATTAAAAAGTTTAATTGAAAAATTGAATTCAGTGTAACATATATACTTATGTAAAAATAAAACAAAAATCTGACCTGCACTTGATAAAAACATAAAAGAAATAAATGAATGAGTAGCCGCATCACAATGGCGCAGTGGGTAGCACGATCGCCTCACAGCAAAAAGGTCACTGGTTCGAGCCTCGGCTGGGTCAGTTGGCATTTCTATATGGAGTTTGCATGTTCTCCCCATGTTGGCGTGGGTTTCCTTCGGGTGCTCCGGTTTCCCCCACAGTCCAAAGTCAAATGCGTATAGGTGAATTGGTGAAGCTAAATTGTCTGTAGTGTATGTGTTTGAATGAGTGTGTATGGATGTTTCCCAGTGATGGGTTGCAGATGGAAGGGCATCCGCTGCGTAAAAGTTGGATAAGTTGGCGGTTCATTCCGCTGTGACGACCCCAGATTAATAAAGGGACTAAGCTGAAAAGAAAATGAATGAATGAATGAATTAATTAATGAGTAAAGTAGTTTGAAAGACGGTGAAGTATGAAGATTTTGACAATTATAAGTATTTGTATTTTTCAAATGATTTAGTATACTTTTTTTTATTAAACTTATATCCCAAATTGAACCCAACTTTTTGTTTTCTCCATATTTTCTCAAAATTTGGGTTGAAATAACCAAATATTTTTTACAGAGTATATTACTATTGTTGAGTGTATATACAGTAGTATAGAGTGTTTAAAGTACTATTGTTACACTGAATGACATTTGTGTGGGTGTTTTCTCTAAATCACGGTAAAACGTATGATTGTTATTATTTTTCAAAGTAGGGAATTGAAAATAAATTTAAAAAATAATAATCAAGAAGGAACAATATACCAGTGCTATGGAAAGACAGCATGTTTGCTGGAGAGTTCCTCTTAGAAATAAATCTGTCTACAAGTTTATAGTACATCTTAAGTGCTTTGAAATCACAATACATGACTCCCTGAAACTGTGATTGCCACAAGGGGAAATGACAGAGACTCACATCCTCTGACCTGTGACTTTAGTTGAGACATTCATGATTTCTGGGCATCAACAGGAAAGAGTGGCCTTGGCATCCCGGAGCACAGTATTATCTATATTTGGGTAAAGACACTGATCCCCGTCAGCAAAGCATTTAGTGAGTTGCATAAAGCTGACATAGGAAGGTTTTATCTGATGACAGTTTAATGCGTTGGTAGTCTTGGTTGTATAAAGTGTGCTGGGACCACAACAGATGGTCAGCACAAGAGCAAAAAACTGACAGGGAATTAAAGATCATGCAAACACAGATCAACTGCAGACGGTTTACACTGAGACTGAATGCTGGATTAATGATATCCTGTTTGTAAAAAAGGGAAATCGTGGACTCGATTGAGGTGTGGTGGGTGTGAAAAGGTGAAGCGCAGGGCAAATTTAACTTTGGGTGTTCATACTCACTTCGTAAGAGGTCATTTAGAATAACTCTTGAAAATAACTGGAACAACTATTTTAGAGGAAAAAGGAAACATCACATGTTTCATCCTATTTCCTATGTCTCGCTCTAATTCTTTTGTAACTGTCCAGCAGAATTTCTCACGAATGGTTTCTTTTGACTTTATAAACAATACATTTAATTACTACTCTTAATTAATTAACTCTTATAGTAGTTTTCTCTCCCAAAAACATGATACAGATGTATAATAGTCTTATTTTAATTAATTAATCAAATTAAACAGGAAATATTATAAAGTGTTCAGAACAATATATGTTAGGGATTATTTCCATAAAATTAATCAAACCACAAGAAGACTATAAGGCATGTTTTCTACTTATTTTTAAGAAGCAGGCAATAATAATCATTGGTTGCGTTTTGATATCAATAAATACAACAGCACCACCTACTGGAAACGTGTTGCATTTTCAGATTCAGTATAATGAAAAATGCCAAACTAAAACTGTTGAACATTTGATGTACTGTACATATCAAATGTTCAACGGTTATATATATATATATATTCTCTAAAGTTTATTAACCATATGACCACCTGTCTGCATTAAGTTTCAGATAAATGTGAAAAAATTAAATAAAGGGAATATATAAAGAATGTGACGACAGTAACGTTACATATTATTTAATCACTTGACCGACGCTTTTATCCAACGCTACTTACAAATGAGACCAAGAGAAGTAGCCTAATCTATAAAATAATAATAATAAAAATTAAGACTAATGCAGTAAATAAAATTTTTAAAAGAATGTGGAAAAAAGTGGTTTTCAGAAGGACGAGACTTTTCAAATCCGGTGTCATATCCGGAAGTTGGGTCCTACGCATTTTCTTACGTTCGAAGTCGTAGCTTGTTATCATTTCCGTTGAGGTAGAATCGTTCAGATACGTACGCGCATTGGAGAATGGAAAGACTCTACGCACAACGTGCATAGTACGCCATTCCGCTGAGCACTAAACCACCACACAACTACAGTCACTGGCGAGAAACTGCTTTTAACTGTAAGTTATTTCATTCTATACGAACTCGTGCATGTTTTATTTGCAAGTTTTAAAGTATCACTTAAGATTTGCCACTGTTTGTTTGCGGAAACGGTTTACTTGTGTAATATTCGGTAAGCTAAGCTAACATGCTAACTAATGCGTTATCGAGGCCAAAGAAACGAATCATACCGCGTACATTCATACGCACAAATCTTAAATATTGTTACTTGAGATACAGAATGTGTAAAAGCCTACCCGTCTGATGTTTTGTGTAAATAAATAGTTTCTAGAAAATTTCTCAATGGTAAGAAAACAATTCAGGCGCGATAGCCGAGTTAGTCGGCTGAGTTCTTTGATGTGATTATGTACTTTAAAGCTAGTTTATAATACTTCCACATTTCAGTTTCTTTTAGAACGATTAAATTAGCATTTGTTAGGTCATGATTACAGTCCTCTACTGAATTCCTATTTAGGTTTTGTTGTTGTTGTAGGCTTGTGAGGACGTGTTATATTGAAATAATTTTTTGTCTGTTTTCTGTCACGTTACTCATGTTTTGCAGTCTAACCATATATATTTTATAAATTATTGTTTCTGCTTGCAGTAGACGCTGCCATGGCAGCTCCTTTCCCCTTCAGAGGTCTTCCTGGACCAATGCCTCCAGGTGTTCCTCCACCTCCTGCTGTTACTCCAGTGCCAGATTATATGACTGAGGAGAAACTGCAAGAGAAAGGTGCGTTGGCATAATTCTCGAGGTTTACAATGGCATGCAGTTTGTACCCAAGACTCAAAGTTTGTTTACTTATTTCACGTGGAATCTCCTTGTTGTAGCTCGGAAATGGCAGCAGCTGCAGGCCAAACGCTACTCTGAGAAGAGGAAATTTGGCTTTGTGGATGCTCAGAAAGAGGACATGCCACCGGAGCATGTGCGCAAAATCATCAGGGATCATGGTGACATGACGAACAGGAAATTTCGTCATGACAAGAGAGTCTACCTTGGGTAAGAACTTTTGCGTTATTACAGTGGTAGTTGGTTTTTATATGATTATCAAACTTTTTTTTAATGTAATTAATTGTTGTTGTTTTTAATCTGCAGGGCCTTGAAGTATATGCCCCATGCAGTGCTCAAACTGCTGGAGAACATGCCAATGCCCTGGGAGCAGATCAGAGATGTTCCTGTGCTCTACCACATCACAGGCGCTATATCCTTTGTGAATGAAATCCCTTGGGTTATTGAGCCGGTGTACATTTCTCAGTGGGGGTAGGTGGCTGTGTGATGATGTCACTTGTGAGAGGAAAGATTTGTGGGGGGAAAATGTTGGCCAAGGCCATTTAAAATTCTAATTTGTAGTATTTTGGGCTATTGGGGCACTGCGTATTTGTGAAGTAAATTGTGGTTATGTAACTGTAATTTTAGAAGTAATAAAGATCATATTATTGAAATTAATTACTAAACATATTAAATAAAACATTTTACCATTACTGTAATTTAAAGTAAAACAAATTAATTTGTTATTTAAGGAAATAAAATAAATTAATTTTCTGTATTATTTTGCTTGTAATATTTAATAAGGAAACTATTAACATTTGATTTTGATTTAAATATTTATTGTGCCCTTTTTAGGGAGCAACTAGCAATATTGTTCATTCCTTTTTTTCTGTTGATTAATAATGTTAAAAAACATTTTTTTCTCTCTTTACACCAGCACAATGTGGATCATGATGCGTCGTGAGAAGAGAGACAGGCGGCACTTCAAGCGCATGCGTTTCCCGCCATTTGATGATGAAGAGCCTCCTTTGGATTATGCAGACAACATCCTGGATGTGGAGCCTCTGGAGGCGATCCAGATGGAGCTGGACCCTGACGAGGACTCTTCTGTCACAGACTGGCTCTATGAGCATCAACCTCTGAAAGACACCACCAAGTGAGTGTTGGGGACAATTAAATAAATATGGTTGCTTGCTTCATTTGCTTATGGTTTGTTTGTTTTCTTCCTTCCACAGATACGTGAATGGGACCACATACAGACGTTGGCAATTCACTTTGCCAATGATGTCCACTCTGTATCGATTGGCTAATCAGCTGCTGACAGACTTGGTGGATGACAATTACTTTTACTTGTTTGACTTGAAAGCTTTCTTCACCTCTAAAGCTTTGAACATGGCCATTCCAGGTGGACCCAAATTTGAGCCACTTGTCAGAGACATTAACCTGCAGTATGTACTGTGTCCTAACTGTCGTATAATTGGCTTTTGCTTATGTTATCCAGGGATCTAACTTGACTTTCTTTTCAGGGATGAAGACTGGAATGAGTTTAACGACATCAACAAAATCATCATCAGACAGCCAATCAGGACCGAATACAAAATTGCATTCCCTTACTTGTACAACAACCTGCCACATCATGTGCACCTCACCTGGTATGAAACATTATCTTGCCTTCAGTTTAATTGTTCACAGAAACACTTGAACTGATGTTTTAAACTGAACCGATGTTTTGTGGTGGTTCATACAGGTACCACACACCAAATGTGGTGTTCATCAAGACTGAGGATCCTGATCTGCCCGCCTTCTACTTCGACCCTCTGATCAACCCCATCTCTCATAGGCACTCAGTCAAGGTCAGAAATTAATTCAACTCTTTAAATAAACTTCTTTGCATTTTATCCACAACTATTGCAAGGTTGTGTTTTCTCCATAGAGCCAAGAGCCTCTGCCAGATGATGATGAGGAGTTTGAACTTCCTGAGTATGTAGAGCCGTTCCTGAAAGAGACGCCTCTTTACACTGACAACACCGCTAATGGAATTGCGCTGTTGTGGGCGCCTCGTCCATTCAATCTCCGCTCTGGAAGAACCAGAAGAGCCATTGATGTGCCTCTTGTCAAAAACTGGTTAGTTTTTGAAAACTATGCTGCAGAAGACTATTTGCACACAACACATTTTTGTTTAGGCATAGATCTTTTTTGTGCTCATGTCTCCGATCTTTTGCAGGATCACACCATGTTATTCTAAAAACGTTTAAAGTGTCTCTTTTATTATGTTTAACACAAAAATGTGTTCTGCGACGCTTGTTCTGGACTTACACACTATCTGAGGATTAAAAAAACCCTGCAAGAAGACTACAACTTTATAAATAGACTCTCTCTTCTGCAACCAGGTATCGTGAGCACTGTCCTGCAGGCCAGCCTGTGAAGGTGCGTGTGTCTTACCAGAAGCTTCTGAAGTACTATGTGTTGAATGCTCTAAAACACAGACCACCCAAGGCACAGAAAAAGAGGTGAGTCTGCTATTCCAGAGCTTGTACCAAGGTGTAATAAAAAGGTGTGTTGTGATGCATATAACAATGGTTGTATTTTCCTTCCTCCTCTTTAGATACCTGTTCCGCTCTTTCAAGGCCACCAAATTCTTCCAGTCAACAAAGCTGGACTGGGTAGAAGTCGGACTCCAGGTGTGCCGCCAGGGCTACAACATGCTGAACTTGCTGATTCACAGAAAGAACCTGAACTACCTGCACTTGGACTACAACTTCAACTTGAAGCCTGTAAAAACCCTCACAACAAAGGAACGTAAGAAGTCTAGATTCGGAAATGCGTTTCACTTGTGCCGTGAGGTTCTCCGTTTGAGCAAGCTGGTGGTGGACAGTCATGTACAGTACAGGCTTGGAAATGTTGATGCTTTCCAGGTATAGCAAATACACATTTTATGCACTCTGTGAAACTTATTATTAGTTTTGTGACCACTATTAAACTTGTCTGCCTTCCTGTAGCTTGCTGATGGTTTGCAGTACATCTTCGCCCATGTGGGTCAACTGACTGGCATGTACCGCTACAAGTACAAGCTCATGAGGCAGATCAGAATGTGCAAAGACCTGAAGCATCTCATCTACTATCGCTTCAACACAGTGAGTAACACTCAATGGAGTTAAAAAAACAAAAAAAAAAAAACCATTGTCATCATGTCTTCTGTGAGTGTTTGGATGGATGCTATTCCTTGCAACTAAAGTGACCTATCTTTTAGGGCCCAGTTGGAAAAGGTCCAGGCTGTGGGTTCTGGGCACCAGGATGGAGAGTCTGGCTGTTCTTCATGAGGGGCATCACACCTCTTTTGGAGCGGTGGCTCGGCAATCTTCTGGCCAGGCAGTTTGAGGGTAAAATAAGCTTTGTATTTACAAAAGATGCTGAATGGTGGTGTTCAAGGACTAATTTGATGTGTATTGCTGTTTAGGTCGACACTCTAAGGGTGTTGCCAAGACTGTGACCAAACAGCGTGTGGAATCTCACTTTGATCTGGAGCTGAGAGCTGCTGTGATGCATGACATCCTGGATATGATGCCTGAGGGTATCAAGCAAAACAAGGCCAGAACCATCTTGCAGCACCTCAGTGAGTCATGGAGATGCTGGAAGGCCAACATCCCTTGGAAGGTATGTTTTTTTTTTTTGTTTGTTTGTTTTTTTTTTTCTTTTTTTCTTTTTGCTTATTAATATTTTTTTTAGATTTGAAAGTTTATCATTCAGGGAATGTTACTTAATTTTTTTTAGGTTCCTGGGCTTCCAACTCCCATCGAGAACATGATTCTCCGTTACGTGAAGGCTAAAGCTGACTGGTGGACCAACACGGCTCACTACAACCGTGAGAGAATCAGAAGAGGAGCTACTGTGGATAAGACTGTGTGCAAGAAGAACTTGGGACGTCTCACTCGACTCTACCTAAAAGCAGAACAGGAGAGACAGCACAATTACCTGAAGGTACATTTTTTTGGGGGGTTCTTGAAGACTTTAAACATTTTGCTGTTCCCGTGAAAAAAAACAGAATAATTAATCATTTGTCTTCTAGGATGGACCTTACATCACAGCTGAGGAGGCCGTGGCCATCTACACCACCACAGTGCACTGGCTGGAGAGTCGTCGGTTCTCTCCAATTCCCTTCCCTCCGCTTTCCTACAAGCACGACACGAAGTTGCTCATCCTGGCTTTGGAGAGACTCAAGGAAGCTTACAGGTCAGACCAGTTCCATAAAACAAACCTGAGCTAATCTACTGGGTTTGTTTAGATGATTGCATCTTTTCTGACTTTTCTTTATTTTTTTCCAGTGTGAAGTCTAGGCTGAACCAGTCACAGCGTGAGGAGTTGGGTCTGATTGAGCAGGCCTATGACAACCCTCACGAGGCTCTATCCAGAATCAAACGTCACCTCCTCACTCAGAGAGCCTTCAAAGAAGTCAGCAAGCACAATTTCAGCAGACATTATATAACCACTGAATTCTTCTTGGCCTGTTACTGGTCCTAGCTTTCATCTAAAGTAGTTATTTTCTTCTCCAGGTTGGCATCGAGTTCATGGACCTTTACAGTCACTTGGTGCCGGTTTATGATGTTGAACCTTTGGAAAAGATCACTGATGCATACCTGGATCAGTACCTGTGGTACGAGGCAGACAAACGTAGACTTTTCCCACCTTGGATCAAACCAGCTGACACCGAGCCACCTCCACTGCTGGTGTACAAATGGTGCCAAGGTGAGGAAGGAATTTACTGTTTCTAGAGTGTGACCTATTTTTAGTTCTTTTAGTATTCACTAATTTTAAATCAATATTTATTTATTTTTGGCCAGAGAGAAAAGCTTATTACCTGATGCCTGTAATTATCTCAGTCCTATTTTTGTCTTAAATTTCACTTTTATATTTGTGGTTGCAGGAATCAACAACTTGCAGGATGTATGGGAGACAGCAGAGGGCGAATGTAATGTCATGCTGGAGTCTCGCTACGAGAAGATGTATGAGAAGATCGATCTGACGCTGCTGAACAGGCTTCTGCGTCTCATTGTTGATCACAACATTGCTGATTACATGACAGCTAAAAACAATGTTGTCATTAACTATAAGGTCTGTTTATTTCACATAATAGTTTGTTTCTAATATTCCCATTTTCTTTATGCATTTGAGTATATGTATAAAATTTTTTTCATTTCATAGTTTGATTTTTAAATGTCTGTTTTTTTCTTTTTACAGGACATGAACCATACAAACTCGTACGGTATCATCCGTGGCCTGCAGTTTGCCTCTTTCATTGTGCAGTACTATGGACTTGTGATGGACCTACTGGTGCTGGGTCTGCACAGAGCCAGTGAGATGGCTGGACCTCCTCAGATGCCCAATGATTTCCTCAGCTTCCAGGATACGGCTACTGAAAGCGCCCATCCCATCCGTCTGTACTGCAGATATATAGACCGCATTCATATCTTCTTCAGGTTAGTAGTGCAGAAAGGCGTTCTGTCTTCCTTTGGGCAGGTTAGTACTTGAAATTATATTTTCTAATCTTCTGATTTTGCTTTGTGTAGGTTCTCTGCTGATGAGGCTAGAGATTTGATCCAGAGGTACCTGACTGAGCACCCGGACCCCAACAATGAGAACATTGTGGGGTACAACAATAAGAAATGCTGGCCTCGAGATGCTAGGATGAGACTGATGAAACATGATGTCAACTTGTAAGTTCCATAGAATTTTGTCCTTCTGAAACCCTCAGTAAATCGCAGGCTGATGTAGATGGTATGACTGATTGTCCTTTTCACACAGGGGCCGTGCTGTGTTCTGGGACATCAAGAATCGCCTCCCTCGTTCTGTGACCACAATTCAGTGGGAGAACAGTTTTGTGTCTGTATACAGCAAGGACAACCCCAATCTGCTCTTTAACATGTGCGGCTTTGAGTGTCGCATACTCCCGAAGTGTCGCACTAGTTATGAGGAGTTCACACACAAAGATGGTGTTTGGAATTTGCAGAATGAGGTAAGCAAAATGACGAATTAGTCGTATTATCTTCTCTCTCAGTAGACATTGTGTTGTGCAGAATGACACATTTACAACCAAGACTACTGCAACTTAAAGGTTTTGGGGTGTTCAAAAACCAGTATACCATCACTCAGCCTTTTCAAACTTTTTCCCCTCAAAAGAAGAATGAAAAATAATTTTGGTTAAAGTATACCAGGGCTTTTTAGTCCTTCTGAGAGGATAGTGCTTAATTGTGGCTTCATTTGTAGGTAACAAAAGAAAGGACAGCACAGTGTTTCCTGCGTGTAGATGATGAGTCCATGCAAAGGTTCCACAACAGGGTGCGACAAATTTTGATGGCTTCTGGGTCCACCACCTTCACCAAGGTGAGCCTTTAATATCAGTTTTTAAACTGATAGCAACTTGTATTTCCCCATTTTGCACACAGTTTTATGTAATTTTGCTTTCATCAGATCGTGAACAAGTGGAACACTGCTCTGATTGGTCTGATGACCTACTTCCGTGAAGCTGTGGTCAACACTCAAGAGCTTCTGGACCTGTTGGTGAAGTGTGAGAATAAGATCCAAACCCGTATCAAGATTGGGTTGAACTCCAAAATGCCCAGCCGTTTCCCTCCTGTGGTGTTTTATACCCCTAAGGAGTTGGGTGGCTTGGGAATGCTTTCCATGGGACACGTGCTGATCCCACAGTCTGACCTTAGGTGAGTCCTTTGAGGTTTTTATTGCTGTTTTCTTGATCAGTTACAGCAGCTTTTCACAATGGCTATGGTACCACCCCAGATATGCATTCAGAGAACATTGGATGATACTTTAAGGGCTAGTTTACACCTGAGATTTGCTAAAACATTGTAACTGCTTGTAATTTTTAACACTTGTTGCAAACTGTCCAAATACATTTTATCTGTTGCTTTGGTAAACTCAAGCATGTGGAGCGATTTATGTGAGGTGGAGTATAATTTCCACAGCAATGACTATTTAGATCAGTCGTCTTTAGGCTTTCTGATGGTGGCTGCAAATGTTAGTGTAGCTTCCAAACAACATGATGTCACTAAACAAACTACAGCTTTTTCTCATGAAATTCATAAGAATGTTTCTTGTTTGCCGCTTGTCATAAAGTACCTAATTCATGTTTGAATGTCTAACTGCTGAATTGCTATTTGGGACACTGATAGTAATGATATTTAAATTGGCAAAATCAAATTGGTTATTTTGCAATCAGTCAGATGCTTTTTGGGTGATGGGTGCTAAAAAATCTAGAAAATGGATAGGTGTGCCGCTGACCCAAAAAAAGGTTAAGAACCATTAAGGAAATTTATTTGCAACCACAGCTTCAGGCAATTGATGTATAGTTGTTCTGTGTGTGCTCAGGTGGTCCAAACAGACCGATGTGGGCATCACTCATTTCCGCTCTGGTATGAGTCATGAGGAGGATCAGCTTATTCCTAATCTGTACCGCTACATCCAGCCATGGGAGAGTGAGTTCATTGATTCTCAGAGAGTTTGGGCTGAATATGCCCTCAAGCGACAGGAGGCCATTGCTCAGAACAGGTACAGTCCTCTAAACCAAACCTTATTCTAGATGATGGTGCTGTTTTTGGCATAATTATATAACTCTAATGCTACTCAGACGTTTGACACTGGAGGATCTGGAGGACTCCTGGGACAGAGGTATTCCACGTATCAACACCCTCTTCCAGAAGGACAGACATACTCTTGCTTATGATAAGGGCTGGAGAGTCAGAACAGACTTCAAGCAGTACCAGGTAAAAGTCTATCCTTCTGGTAAAAGTGAACTGCATGGTAAACGCAGTGGCACTTCAGTTACATTCAGTTTGGTAGTGTTCATTTTAAATATTTTTGAATGTTTCAGGTGCTGAAGCAAAATCCATTCTGGTGGACTCACCAAAGGCACGATGGAAAACTATGGAATTTGAACAATTACCGAACAGACATGATCCAGGCACTTGGAGGGGTTGAAGGCATTCTTGAGCACACACTGTTCAAGGGTACCTACTTCCCTACCTGGGAGGGTCTCTTCTGGTAAGCATTTGGTTCAATTACTACTTTTTCCAAAAATGTTAAGGTTGATTAACTCAACATTTCAATCGTTTGCAGGGAGAAGGCCAGTGGTTTTGAAGAGTCTATGAAATGGAAGAAGCTGACTAATGCTCAGAGATCTGGTCTGAACCAGATTCCTAACCGACGATTCACCTTGTGGTGGTCTCCTACAATAAACAGAGCCAACGTATGTCTTTGGAAAAACCTTTGCATTTACACCAAGAAATCAAAGTAATTTTTTTACATTTTAGACTTACTCATTCTGTTGATGGTCTTGTAGGTGTATGTGGGTTTCCAAGTGCAGTTGGACCTCACTGGAATCTTCATGCATGGTAAAATCCCAACCCTCAAGATCTCTCTGATCCAGATCTTCAGAGCTCACTTGTGGCAGAAAATCCATGAGAGCATTGTCATGGATCTCTGTCAGGTAAACACATTTGTTAAAATTAGACAAATTAGTATGCAATAAACATGACTCATGGTTATTTAATACAGCTCTACAGTCTGTGTAGGAATGTGATTTCAAACTTTAACTGAACTGTTACTGCCAATTGACTCATTCAGAGTTGTGCTGGTGAGTGCCATCAACAAAATTCTGTTTACTCTGTGTAGGTGTTTGACCAAGAGCTGGATGCTTTGGAGATTGAGACTGTCCAAAAAGAGACAATCCATCCCAGGAAGTCTTACAAGATGAATTCCTCCTGTGCTGACATTCTGTTGTTTGCCTCCTACAAGTGGAACGTCTCACGCCCCTCACTTCTAGCAGATTCCAAGTACGTCTCAGCTTCATGGATGTTGACTTTTTTTTATATCAAGTGGAATCATTTCATGCATAGCGCCAGCCCATTTACCCACATTAAAATGACATATTGATGTCCAGTTTTAAGATTCTTGCATTTCTTTGTACAGGGATGTAATGGACAGCACCACCACACAGAAATTCTGGATTGACATTCAGCTCAGATGGGGTGACTATGACTCTCATGACATTGAGAGATATGCCAGGGCCAAGTTCTTGGACTACACCACTGACAACATGAGTATTTACCCATCACCCACTGGAGTTCTGATTGCCATTGATCTGGCATACAATCTTCACAGGTCAGATTTTTAGATCATGTGATTTGTCACATAATCAAGAACAACCTTTATGGTTCCGCATTCCAAAAACTGATGTTTAAGTATTTATTCTATTTTCTGCAGTGCCTATGGAAACTGGTTCCCCGGAGCCAAGCCCCTGATCCAGCAGGCAATGGCAAAGATAATGAAGGCCAATCCAGCTCTGTATGTGCTGAGAGAGCGAATCCGCAAGGGTCTACAACTCTACTCTTCAGAGCCCACTGAGCCTTACCTGTCTTCCCAGAACTATGGAGAGCTCTTCTCTAACCAGATCATTTGGTTTGTAGATGACACCAACGTGTACAGAGTCACCATCCACAAGGCAAGTCAACATTTTGAAGATGTTCCTTGTGGTTTCTATTGTTTTGTCCTTGGGTTATGTAGTAAAATGACAATTTTATTCTGTTTCAGACCTTTGAAGGTAACTTGACCACCAAACCAATCAATGGAGCCATTTTCATCTTCAACCCCAGAACTGGACAGCTTTTCCTGAAGATCATTCATACTTCTGTATGGGCTGGACAAAAGCGTCTTGGACAGGTCTGTTTATCACTCGTATTTTGTTGTTTTTGTTCTTCGTGTTGTCAGTGACACTTATTTGAATGGTCACTGGTTCTGCCTTTGTAGTTGGCTAAGTGGAAGACTGCTGAAGAAGTGGCTGCCCTGATCCGATCGCTGCCTGTTGAAGAGCAACCCAAACAGATTATTGTGACCAGGAAGGGCATGTTGGATCCTCTTGAGGTTAGGCACTTCACCTTTAGCAACCAAAATGAGTGCTGGAGCTCTGTTAACTCTTAATTTAACAACTATCTATTTTCTCCAGGTGCACTTGCTGGACTTCCCCAACATTGTAATCAAAGGCTCTGAGCTCCAGCTCCCCTTCCAGGCCTGTTTGAAAGTGGAGAAGTTTGGAGACCTCATTCTGAAGGCCACAGAGCCTCAGATGGTCTTATTCAATCTGTATGATGACTGGCTGAAGACCATCTCCTCTTACACTGTAAATACAGCTTTTATTCTATAAACTTAATAAATATAAGCTGTTTAATAAATATAAAATTAAGCAAAATTTGTTGCTTCTAAAGATTACACTAATTCTATGATATCTTAAACTAATTTTTTTTTTGTTGCCTAGGCATTTTCTCGTTTGATCTTAATCCTGAGAGCACTTCATGTCAACAACGACCGTGCCAAAGTTATCCTGAAGCCTGACAAGACCACCATCACGGAGCCCCACCACATCTGGCCCACTCTGACGGATGAGGAGTGGATCAAAGTGGAGGTGCAGCTCAAAGATCTCATTTTGGCTGACTATGGCAAGAAGAACAAGTAAGAAATACAGATTTCTGAGTGCATACAAAAATATATATCTGCTTTGGGATGTTCCAAGATTGTAAATTCTCAATCTTCTCCACAGTGTGAATGTGGCATCTTTGACTCAGTCTGAAATCAGGGACATCATCCTGGGAATGGAAATCTCTGCTCCATCCCAGCAGAGACAGCAGATCGCTGAGATTGAGAAGCAGACCAAGGAGCAGTCTCAGCTTACGGCCACTCAGACTCGCACAGTCAACAAACATGGAGATGAGATTATCACCTCCACCACCAGCAACTACGAGACGCAGACCTTCTCTTCCAAAACTGAATGGAGAGTTAGGTACGGAAATGTTTCTTGTCTTTAGTCATTAAAGCACAGCTAAAGTTCATTGTTAAACAGTTTTCTTCATCTCACAGGGCAATCTCTGCTGCAAACTTGCATTTGCGTACCAACCACATATATGTGTCATCGGATGACATTAAAGAAACAGGCTACACTTACATCCTGCCCAAGAACGTTCTGAAGAAGTTCATCTGTATCTCAGATCTGCGTGCTCAGGTTAGACTGACAGTCTTATTAAAATGTCTTTGTCTTAAATATTTTTCTGTTTGACTCATTTTAGGGCTGTCATGATATCAGATTTTTGAATTCATGCTAACAGTATATGACTACCGATAGAAATCTTAAGAGAATATTCACTTTGCTTAAGTCAAAGTATGGCAATTTATGAGAGTAACAGTATTGTTATATAATTTGTGTAATATTGAAACATATCTATTTCAACGTAATAATCTGCACTTAATTTTTTTATAAGACTTTAGTAATAGATTGATTTGAATTGCATTGTTAATTTACAAGAACTTTATTCCTGTTATGACCTTTTGAACACGAGACAATATTTAATTTTTTAAATAAAAACAAAACCCATGTTGTGTTATCCAGTACTTTACTTGACTTAATTTTGCTTGTATATTTTTCCCCTGTAGATTGCAGGTTATCTGTATGGAACCAGCCCTCCAGATAACCCTCAGGTGAAGGAGATCCGCTGTATTGTGATGGTGCCACAGTGGGGTACACATCAGACCGTTCACCTTCCCAACCAACTGCCACAACACGAGTACTTGAAGGTCAGGAATTTACACATGCACATTTGGTGTATTTGCACATCTAATTTGGTGTTATCAGCAGTCTGTGTCCTCCCAGCCTTGTCAACCCCTTCAAATGCTGTCCTTATCTTTTATAGGAAATGGAGCCTCTTGGATGGATCCATACACAGCCCAATGAATCGCCCCAGCTCTCTCCTCAGGATGTCACCACCCATGCAAAGGTCATGGCTGACAACCCATCCTGGGATGGTGAAAAGACTATCATTATCACTTGCAGGTATAGATTAAACACAATAACACACTGTGGCTGCGTACCTAATTTCTCATTTATAATATTGCATGTAACTGCATATAATGTATTGCATGTGAGACTTAAACCAATTGGTTTTGCTTGTCTAGCTTCACCCCTGGTTCCTGCACACTGACGGCCTACAAGCTGACTCCCAGTGGATATGAGTGGGGTCGACAAAACACAGATAAGGGTAATAACCCCAAAGGTTACTTGCCCTCTCACTATGAAAGGGTTCAGATGCTTTTGTCTGACCGTTTTCTTGGCTTCTTCATGGTGCCTGGCCAAGTCTCCTGGAACTACAACTTCATGGGTGAGCATATATTTGATGCATATTGAAGTGATTTACACGTTTGTAAATTTCAGGATCCAGCAATGCACTTTTGCTAAATTCTCTTTCCTTGTTCTAGGTGTTCGCCATGATCCCAACATGAAGTATGACCTGCAGTTGTCCAATCCGAAAGAGTTCTACCATGAAGTACACAGACCGTCTCACTTCCTCAATTTTGCTTCTCTGCAGGAGGGTGAAATCTACAATGCTGACCGTGAGGATATGTATGGATAAAAATACAAACAGACTATTTAAAGTAAAAGCACCCACAAGCTAAAGCAATGCTTTTGTTCTGTTTTGTCCCTCTATACTGTTAGCAGTAATGTAAATGCTTGGAAACTCAAAGCATGTCATCTGTTTTTTGCTTTATCATAATTGCTTGTCATTGACTTGATTATGCTCAAGTCTGAAAGCACATTTTTTGTGCTTTGTCTGCTGATGTGAGATGAATGATTTTTTTCGCCTAAAAATATCTGTACCCTTTTTCGTAATTGTTTGTAGTACATTGTGTGTTTTTTATAAATCCTGAATAATTTGTCTCTTCCCTGTAGCTATGTTGTGCATCTGTTATGTACACTGTAGTTTGGGTTTAAATAAAGATTACCACTTTTATAAGAATTTGATCTTGATCTCGTTCCGGTTTGTTTCGTAGAGTAAATTATTGGTTTGTTTACTAAATTAACAGTAGCTTTATTATCTAAAGAGCAAGGACACTGCTTTCAGAGGAAACCAATCTGCATGCATATGTTACAGTCCACTGAACAGCTCAGCCCTCAAATTATGGCAAGTTGCATTAACATTGAAATGTTTAAAGGAATATTAACAGATTAAATAAGTCAATTAAATGACAGTACTTTAAATCATCAGGTTTGGTGGAAAAAAACTGTATTTAAGCAAATATGAACCTGCCATTGGTCTTCTGTGTGTTTGTGGCAATGCAGTGTTGCCAATGACCAAGAACAAAATATTTATTGCTATTATCTAGCACTTATTCAGCTTTGTTTGATTCACTTAATAGTGCTGTTCTTCCAGTTTGCATGATATCAAAAATATGCACAGGCAAGCTTTAAAGCAATTCTATTACAGTAGAATTGCATAAATATTGAGTTATTGACAAAGTAAAAAATTTACATTTTGCTGTGTGAATATTTAGTAGATACTAGTAGCTATTTATTACAGTATGTCATATGGTGTATTTCTTTTCTCTTTAATAACTAATAATAATCTGTTTATTACATTAAAAGCAGCAGTACTAAATAAACGTTAGTAGCCTACTGTAGATGATCTAGTTGACCAGGAATAGATACTTGTTGCTATTAGAAGTACAAGTATCTAATAAATATTTATTTATAACGTTGAAACTATCTAGAGTACTTTTAATATTAAAATAGCTTGCCATATGTGCTGCGTTAAAGCTCTTTAGTTGCATTGGTCAGAAAAGAAGGAGGGACAACCATCTCAAGCCAGCTCTGTAGCTCTGTTCAGCTACTTTCTATAAAAGATCACAATGCAAACATGCACGGCCATAATTCGCCCACATGTTTGTGACGCGTGCGTGGATCATCAAGTTATGACAAGGTTTCCCAACGCATAGAGACATGTCGGGTTTTATAACTCAGTCGTGCTTATTGGAGCGTATCAACAAAAGATGTAGTTATAAAACAACCCGGAGCGAATATGCAGGCGTTTAAAAGTGAAAGGACACAACGTTCGGGCTGAATCGCAACTGGAAGCATGTTTAGATCCGACTGATAATTGTCGATTCTCGCTGTTTGAATCCAAGTTCAAGTCAAGTGCATTATGGAGACCTGCGTGATAGCCGTCGAAGAAAACCAAAACGATATAGTCAAAGAGGCACATTCGTGTTTCGACAGGACATTTTCCTCTATGACGGTGGATGATGTGTATGAAATCGCGAAAGTGGTGGGAGCAGAAGTGGAGAAGCTGATCGACAGCTATGGCAAGTCGAGTGTGGAAGGTCTGGTGTCTCACATAGTGAAAGTGCTGGAGCTCCTGGAGAGTTTTGCAGCGAGAAACCAGTCTCATAAATATAAAGAAGAGGAGCTGTTGAAAGCGTTCGAGACTTTACAGTTACAGCAGCAGAAGAAACGACATGTGAAGGAATGCGAAGAGACCAGCAACAGCGCAGAGAGTCGGGTGAGAAGAACACACAACATGGTCGACATGTCAACACTGTTCGTGTAACAAGACTAGCGAGACTCTTAATAGTCTATTAATATAGCCACTTTCGGATGAGTTTTTTTTTGACTAGGATTACATTTCGATCGATTACAGAAAATGCCAATAAAGGTCACTTCCGGTCTGCCCTGCCCCTCATCTAATCAGTGATGGGGATTTTAATGATTTCGTTTTGAGTTAATCCGTTCATTAAAACTATTTGTTCGCCGATCCATTACGTGCATGTTGTAGCCACTATATGAAAATTATATTGCACTTCTTTTTATATATGCATATTTTATATTAATGTCCTCGTAATATTGAATAAAAACAACATTATTTAGTTATACTTTATTTTAAGGTGTCCTTATTACAGTGTAAACTGTTCATTTAACTACTGAGTTATATTAATCAATTAATTACATGATCTTAGTATATGGTTAAGGTTAGAATGTGTGTTAGATCCATGTAATTATGCTTAATTATTTGTAATGGCTATAGTAAGTACATGAAACGTGTAACAAGGACATCTTAAAATAAAATGTTACCTACCCATTATTATTATTATTATTATTATTATTATTATTATTATTATTATTATTACAGTACAGTAATACCTGCCCACTTTTTTTTCATCAGGGTAGGTACCTTTTGTTACTGGTATTTAAAAAAAGAGTATTACTAATTAATATTAATGAACAGAACCAAATAGCTACAAGTTGAATCAAATAACAAACTTTGATTTGAAGCAAAGTAAATGAAAAGACAAAGATATAAGTCTGTAGTTTAGCTCAAACTACTCAACAGGTCCTGCAGATGCCCATTTTTGAGTGATAGTAAACATGCTGTTTTCATGTTCCTTTAAATACAAATGAGCTGCAGATCTTTTATAGCATGTGTCTCTGATGCTCCTAAGACAAACATGTTTGGTTTCATCATGTCTATTACGATCATGTTACAATGCAGTTGATCATCATGAAACTTTATCATCTTTATGCATTTTAAAGCCTTGTCAGTTTAAACACCTGATATTTGAATTTTTGAGCACACACTTGTGAAACATATGAACAGTAGGCTAGCTGTGGTACGTCACATAGACATAAAAGTACTCTCTGTCATCTTACTGTGTGTAAAATGTCAAATCCACAGAGATCAAAACATAATCAGTTACATCTTTTATGTTTCAAACTCCTTAAACGAACTCGTAACAAACTAAACAGCTGGAAATGAAATGTGCGTGGCTTGTGACATCACAGTAGGGGAAAGATGTAACAGTTAATTTTCAGACAGTGCTGATTCATGGAATTACTAATAAAGAAGTAGGATCTTTACATACACAGTGAATAAATTGTTCAAACACTATGTGATATAAATAAACAAATATGTAATTTATTAAATATGCAATTATGTTGTCAGCAGTTTATTTTGTACAACAAAACATCCATGTAGTGGTAAGTTATGTTTGTCACAGAGCTTAAAAACCCCTATTTAAAAAAAAACCCTTAGGAAAATCTTGAAGGAACCAGAAGTAAATTAGTTATGTTTTTATGTCACTGCAGCACTCTATTGGACACCTCATTTGTGAAAATTAAACAATCATACACTACACCCTCTCTAATAATTTGTTTGATTGGGGTTGTTTGTGTAATGCACAGGGGCTGTCCTGCATCAATAATGCATGAATAGATTTACAAGCCTTTGTGTTTTTAAGTGATCTGATAAATTGTTGGGCTTTTGAAACTAATGTCAGGCTGACATCTGGTGAGTCTCACTTCATGTGTTTGTGGTTTGAAAGGATTTTTTTTTTTTGCAATGTTTTGCTTTGTCTTTCTTCAGGACTGGCATCAGACAGAGAAGAAACTGAAGAACAACCTAGAAGTGTTACAGTCCCAGGTGCATCAGCTCAAAGAAGAAAACCAAGAGCTTCTGACCCGCATACAATGCACTCATTCAAAAGAAGGTAAAATGACATGAGAAGGACATAAACTTTAAAAAAATATATACAAATAGTACTGTCAATTTAAAATCTAATTTAAATAAGATCACTGAAATGGTCATTTACATTGTAATAATAAATTAAGCAGACTTTCTGGAATGGAAACGAAATGTTTCATAAGTTATACTCTTATATTATAGTCATGCTGAAACCAAAGTAACAACAGACATTTCTTTGGTATTGTCACGCACATCCCAGAGACCAAAAAAGTCTGATGTTTTCATTTGAAGATCTAGTTATGACATTTTGGTTACATGCTGAGGTTAAAATATTTTTTTTAGCAACGAAACAATCATAGATGAACCATTTACTATAAGATCTAGAATTCAGTGATATAATTGTTTTAAATCGGACATTTTTTCTGTAAAATGCAATAAATGCATCACATATTAAAACTGTTATAACCTGTTATTTGTAAGGGTAATTATTATCCAAAGTTTTTTATATTGTTTTATAATTATTATAGGCCTATTGCCTTTCCTTGTAGCACCAATTTAATTTATTTGAATTGTTGTGTACAGTATAAAGTCCACAGTGTTAGTGCTTGTACAAAGCAAAGTCATGGGATTCCCCAATTGGGTTGTTGTCTCTCTCCTTATTTTAGGTGTTTCTTAGAGCAGATGAGCTCATATTTTCAGTCTGGATTGAAAAACGTTCTGTTAATCTTTTTCAAGGGAGTGGTTATTTTCCCTCATTTATTACTGTTAAGTCAGCAGTCAGGAATGCTGAACCCATAGAAGCTGACAGACTCCTGAAGCGGTTAATATTGTTTTTTAATTTGTCAAACTCTTGTATTTCAGCAACTGTTAATGCAAAACTGGATTATTATAAATACATTGTATTTGTAGTTCTCAGTCTAGAACATCGCTGTCTGTAAGCATTGTTTTAAAATGTGACTATACATTTGTTCCCGTTTCTTTTTCTAGACCGCACACAGCGGCAGGAGCGAGAGGTGATGCTCAAGCTGAAGGAAGTGGTGGATAAGCAGCGCGATGAGTTAAGAGCGAAGGTTCAGGAGATTTCCAGCATGTCCAAGGAGGTGGAAGCGGTAAGGGTCTGATATAACCTGAGCTGCTCAAATGAACCTCCATATTATCAATCACTTTTACCAGGGTTTGAACCATGACTCTTTGGGTTACAAGTGGTTATTTTAAAATTACAATGACTCAGATTATTATTTGTTTTTGTTTATTAGATAAAATAAAATAAAACATTTGGGGCCTAAAAGTGCCAAAACAAACACTGAATGCCTCATTATACTTCTAGTACAGCTACACAGTTCACAAAAAGCAAGATTTGTTAACAGTGAAGGTCGTCATACATAATTCTGAGTTGACAACTAAATAAAATAGCATGTTATATACTAGTAGTACAGGAAAAAAAGGTTTTCTAGAAAAAATTAAATGACTCTCCCACAAAAACATCATTTATTTAATCACTGTATGAATCAGCATTTTGAATGAATCTCTTAAGTGAACAATTAATGGCAAATAGATTTTTTTTAAAAGTTATGTTGATGCAATCTTTTTAATAAAAAAAATAAAAAAATACATTTATTTATAAATTACTTTATTTATTTGCATGTTAATTAAAATTTCATATCAATACGTGTTTTATTTATCAGCCAAAATTTTTGTTATGAAAATTTTGTTTTGAAAATTATAAAATGATCATTTATCAATTTTGACCAAAGTTTCTATATCAGTGCATCTCAACAATTTGTACTACAACTCAGCTCTCCTATGTTTATTCTTTTACACTTTGACATCTAACCTTGACAGACTTAACCGAAGAAATGTGGGAGATTTTTTATAAATACCAATTAAAACCATTTAGCAGACTGTATCAAACTCAAAACAAATTTGGGCTGATTTTCTTCAAAAAAAAAAAGTCACACTAGTTTGTGCTTTCATTTCGTTTGTGTCAAGGCCTTAAAGATACAATACTCGAATCTATTTGAGATTTCTTTTCAAACTGCATAACAATAGTAACAAGGATTTTCCCCCACAGTGAAACAGACCTTTTCTCTTCATCAAACCTACTTTATGTTTCTACCACATCAAGGTTTTTTATGTTGAATTTAGGACACAATGTCAACAGTGTGTCGCAGCAACTGACACAAAATAAACAAGCGGCACGCCAGCGGTTGTGGCCGCCAATTATTTGCTCTTGAATTGCATTAGAGGCACATATGTGTGGTCACATACACTACAGTTCAGAGTTTTCCCTATTATGTTGTATGTTTGCTTTGCCGTGGGTATGAAACTGGCCAGACCGGTACCACACAGATACATGTCGCATAGAAAATGAACAGAAAATCTATAAACTAACTTAATGATTTAGGTTAACTTTTTTGCATTGTTAGCATTCGTAAATGATATTCAGTGAGAAGAAGTCTGTCTGCATTTTGTTGTTCAGCTCCAGGAGCAGCAGGAGCGGCTAATGAAGATAAACGCAGAGCTCAGACACAAGCAGAACATCATACATACGCAGATGAAGAGTGCAGTGGAGAGAAAAGCCGACCTGGAGGCCGACCTGTGCGAAAAACAGAAAGAGATACAGCGTCTGAACTCACAACTGGAAAGATCCAGTGCACGTACTGCTGCTGAAATCGTTAGTCACAATTCTTAATAATAAATAAGCTGATCTGCTTTTATTGTTTATATGAGGGTATGTGTGTATGGCTGTTTCCTAAAGGCATAATCACACAGAAGCTTCTACGTTCCCTTTGAGGGGTTAAAGTATTATTATGTTGCACACTAATTTCCGCTTTGGTTGGTTGGATGAGGCATATATAGGTCATGCTTGCCCTCACAGCAGTGGAACGGACATGTTTGTGCACAACTCCCTTCAGCTTACTGGCTTTTGATGCTTGATTACATTTTGAAATTAAATCCTTGTCAGAATCTTTTTCACATTATAGCAGGGGCAGAAATTATCATTTGTTTATTAGGGGCAATATTGGATGTGATTTCTTGGGGCATGTTTTGTAAACATTGTGAGGGCAGTTTTTATAACCACCTTATTAATTGTATCGGTGTTGTCTATTAAGTCAAATACTTCAGTTTAAGCAGTTAAAATAAATCAAAATAATATCTGATATAACTTGCATATGTCTAAATGTAATGTCACAAATGGAACCCTTCATTCTTTTGTAGATTTAACTTTTTCTTTAATTGTGCATTTTTTTACATTTTGAGGCATTTTTGACCTCTGATCTTGAATTTAAGATTAATTTGAGATGCATTTTTGCTACACGTCTCTGTTATTTTTTGACCCTGTTTACTAGCCTCTTAATTAGCAGAGATGATTCAAATTCAGAAATAAATAAAAGAAGCTTTAATTAACAAAGAATGCAGAAGAATAAGTTTCCAAATTAAAAGGATTTAATGCACTTAACTAGATCTGTACAATTATTTATAAATATTTCATTTTTAAGTTTCATTGTTATGCTTAATGAACAGATATGACTTAAATTCAAAAATCAAATAAGCTTTTTATTTTAGTTAAACTGAAAAAGGTTATTTCCCAGTACTGGGTTGTAGCTGGAAGTGCTGTGTAAAACATATGTATAAGTTAGCGGTTCATTCCGCTGTGGCGACCCCTGATGAATAAAGGGAATAAGCCAAAGGAAAATTAATGAATGAAAAAAGGTTAAGTTTGCACTGGTTTTTTAATGCAGGTTTTTTAGTGTTGTTTAAGGTTTTTTAATGCACTGAAGAGTTGTGTACATAACTGTGTTCAGAATTATTTTACATTTAAATATATTAATTTCTATATGAATATATTATTAACTCTGATTGTTTTCTTATGAAATTACTTACACCCTTTTATGTAAGCCACACTGCGTGCTTGGCACATTTTGTGATTAATTAAGGGATTAATAATAAGAATGTGCAAGAATTTTATTATAACAGCTCAGTCAGACATTTACGGTACTTGACTCACGTATTCATATTTCTCCACCTTTGCCTCCTTCAGAGCAGTTCAGCCATTGACCTAACAGATAAGATGATCATTGACTTGAAGGATCCAAACCGGCCATGTTTTACCAAGCAGGAAGTACGAGACATGCTTTTTGAGAGGAATGAGCTGAAGGCCAATCTCTTTCTGGTGAAGGAGGAGCTTGCATATTACCAAAGGTGAGACAAGTGTATCTGTTTCACATAGTTCAGCAATAGGGATGGCAGATATGGACTATATCACAAACCCTATCACATTTTTTTGGTATTTATTGTGATGATAATAATAACAGTGATGATAAAAAAAACTTGAATATTTAGAAAGAAGCATTATCCTTCCAAATTTTCCTCCTAAAAATCAGTTGTGTGATATGCATCACTAAAGCTGAGTATTAATAACAGAAATGCTTAAAGTGGTCAAACATGAAGACAGTAAACATATTGCTGTGGCAATTTATGGTTTATCAGTTTTCATCCTGTCATCTTGGGTGTTTTTTTATAAGATTATAGTATATTCTGTGTACTTTCATATTCTGTGACATGAAACCATGTCTTGTCAAAAAGAGATGTTAACAGGGTTCCCACGCTTTTAAAGTAAGTTTTGAACGCTTTTGAAGTAAAATTTTACTTAAAATTTTACTTTTAAATTGTGACTTTTTAAAACATTTCCAATTTAAAAAAATTACTCTGACATTTTTAACATAAGTATTAAGGGTAAGTGACGTTAAATACAGTAAGGACTTTCAGTAAGGACTACATATGCTGGGGTACTGTATGATATATAAAGGTGCTTGGTTTAAAATGAATGCTGCTTTAAAAATTACTTGAAAGTCCTTGAATCTGCTGTTCATGAAAGCATGGGAACCCTGTGTTAAGAAGTGAATTTGGAGTAGTATATCTCAGTAAATCTCTTTGTGTTTAAAAAGGCTCATACACAACTGTATCGAACATGTGCTACTGTAGTACATTTATTCATTGAACAGTCCAATTATTGCAAACGATATCACAATCTGAACACACGTTTATCTGTGTTTCCTCAGGGAAATCCTGAATGATGAGAGATGTCCAGGGTTTTTACTCGATGCCGTGCGCTCAGCTATAAAGAAGCAGAGAACTGTCATCAAGTCTAAAATGCTCGGCATACCTGTTAGCGAATGTAGCACGTGAGTATGCGACACAAATATTCTGGTAATAAAGGTCAACATGATTACCGTTGTGTTTGACTGTGTTTCTTTCACTGCATGCAGAGATGAGACAGACGGGCCTTTGTTTGAGAGGAGTGGAAATGAAGACAATGATACGGACAGCACTGACAGCAGACCGCAAGAGTCACGCATCAGAAACCTGTAAGTGACGCATTCATGCTAAAACCTTATAGACATACTTCAAGAACTCATTTCTGTACACAGCAATGTACTTAAATGCTAACCTAGGTCACCGAAAACTAGTCTCAGTAGAATGAGGTTTATGGGATAAGCCTTCAGCCTACTGCAAATAAATACATTATTAATGTAAAGCTTTAGTTTGTTTTTGTAGTTTCAGATTTGTTTTTGAGCAACATCGTAAATGAAGTCAAATAGTGCTGTTTACAAATGGGTTTAAGTAGTCAAAAAGTTACAAAAAGTTTAAGTAGTCAATTTTAGTGTTTAGTGTAACTGTATAGCACTATAACACAATATATATATATACACAGTGCTGAAATTTAGTAGTTTGTCTTTTTTTTTTTTTTGCAATATTTAGCATGAATTTAAATGTATTATCTTTCTATTTCTAAAGATGTTTGGTGACTAAAATAATATTTTAAATAAAAATATCCATTTAATTAATCTGTTTTGTTTAAATGCACCAAAATATATTACCTACATTCAGTGAGAACTGGATATTTCACACAATACATTTTTATGTTACCTGACTTTTAGGCATTTATATTTTTGGTTTACATTTCTTACAATATTTTAGGTTACCTGACAGACACTTTTGCAGTGTAGCTTGAAGGGCAGGTTGGGCTTGCTACACATTCATTTTAATGGTGCACTAAGTGAATTTTGACAAACACTGCACCAAAACAAACACACCTATTACTAAAAAGGACCTTGCCCTTTTTTGATATCCCTGCTACCATTACTAGACACGCCCCTTATTGGTGATTGGCTTCAAGTGTGTCTTTTTCAAATATTGCTTAGTGCACCTTTAAATGCACGTTGTAAAGCATGGGACATCAAGTATGGAAGCTGGTGTTATGCATAATGAACAATATACTTATTGAGAGGTCATGCATTTTTTTAAAATTCTCTTGTTTGTGCATCACATGTGATATACTCAGACATATCAGCTGTGTCTTCAGGCTTTTAGCAGCATTCATACTATATGTTCTTAGGAAAACCCTAATCTCTTAATCACTTTTCTCTCTTCGGCTTAGCAACCTTAGTAAGTGAGCATGCCAGCTAGCTACTGAACGATTTCAAAAATAGCACTGAAATCTCCTGTTGTGTCAGTTTTATCTCAGTGATTTAGAGCTCTCTTATCTCCTCTGACTCAAACCTTTAGATTTGGTTTCCTGACACGGTCCAGTCTCACCAGGAGCTCAGTTTCCCCGTCTTCCAGCCTTCCGGCATCCAGTTCCACGTGGGAAATCATTGATCCGGATGAGCAGAGAGTCGAAGAGGAGACAGACACCCTTAGCTCCTCTTGAGGACCATCCATCTATCACTCATCTTCTGCGAAAGAGAAGTTTCACATATGTTCTTTTAGGATTCAGACAAAGGAATGGATCGCCGATTTTATTGAGAGAAACAATTGCTATGTATTTGGTTATAGAAAAATGTAATTTTTATGTGTTTTGCCATTTTTACTCATAGTATAAAATAAGTTGGCACTTTTGTTAATTTAACAAATAGTTAGAGTTGTGGCTGATGGTCACACATAACACACATCAAAAGTTTGGGGATGGTAAGATTTTTTTATCTCTTTCATAGAAGTCATTAATGTTTAGTGTGGCTGCATTTATTTGGGCATTAATGCAGTAAACAATAGTAATTATGTGAAAATGTAATCATTTAATATATAACTGTTAATTAATTTTTGTTATTTTTTAACTGAGGCAATGCTGAATCTGAAAATGACTCCAGTCTTTAGTTATCTTTCAGAAAACATTTTAAAATCTGGAGTTCATGCTCAAGAAACAGTAATTATGCTTAATATTTGTGTGGAAATATATTTAACATTATTTTATAAGATTCAATGATTTTTTTTTTTGATGATTTTAAAATGTGACGATTATAACATTTAAAAACAGCATTTATGTACAGTAGACCTTTTTGTAACATTATAAATGTCATTATTGATTCATTTTATGTATACATGCATTTAAAAAAATCTTATTGACCCCAAACCTTATGAAAGGTAATGTGTGCCCTCACTTTGGATAAAAGCGTCTGCTAAATGAATACATGTAATTGGTGCAATTCATCATTCTTCTATCCCAGTAAAAAGCAAACTGTGAGAAAGATATCTGGTTGGTTTCCCAAAGAGTGGCACTTTTAAAAGCAATAGTTTTGCAGCACTTTCAATTACTATTTACTGACCTAAATGTGTTTCTGGCTCAAGCAATGGCATGAGCATGGGACGTGGCTACCTGTAAAAATCTGTTTAATGGGAAACTATTTTAGTAGAGATGGTATGAGGGTTTAATAAAAACAATCTTTATTCTTGTAATTTCATTAGGTGATGCATAAATGACTGGTGCACTTAAAAAAAATGGGAGTGTAGTGTTTTGATAATCATAATACACCTGGCATTACATGTTATATATGTCTGCATGGAAGAAACAGAGAACAGAGCAGCTATTTTTATAGAGAGTATATTTAATATGAATTTAAACCAAAGATACTGACATTGTATTGCGATCACTGTCTGAGATAATCACACTGACCCTTTTATGTACGTCACTAGAGGGCATTAGAGTATTTTGTATTCAAGTATATTTTCCTATAGAACATCGACTATCCATTCATTTTGTATCCATTTTAAGAATTTAAGCATGGTTTTAAATATAAATATATTTTAATATTTGCCTCAACGTGGTTTTGTTCATGTCTAGCAATGTAATTTCTGATTAGATTTCTTGGATTATGTGAACAAATCATGAAAAAAAAAAATATGAAAAAAAAAATCAATGCATTACAAAGAGACAAAAGACCTAGTACTTACATGTTCAATTAAATGCTTATTGTCTGATCTGTTAAAGAGTTACTTCACCCAAAAATGAAAATTCTGTCATCATTTACTTACCCTTTTCCAAATCTAATGGATAGATGGCAATCAGGACAAAAGTCTTTAAAGTTGGCATGAACTTTTTATATATATATATATAGTAGTGCTTGTTATAAATGACGCATCTGTCCACTTCATTATTTAGTAAAAATTAATTTGCCCTACGTGGCATGGTGGCTCAGTGATTAGCACTGTCGCCTTCAGATGCAAGAAGGTCGCTGGTTCAAGTCCTGGCTTGGCCAGTTGGCATTTCTGTGTGGAGTTTGCATTTTTCCCCCACTGTCCAAAGACATGCGCTATAGTTGAAATAGGTAAACAAAATTGGCCATACTGTATAAGTCTGTATGTGACTGAGAGAGTGTATGGGTGTTTCCCAGTACTGGGTTGTGGCTGAAAAGGCATCTGCTGCATAAAACATATGCTGGAATAGTTGGCGGTTCATTACGCTGTGGCAACCCCTGATAAATAAGGGACTAAGCCGAAGGAAAATGAATGAATGTATAATTTGCCCTAATTATCTTAAATCAAATACTTTTAACTGGTCACATGGAATGCCTTTAGGGGATCCAATCGTTCCTACAGGATGAAGTCATGCACCACCCTACATTTTGTCCAATTTTAGGACCGTTTCAATTGGATGTACATCACAATATATATATATATATATATAAATAATTTTAAAAATCTTAACTTGTTTCATGCCGACTTTAAACAAAGAGTGTTAAATTGGATTGTCAACATGCACAGATTGGCCATTTCAGTGCTTCATAACGCAGGACAGCCAATACATTTTTTTTTCATATATATATTTGTGTGACACAATGGTACGTTGGGATATATGTACATAAACATGAGATATTATGTTTATTCATTAAGAATACTGTAATTGAAACAATCAGACATTGTATTGCCTTCCAAAAATATTGCTGCCTCAGCATAATCACACTGTGCATTTAATAAGGAAACATGTTGAAAACTACCACCTTAAGTCAAACCCAGTGTGTTGGCAGTCAGATTTCACATGTTGTATTATTATTTTTTATTTGTATGTTCATTTTTGGTGAACTGTCCCTTTAACAAGTTGGCACTTTGCCCATTTCAGCCATTTAACTGATTTGATATGGTGTGTGGCATTGCTGCTTTGTTGAGAAAAAAAAAAAAAAAGCAAAAAAAGTGTGGATGTGATATGAATCTACTCAGTATGAGTCTTAAGGTGTTCCCTGATTGAAAGGAAGTCTGTGTTTCCTAGGAAGGAAATCAGAGATAATGGATACCCGTTATGGCCTGTAGTTAAATTCCATATTCCTTTGGTGTCTGTGACTCATCCATTTAACTTTGTACCTTTGGAAATTAAAGTTAATGAGGCCCGTACTGACTTTTTGGATGGGTATTTTATTTTTGTAAAAATCTATGTTTAAAAAAACTATATCAACCTTAAATAAAATACTGAGATGTTGTGACATTTGTGTGTTTGTGATTTCTTTAGGTTCTGAAAAAAAAGGATCTATAACATATATTATTTTTACAAGTTAGTACTGTTGGCATGCACTCTGACCATTAAAAGCACCCAACTCCTCCCTCAAAACTTTGGGCCTTGATTTGTCTTTAAACAACCAGTGGCTTGTTGAATTAGAGGAAGCTGGCTTTTCTTCCTCAGGAAACTTGCAGAGGAAACAAAGGGATTCGAAGAGCCCATTTTGCTAAAGAGAATCGACTGGATCATTTCTGTTTCACTAATACAGAACTAACCTGTACTGGTGCTGTGGTGGGAGAAGGTGGCACAGGTTTTGGTCGGTCCGGAGGGAATGGACACCTTTCTGACCTCATTTGGACTGATGCTCATGTGTGTCCAGTGCTCAGCTCAGAGACTCTCTCCGACCGGGAAGAACGTCTGCCTCAGTGTCAGGTACTGCTTCTTGGTTATGCTGAAGTATCTTCAAGTTCTTAAGGAAAAATAAAAGCAAATATGTTGCTTGTATGACATACAATAAAGGTATAGACCCATAAAAACAAATGTGGATATCAACACCAAGATATTTTTGAGGGAACTTGATATGAAATGTTTGATGATATGAAACTCAGACTTTCTTTGTTAAAATCTCTTCTTTTTTTGTCTGAGAAGTAGGACATTTGATTCTTAAATTGCTTTTCAATGAGTTAAGTTATTAAAGAGATGTCCTTTGTATTTAGTCTTTCCTGGGGGTTTCTGGTGTTTGACCTATTGACTGTCTCTGTAACCTCTAAATGAACTTATTTTCGTTTTAATCATAAGATTAATCTGCTCAATTTGATCAACCAGGGATTCCTCTGCAATATGTTGTTCTGGATGGGGCCAGAGCGGCGATGAATGCACAGTCCGTGAGTATTAATGCTATCATCTGTACATTTAATACAAAATAGCCTGATGCGTTGTTTAATTGATGATTCAAGGTCAACGGATTATTTCCTGTGGGCCTGCTGACGTTAACGTTAGCAGTTTTGTGAATTAGCCGATTTCAGGTAATGTTAGTTTACAGTTTTCTGTAGCGTATAGATCCGGATTATACTTTTTTGTTTTCTCAGCTCTCTGTGAGGGAGAAAGAGCCTGTCTGCAGGATGAAGTGTGTGTTTACCCTGGATTTTGTAGATGTAAAGCTGGATTTTACGGGTACCAGTGCAAAACTCGTGAGTATGAGTAGCATTACCGCAGTTTCTGGTTTAAGTGCGTTTTACGAAAATTACTAATTTAAAGTTTAAAAAATATCACACGAACTGAGCAGCAATGATACAAGTTTGATATTACTTCATATAAGTACGCATTTATCATATAATTACTTACATTTGATACAATATTGCGAGTTACTCCTTGTCTGTTCTTTCTTCGCCAAACAAAAAATAGTTCCTTCCAACGGTCAAACTCAAGCCTCAAAATCAGAATCAACCTCAGGGTTGCCAGGTTTCAACAAAAGAGCAATGGCCAATGAAACTAGCTCACATGACTGTATGCATTATACACCGTTTTTTAAATCACGGTGTATCAGTGATTAAACAGATTCTTTTCATGATTAAAATTAAAAATACTCAAACATTTCAATGCATATATTATGTAAATGCAAACGCTTATTTTGGATGTGATTAATTGCGATTAATTGTTTGACAAAAGTTTATATGTTGACATTGTTGACAATCCATTACATAGCATTGCATTACTAGTTATTGTAACAAATCTGAATATGTTTTTTTTTTCCCCCCACAGCTTGTCCTCCTGAGTTTTGGGGGCCAGACTGTCGCAGGTTCTGTCCCTGCCACCCTCACGGTCTCTGTGATCCAGTCACTGGTGTATGCTCATGCCTGCCCAACCGCTGGGGCAGCTTGTGCCAGAACAGCTGCAAATGTGGACGCCATGGCAAATGTGACCCTGTCTATGGGAACTGCACCTGTGAGGAGGGCTGGTGGACGTCCACTTGCTCCAAAGCCTGTCAGTGCCACCTCGCTACCTCCACCTGTGATCAAGCCACAGGCCGCTGCATTTGCATTGAGGGCTATTGGGGCCAAAAGTGCAGCCTGCCATGCAACTGCTATGTGTCTCATTGTCAGCAGCGCACTGGGACATGCCAGTGCCTGCATGGCTGGTGGGGCCCGTCCTGTGACCGCCGCTGCATTTGCAATCTCAACCATGCCGACTGTGATGTGGAAACTGGCAACTGTTTGTGCTACCCAGGTTACAAAGAGCCTTTCTGCAATGAGCCTTGTGACAGTGGAAAGTATGGCAGACGCTGTAAGAACAGGTGAGGGGAAAAGGTAGGATTAAAAGATCAGAATAGCAGATAATGGGATAGCTATTCTGTTAATTTGAATAATCAAACATTTGGGTCAGTTTTTATTTATTTATCATTTAATTAATACTTTAATTCAGCAAGGATGGACTTGTGATTTAAAGTTAATTCTGATAATAAAAGTGTAACAAGTTCTAATGTAACAAAATGTACTAATTTAAAGAAATAAAGCAGCAAAATTGTTTTTAATATTATTTAGATATTTCTCTGAGAAAGAAATTAATACTTTTATTCAGTGAAGAGGATGAAATTGATCAAAAGTGGCAGTAAAGTAATTTTTAAAAGATGTAGCTAAATGTATTTTCACAAAAATATCAAGCTAAACAAGTGTTTTCAAGACATTTTTATTGTTAAAGAAATTAGTACTTCTACGCTTGCCGTTATACTAGTACATTGAGTATATCAAAAGTGACAGTTGTTTTAACCTAACATTGGGTCAAATATGGACAAACCCAACAGTTAGGTTAAAAAATGTACATTTAATTTAAATACATTTTAATTAATTAATTTTAAAAAATGGGTTCGTCCATATTCTTCAAAGAATCATGAAAAAAGCATAAAAGTGTCAAGTGTTCAGCAATTATCATATTAAAAGAATATATTTATTTTACACCAAATCAACATAATACAATGATTATTGCAGAATTGTTTGACACTGAAGAATGAGACTGGGTAATCTCACCCCAAACTTTTGAACTGTATATTTGTTCAGCTATAGCAGGACATTATGAATGCATATAATTATGTACATTTGAGCATTTATTCATTATTTAAAGCTTTCATCATTCAGTACAAGTTTACTATATTTGGTTTGTTGATGATTTCTGTGTCCTCTTATGTATGTGTGAGTGTAGCTGTGGACGTTGTGAAGGAGGCAGGCCTTGCTCTAAGCTGGACGGCCTGTGTGATGCCTGTGAACCAGGATGGAATGGCACTCGCTGTGATCAACACTGTCCTGCGGGTTATTATGGTCATCGCTGCCAAGCAGTTTGTCCGCATTGTCGAAACATGGACCCATGTGACCCGGAAACTGGAGCATGTTTGCAGTGTAATCCTGGCTGGACTGGACCAAGGTACATTTGCTGTCAACTCTTAAAGAAGACATTCTGTTGTCTAACTTATTGGTCCATGACTAAATGACTCTTATGAGCTGTGTGTTTTTAGTGACTTAAACAGTCTGACCAGTGTAGACTGATTCACAAACAAATACTTTTTAGTGAAAATCAGTGAGTCAGTGTGGTCTGATTCATCACCAAATCACTCCCATAAGCTGTCTTTTTTCAATGAATCAAAAATAGAATGTGTGGAATGTCGTGGCCAAAGGTTTTGAGAATTACATAAATATTGGAAATTGGAAAAGTTGCTGCTTAAGTTTTTATAATAGCAATTTGCACATACTACAGAATGTTATGAAGAGTGATCAGATGAATTACATAGTCCTTCTTTGCCATGTTAATCCTGAAAAAAAAAACTTTCCACTGCATTTCATTACTGTCATTAAAGGACCTGCTGAGATCATTTCAGTAATCGTCTTGTTAACTCAGGTGAAAATGTTGACGAGCACAAGGCATAATGGAGATCATTATGTTAGGCTGATTGGGTTAGAATGGCAGACTTGACATGTTAAAAGGAGGGTGATGCTTTAAAATCATTGTTCTTCCATTGTTAACCATGGTGACCTGCAAAGAAATGCGTGCAGCCATCATTGTGTTGCATAAAAATGGCTTCACAGGCAAGGATATTGTGGCTACTAAGATTGCACCTAAATCAACAATTTATAGGATCCTCAAGAACTTCAAGGAAAGAGGTTAAATTCCAAGAAAGTCCAGCAAGCGCCAGGATCGTCTCCTAAAGAGGATTCAGCTGTGGGATCAGAGTGCCACCAGTGCAGAGCTTGCTCAGGAATCGCAGCAGGCAGGTGTGAGTGCATCTGCACGCACAGTGAGGCGAAGACTTTTGACCAAAACGTTGAAATTTTGGGTCCATGGCCTGGAAACTCCCCAGAGCTTAATCCCATTGAGAACTTGTGGTCAATCCTCAAGAGGTGGGTGGACAAACAAAAACCCACTAATTCTGACAAACTCCAAGAATTGATTATGAAAGAATGGGTTGCTATCAATCAGGATTTAGCCCAGAAGTTAATTGAGAGCATGCCCAGTCGAATTGCAGAGGTCCTGAAAAAGAATGCAAATATGCAAATACTGACTCTTTGCATAAATGTCATGTAATTGTCGATTAAAAGCCTTTGAAACGTATGAAGCGCTTGTAATTATATTTCAGTACATCCCAGAAACAACTGAAACAAAGATCTAAAAGCAGTTTAGCAGCAAACTTTGTGAAAACTAATATATGTCATTCTCAAAACTTTTGGCCACGACTGTAGTTGAATGCAGGAACTAAAAACTGTAATCAGACAGTTCTATTTAGTGAATCAGTAGACCTGTGTTGTCTGATTAATTATCACATGACTACTGTAAACCATTTTTGTGAGTCAAAAACATGTCTAATTCGTGAACAAATGACTCTTATGTGCTGATTCTTTTCAAGGAATTGAAAGTACAGTTTGGCCTGATTTATAACCAAATGGCTCCTATTAGCTCCTTTTTTTGTGAATTGAAAACACAATGTGTAACCAGTGAAGTTTGATTCAAGAACAAATGACTCTGTTGAACAAGTTATTTTTAGTGAATCAACTGACCAGTCTAATCTGATTCACAACAAAATGATTCTAATGATCCATCTTTTTTTAGTAAATCATAATCATATTATGCAAACAACAGTTTAGTCAGATTCACAAAGAAATGACTCTCATGAGCTGGTTCTAATTTAAGTAAATCAATGGAACAGTGCGGTCTCATTCACGACTAAATGACTCTCATCAGCTGGCATTTATGAAATGTACCCAATTATTTGGGATTGAATGAAAAGGAAACACTAACAGTATCAAAAAAGGAGAGATTTTGAAACAAAATGAATCAATATTATTATCTACATCGAAGTTCATTTTAAGCATTACTTGAGCATTTAAAGATTTTAGTGGCTAACGTACGCTGTGATTTGTCTTCATGTGCAGAATCCAATCTAATTTATGCTACATTTTGAACAAGATGTGCTTTTATATATTTCAGTTGACTAATGATTTTGGTCTTCTTCTCCCTCTCCGCAGATGTGACAAACCCTGCACAGATGGTAGATACGGAGATGGCTGTCGCTTCCTCTGTAAAACTTGCAATCACGGCCACTGCGACCATGTGACAGGAAGTTGCATTTGTCTTCCTGGCTTTCAGGGTGAGAGGTGAGGGTACAATGGTATTTATAGGATGTTTTCATCTTGGTGTAAGATTCAAATGAGTATCCCTAACTCTTCAATCTCTGTTGTAGCTGCAACAGCACATGTCCTCTTAACCTTTACGGCATCAACTGCTCCTCCACATGTGATTGTGCAAATCAAGCCTGCCATCCGACCACAGGGGCTTGCCCAAACAGTATGTACAGACACAGTATTTGGTTTTCACAGCTGGTATCCACATCCCCCTTCATCTATTTTGTTTTGTGTTTTTCTACTAGGTAGCAGAGCGGGTCTTTTAGCAGGGCTTTTGATTCCTCTCTGCATATTAATACTTGCCTTGTTGTTCTGCTGCTGCTGTTGCGGGGGGCCAGTCGAAGGAAAGGAAGGGTATGAATATGTTATTTGTAATCTTATATAATGCAAGCAGCAATCAGTATATTTACATCTACAGTACAACAATATTCTGATATAAACATAATTAAGACAATACTCTGATTAAGAATTCACCATGAAAACAGATTTTTGATTACCCTAATCCAGCTATTCAAGTCATATTCGAAGTAAATGCAAATTGAATATAGAATTGAATTGAAATCAAAAATTACACTATTCATTTGCTAGCACACATTGCTATTCTTTAAGTGAACAATCTGTGCAAATTAATTCACAAATTTATTTAAAATTAAAGTCTGACCATTTTCTTTCACGTTTGGAGTGGCGGTCGTTCTCTGTTGACATCAGTTTGATGGCTTTAACCACAGTTTGCTTAACCATGCCCCTCTGACTGTTAGTCGTTTTGAGGGAATGATGTGCAAATAGAAAGCCCCACCCCACTACTCAATATTTCATTTCAGTTTAATCACACTATTATCATCTTGTGGTACTTCGTTTTGTTTGACAGCGAACAAAAGTGCAAGGCTTTGAGCAAGAATTTGTATCAGTTGTCGTGTGTTTGCAAGAATAGCATGACAAATAATTTACTGCACTTGAAGTTTTTGTAAAAATTTCAAATGAAGCACCCAAAACTGTATATGGCGCCAAAACAAAGAAGAACTTTGTTGACATGTAATTCTGCAGGGAAAGCTTGATGGAGATATGTGGGAATGTAATGAAGTGTGTCATTATTTGATCTATGTACTATAATGCTAAAGGCCAGATTTACCAAACAGAGCCAATTTGTGTGAGAGCACAATTCCAAAGCAGTGCAGATGGGTGTGGAAATTTCACTGGATGATGTACAGACAATGAGTAAATTAAATCTCATTTACATATTGCAGGTGATCTACTATGCATGGCATAATATATATATATATATAATTTTTTCTCTACCGAGGGTAAGGGGGTGCTATGAAAATAATCTATATTCATGGTGTCAAAGTTATTCAGTGGCATTAAAAATAAATTTATACGTGGAAAAAATCTTATGTCATGCAGACGTGAACTCTCTGTTCTCTGCGGCACCTCCTACTTAGAGTAACAACAACTACAGGCATTTAAGACTTTTTTTTCTAGCCATTAAATAATGGTGCAAATACCCATAATTTGAGGAGCGCAATCTTGGTAGTAAATCCCATTGCGCAAGTCATTTAAATACTGCTTTTCCATATAATTTGCATTAGAAAATCTGGCCCTAAATGTACTAAAATGGGAAAATGAAATTAATATTCTAAAAGCAACTCTTGGAAACACCTTAATTATAATATTGTCTTATTCCAAATAAGGTTAGTAATTAGATTACTCATGTCCATGTAAATGTACCCACTATGATTCCAATTCTGTCCTTCAGGGTCGCGGTTGGGGATGGCAGTCCTGCAGTCCGCATGAAGCACCATGTTTATACTGTCTTGGCCAACATGGGTTCAGCAATGCCTTGCATCACTCTTTGGTCATCTGGCTTGCCCAGGGTGACTGGTAAGTTAACGTGTTTCTATTCCAATGTAGTTGTCGCTGAGAAATATAGTATATGTAAGTGGGATTATGTTTTGGTGATCATAAAGTTGACTTTAACTGTTCTCTGGTGTGTCTTCAGTCTCGCATCATGATCCTGAGCTCACATTTAACCACAGCTTCATCGAGCAGCCATCATCTGGCTGGGTAACAGATTCATTCGAAACTGATGAGGATGGCGAAGCTGTTTATTGCGAACCGCCCAGGGAAGGTAAAGCAGTTTATCTCAGTATTTTTAACTTTACTGTCACTGTTTCTATTCTTCTATGGCTGCAGCAAGAGTTTTGCATTGGGTGTCCTTTTTAGGTGTAATCATGAGCTATAATGGCTGTATTTTATTGGAACACACCCTTTTGGGGGAAATAGCCCAGAGTCAAGTCACCTAGAGTTAAACAGTTGATTTTTATGCAATGATATTATGCACCATCTGAAAATAGCTCCTAGCTAGGTAACTAGATAACAGCAATGTAAAATAAAGAACCTTTATTCTTACACCGAATGAGAGTATATGAAAATAGCAACTTTTCTGTCAGTTTTAGTACACAATGTAACAAGCTTTAAATAGGAAAATGATCAAAACTCTTTTTCAATTTTTTGCGCCAGTTGCTACTGTCTAATTTAGACCTACAATTTTTGCTAAGCTAAGCTAAAAGTGCTCATGCCAGACCCGGAGATAGACTGAAAGGATTTAAAAATGGTAAAACTCAATTGTTTAACTCTAGGGGATTGTAGGGGACTTCCTTTAGGATTAAAACTTTTTTTATGATAATGTTTTTTTTTTTACATAGGCATTACTTTGTATTGAATGAAAAAAAGTTGACATTAATGTCTAATGGGCTATATGTAATTCATACAAATATAGTAAATTAAGGCATAGTTTTTGAAACACATAATGTGGCCATATAGAAGAGCAGAATTCAATTCATTTAATCTGTTTATATAGCACTTTTACAATGTATAGTGTGTCAAAGCAGCTAGATGAAGTTCTAGTAAATTGAAACTGCTTCAGTCCAGTACTACATTCTAACACACTGATTCATGTTTCAACATCCTCCTGTCACAGATGTTCTTATCGAGGCCGGTGGAGAGCTTCAGGAGCTGAACTCCAAGTGTAACTTCTTCCCCGACCCATCAACCTTCAGCAGTGAGGACATGTCACAAGCTTTTGGCATCCCTCGTACCTCCAGCATCGCCAAATCCAAACGCCCTTCGGTCTCATTTGCAGAGGGTACAAAGTTCAGCCCTAAAGAGCGTCGCAGTTCAACCCAAGATCTCCAAGGGACCACTCGAAAACCCAAACCCTGGGGCGTCCTGATGATCTCTGCCCTGCAAGGAGGACAGGGAAACCAGAATCACGAAACAGAAACAGAGAAAGAAGAGAAAAACGATGAGGAGAACATCTCTGAGGAGCAAACAGCTTCCTCTGAAACGCCACAAACCGATTCAGAAAGATATAGTTCGGGCCCGCAAAGAACTCACCTTGCTTTACCCAGTGGAAGACGACGCACTCTTTCTAACCCCAAAAAGAACATCCAGTCATCTGATGGTGGACAGGACACAGATTCAGAGAAGTTAACAACAGTATACGTTACTGTAGGTAAGACCTCGAAAATGGTCAAGCAAGAGCCTCCTTCAGAAGGGCCCGTTCAGGCGATGCTGCGCAGACTGGGGAGCCTACAGAGGCAAAAAGATGAAGCTGCTAAAGGCAAAGGCCAAGCGATTGCTAAGCCCCCGCGGAGGAAACTGGGAGCCCGAGCCAGCGCATGGGAGCAAGCGAGCGGGTCAGGCCAATCAGAAGTGGTCATGAGGAAACCTAGTCGTAGAAAACACAGCTCTCTCAGCTCTCTGTGTACAGTCGGGGCAACAGACTCTTCTCAGGAGAACAGCACCCCCAAGAGGCCACTGTCCTCCATTTTAAAAAGCGTTCCTGAGAGCGATCCGCTCCATAGTTTAGAGGTGGAACAGGACACTGAGGAGACTGGCATGCAGACTGAGCACACATATGAGACTGTGGCTCTGCCTGATGCTGTCTCTACCTCTTCAGAGATTATTATTAATGAGACCGTTATGGACCAAACAGAAAATGAGCCTAATTATGAGAATGTTTATTTAAAGCATTGATAACATTGCTAACACTTATGGTTTTAAGAGTGTGCTCACAATTTAGTTGTTTGTGAATAGATTCCAAACCAATAATGAAAATAACACTTTTTGGCTTTATAATATACAGTTGAAGTCAAAATTGTTAGCACTCCTGTGATTTTTTTAAATATTTTATTATTATTATTTTTTAAAATATTCCCCATATGATGTTTAACAGAGCAAGAAATGTTTCACAGTATTTCCTATAATAGTTTTTCTTCTAGAGAAAGTCTTATTTGTTTTATTTCGGCTAGAATAAAAGCAGTTTTAGATTTTTTTAAAAAACATTTTAAGGTCTAACTGTTATACAATGACTTGCCTAATAACCTAATTTACCTAGTTAAGCCTTAAAATATCTAGCCAAATATTATGTACCATCATCATGGCAAAGATAAAAGAAATCAGTTCTTAGAAATGAGTTATTAAAACTATTATGTTTAGAAATGTGTTAAAAAAACTTCTTTCCGTTAAACACAAATTAGGGGAAAAAATATACTAGGAGAGCTAATAATTCAGAAGGGCTAATAATTCTGACACTCTATGTGCATGCATGTGATGACATTTTATCATTTGAGAACTAAATTGTGTAAAGGCAAAAAAAGACACACAAATCAAGATCTACTACAAAATTCAGAGACAAATTTCTGATATCTGTAATGAATGAGTAATATTGAATAACTATGAAGAGAAAACTCTGTGAACACACTCTTAAAGGGCATTATTTCCTCTTTAATTTGTACTGTATGTTTTAATTATATAAACTCATCTGCTTAAAATAAGATGTTTTGCTCTTTCATGTCATTTCCATTCAATTGAAATTGCTATTCAAAAAAGAAAGAAAAGAAATAACCTAATTAAATGAGATTCTTTTCAATATTTTATTGAGATATTTCTCTCATATACCAGATATAGCTGATGTTTTCATACACAGATGTCCAGAGGGTTGACGTCAGTAAGTTTAGTTTTTTTTAACTTATTAAATTAACACTTTAAATCTGCTAATCAAAACGTAAATATTCTAAAAGAACCATTTTTCGGAACCATTTTTGGTCCCCCAAAGAACCTTTCAGAGAACATTTTAAGCAGCTCAATTGTTTTCAACAGTGATGATATTAAGAAATGTTTTTTTTTTGTGCACCATCAGAATGATACCTAAAGGATCCTGTGACACTGAAGACTGGAGTAATGATGCAGAGGTTTGCTTTGCCATCAGAAGTATAATTTACATTTTAAAATACATTCAAATTGAAATTTCAATTGCAGTAAATCATATTTCACATTATCACTGTTTTAATGCAGTTTACATTGCTGTAAATCAATACTGAGCCAAGATATGAACCCCACAGCAATTATGCATGAAATAACTTCCATAATAATATATACTCTTTTAAATACACCTGGCTTGGAATAATCTGACAGGTACTTCCTGAGATTCCTTAAAGTGTCTTTTCTCTTAAGGCTGTATATGTTCCTGTGCAATGGCATGTTTTGGTTTTTGGCCTCTCTATGCATGATAAATGAGGATCAGTCTTTACATGCATCCCTAGAGAGCAGTTGTTCTTGGCAGCATGACTCTGATCATGTAATATGAGGTTATGTAGATAAACTTTGCCTTATAAAACTGCCTGCTATTGGCAGTAGACTAAGAATAGAGCATGGAACCACAATAAACAGATAACGTGTGTCAAAACATTGACTGGAAATGTTCATGACATTGGTTGTTGGCAGTAAAAACCACAAGAAACTCTCTTTAACTGTGCCGATGAAGATAAAGCCAAAATCCGAAAGCAATTTCTGTTAATATTGTATATTCAAGAGAACTTTCAAAGGCATAAGTCATTGATGTTTATTGAGGATTGCAAATTCTTTTATTTTCATATAATTCTAATATGATCGTATCCATATATCAGTTAAATTAATTTGTTATACTTAAAAATGGCATGATGTCAACTGAGCATAATTAAGAATACAACTCAGATTAGTTACTACGGTGGCATGTAAAGCATTATGAATAAAGTCTTTCTATTAGTGTGAAAACCAGCACAGATATTCTATAAAGGAGGTTATTTTTTGTATGATAAATACTATTAAATGGCAGTCTTTTATAGATGGACTCATCTCTTTTCTGCTCCCGGCGTGTCTTTGCAGCCAAGCCAGTATTTTCCGATAGGTCTTGGGTATGGAGGGTTTGCATAGTCAACACGCTTCGTTTGGAGATTCACTCTGTAATACTTATCTGTACAAAAAAATATGAAAATGTCATCTGAATATAATTGAATAGAGTAGAATAAAAATGATATCTAAAATATATTATTATCATTTTCAGTTCTTACTTGAAAGAAAATAATTTAATTTTAATACCATATATTATAAAAATGCATAACTACAGTGTAGACTAATATATTATTTTGTAATATAACACATTTAAAATCATGCAGTCATTCGTTTAACAAAACAACATAACAGATTAATTCTGATTAAAGAATTTCAATATTTTGTTACTGTGAATATAATATAATACAATATAATATAATATAATAAAATAATAAAATATAATATTATTTCCATCACCTCCTTTGAAAAAATAGACACTCTGTAAAGGCTGACTCCTGCGCAGTACGTTGTAGATGATGTCTTCAGTAGGTTTGTATCTGTAGTCATAATCGTAGTCATTTTGTCTGTCATAATAGTCTCTGCGTCTGTCTTGGTCTCGCCACCTGTCCTGCCCAAACCTCTGACTGAACTCCTGCCCAATGTTGATGCCCCTTTCAGCCATGCTCTCCCAGTAGGGTGACCTGTTCTGTCTGCGCCTGGAGCCCCACTGCTGGTCCCACTGCTGCCCATAACGCTGACCCTGCTGCTGGTTCCAGTCCTGCTGATTTCTGTCCTGGCGCCTTCTGTTTTGCCATCTCGGAGTGACATAGAGTCTGCCGGCTAACACAGCATCTACTGGAGATTTGATGCCAATCCAGTCTCTGTTGATGAAGTGATGGCCGTGATGACTCTGGGCTGGAGGAATGGAATTAATATATGTTTACAAACCATGTGTGAATTCATCAGTCAAAAAGAGCAGGGGTGTTCAAATACACCACTCATTAGCATTTCTATGTGGAATTAATGACTTTAAATACATCTTATGTAATCATTTGAGTATAGATTTCCTCAATACTATTGTTGACATGATGTTGCATTTTCACTGTCACACGTGGCAAAAACGTGGCACACAGAGAGAACATGCAAACTCCACACCGAAATACCAACAGTCGGGACTTGAACCAGCGACCTTCTTGCTGTGGGGCGACTGTGCTAACCACTGAGCCACCATGCCACCCTTTTTCAAGCATAATTCAATAAATTTCAACTCTTATTAATTAAAAAAGAAAATCATTAAATTATTAATAAATACCTCAGGCCTAATTTTACAGCTGTTTTTTTTCATCCATATAATTTTAAATACACAGCAACTTGATACATTTTATCACTGAAAACTATGTGGTCGGGTGTGACATTATACTTCAATTTTAAATGGTGCAATTCCAAGGAAAACTTTAGTTGTTTAAAGGACTCTATTAATGTTACTGAAGCCCCATGTTTTGTCTCAGAATTGTTCGCATATTTAACTTTTTAGGAACCACTGGTTTTGTTGACCTTTGGTGATGTTGTAATGTTCAACAAGTCTGACAAGTCATGAAGAAATAAATATTATTCATAATTTCATTTAAAATAAATAGGACTAATTGAAGATAAGTGTCCAACAATGAAGATAAATCACTCTCATGCTATTTGCATAATATTAAGAGTTGTTTTCTGTTGCTATGTCACACCATAGGACCCATTTAAGGTACAGTTCAGAAATATGTAAAAAAGAAAACTGTAAAAGAATTGTTAAGGATAGTGATGCCTTATATTTCTTCAAACATCAGACTTCAAACTACATAAATATATATACTTTTATATGTTTTACAAAAACATTTTTACTGTCTATTTGTCAACTACCACTATATTATTAAAGTGATATCTATATATTTTACTAACTTTTTTGGAGTGGTGGTGAATTATTTAAAAATTACAATAAAATGAAATGTGCCATTTTGTGGACCCCCCCCCCATCCCCCGTTAATTGTCAATAGGAAAGTTTTTTCAGAATTGCGATTTTCATATCTGCCAATGTTGACTATTTTTTCTCCTAATTCAGAATTCATACTTTATTCTTCTTCAGTTATGTAATACAGCCATATCTAGTCTCTTTACAGATATTTTACATGCTTAAACAGCAACACTACACCCTAAAGGAAGCACAATAGGACCACTTTAATTATTGTGAGCTTCCCCAGGTTAGTAATGATAGCATGCTAAAATGTGACCCTTGACCACAAAACCTTATCTTAAGTCTTGTTGCAGGGGAATACATTTTATGGGTCAAAGTTAACAATTTTTCTTTTATGTAAAGAATCATTGAATATTAATTAAAGATGTTCCATGAAGACATTTTGTAAATTTCCTCCCGCAAATATATAAAAACATCATTTTTGATTAGTAATGTACAGTGCTGCAAACTTCATTTAGACCATTTTAAAGGCAATTTTCTCAATATTTCATTTTTTTAAACTCCCACATTACAGGTTTTCTCTGCCAAATATTGTCCTATCCTAACAAATCATACAACATTGCGAAGCTTATTTATTTAGATTTCAGATGGCATACAAATCAAAATTTTTAAAAATCGACACAAATTTACCTCCACCAAAAAGCTGGTTGAAATGCTCAACCCATCGGTCGTAGTATATATCGGTGTATCTTCTGAAGAGTGTTGAGGGAGATCTCAGTGACATCTGAATGCATTCCTCATGGGATGGCTGGTGCTTGAACTCATAATGGTAATACTGATCTCCTATAAAGAAGGAATGTATCATTTGATAAGTAAAGTTCATAAATGCACATTTAAATTCAATTCATTCTTGAAAGTCAGGACTGACCCTTAAAAAAATAAACCTTCTCTTTGCCATGATGGCTGTGTGCAGGAGTGGCAAAGGCAGCATCCAGATGATCCGGTATCTTCTCAAATCCCACAGATATGTCTCGTGGGAAGTCTTCATCTAATACACCATCATCAAATCTCCAGTATTTATTACCCTGGGAATAATATAATATTATATGCTTAATCATTTACAATCTTGCAGTGACACAAATGAAATTATTCCCAATAATACAATTACATAAATGAATATTTTTTATATTTTAAATGACACTTTATTAATTAATGTATAAAGATTGTAATTTGTCTGCCTTATAGATATAAATCTGAAGTCATCCATACCTTGAAGATGTATGTTTTTCCTTGGCAGTTTATGCGAGTGAAAGCAGCATCGACTGGACCTTTTATTCCCCAGATGTCTTTGATGAGCTTTGGGTAACCCGGTAATACCGATTTCTCGTCTAGCTCAAAAAAATGTTCTCCTGGCGACATAAATGAATATAATTCAGCACAAGAATGAGTCAGTACAATTTCAATAAAACTGCAGCAGTTTGTATTGTTTTTAAGGTTTTATTTTCTTTAAAAGAATCCTAAATTTAGATAAAAAAAGACGTACTATGAAAATATCCGGTAACACTTTCCAATACATCACACGTATGTTAGTTAATGCATTTACTAACATGAACAAATAATGAAAAACATGTTTATTACAATGTTTATTCATCTTGTTAACATTAGTTAATAAAAATACAGTTGTTCATTTTTAGTTTGTGTTAACTGCATTGACTAATGTCAACAAGCACAGCGTTGAATTTTAACAATGCATTAATAAATGTTAAACTATGATAAATAAATAATGTACAAGTACTGCTCATTTACTGTAAAAATGCTGGGTTCCACACAATCGATTTGTGTTGTGAAAACATGAAGGGATTAAGTTGATTTATTAGTTTTTACAAATTTAAGAGGATTGAACATAAAACAACTAAGCAATTAAAAAAACAACAACTGTGTTGTTTCAGCTCATTTGAAATAAGTTGTTTGAACAAACAGCAAATGTCATTTCTTTCAGTGTTGTTGTTTATGTTAGAGTATACAACTAGCGTTAACTATGTGTCACGTATTATAAAGTGTTACCAGACATTCTGTAATTTCAGAACTCAAATTTCAAAAGTCCAAAAAATGCTTTGATTGACAAATTGGGACACGATTATTATTAAAAAATAAGCCTAACTGAGGTATAAAGTAATATTGTAAACTTTTTTTTGTTTTGCTCGTCTCTGCAGTACCTCTGAATGCATATATAGAGCCATTTTTGAGCTGCATGAAGGCGTCAAAGGGTCGGCCGCTGCACACCTCAGCATCAGGGTCTTTAGCTTTGGTTGGTGTGGGCTGAGCAGTTGCGGTTGCACCTGGTGTTGTGGTTGGGTTTTTATTGGTTGGAGTGGCAGCGGTGGCAATGACTGGTGTTGGGTCATTCGCTGTATCCAAAACTTGTGTTACCATGCTGGATATTTCCACTGGAGATGGGGAAAAAACTCTGACCTGCGATCTGGATCTGATTGGAACCTCTGTGCTGTTTGTTTCCTCATCATAATCATCTTCGGGGTGAGAAGGAAAGGTGTCTCCACGAGCTGAAACATGAACAGCTTATCATTTGGATATGTTTAGGTTTCATTTGAATTAATGGGTATTTTAAGACAACACTTACTCTTGATACGACATAAGGACTCATAGTCAGTGCAGCAGCTCTTGTAGTATGTGCACATAGAATCACACTGACAGCTTTTGGTGGCGTCAAACCCATTTTCACAGCGCTCAATACATGACTCTGACAGAAAGAAGACTGCATATTCAAGATAACACAGAAAATGTAACAAAAAAAGTGTGCATTCTTCTTAGTCTTACCTTCAGCCGCATGTGCGAAAGAAAGCAGTCCGAGAAGCAGAAGAAAAACCCTCATCCTGCTGCTTCACAGTGAATGTGACTGAAAAACAGACCATCTGGGGAAAGAGAAATCAGTGGATCAATAGACTTAGAGGTCACTCACCCTCTTTTGTTTACTTAAACTTATTTTCTTTTACTTAAATTTATCTCTTTTACTTCTTAATGTCTTTCTTCTTTGTTCAGTAATCACTATATCAACTATTGTGTAGTCTAATTCTAATAATAACAATAATAAAAAGTGAAATGTATAGTTAACATAGTTTTATATAGTTTTTGTATAGTTAATATAGAACGTGTATTATACATTATTACAGCATTTACAAGACTTTATTAAGCATGAACTGATAATCTGTAATAAATGCTGTAGTAATTTATATAGTTGTAGAAAACTTAGCACAACATTGGGTAATTGTTTTGTTTGTATTACTATAGTTAGTTGTATTACCACAACAACTACAACAGATTAAGAATACTATTGTATGCTTTAAAAACATTATAGTATTTACTTTTTCATGTGGGTGGTCAACGTAGAAAACAAATAATGCTTGTTTTTAACTTTCTCAATATAAGATGTGATTTTATAATCTCCTTTAGAATAACATGAGAGTGAATTGCTCAAGATTGGGGACAACAACCCTGCTGACCTCTGTGAAGAGTGAATGATTAATAGACAGATCGAGAACTCCCACTATTCTGTAACTTTATTCTTTCTTTTAATCTTGGGAAATCAAGTTCTTTGATTTCACTGATGATTTGAATTCAAACATTAGTTTAGCTTTCTTATTTGTTTATTTTTGACTTCTGAACAGATAATAAATGTTACTGATGGGTGTTGTATGCAGTGATTAAAATGTTTGCACAGTGAGCAAAACAGGCGGACTGTAGAAACCTCATGAATATTTAGGTGGCTTATATGTGAGGTAGTTTATGATTGGTTGTCTGTAGGTGAGTGTTGCAGTTTTCTCGCACAATTGGGCTCTTTTGAAAATGCAGTTGCAGGAAAAAATAGGAGGATTTGTGTCTCTTTTGACTATTTTCGTAAGAAGCTGCAACTGCCAAACTGTTTCTTTATGGCAAATACAAAATGAAAACTCAATAATACAGTACTGAAAGGTACTTACAATAATTGTTTGGTATGCATAAAGTCAGTCAGTAGGCTACTTTAACACATATACTGTATCTAAAATATGTATCACAAAATATCAAATAAGTCTAAAATATGGCATCAATTTCCTTTGTGGGGATCTAGCAACTGACACTGTTTGGAGAATGAAAAAACAAAAAAAACAAAGCTGGTATACTTTTCATTCCTTCTGGGTGCATTTTGAGTTGCTATTTGGCTTGTATTTCTTGGACCTGGCAACCCTGCTGTAGGTAAACAACTTGACTTTCATAGTCTCAGTAAAAAATACTATGGAAGTGAATGGATCCCAGCAACCAAACTTTCTTCAAAACATCTTTTTTGTTCAACGGAATAAATAAACTCAAGTGAAGGTAAATTATGACAGAATTATTCAATTTTGGGTGAACTATCCCTTTAACATAGAGATCAAACACAGTTAGCTCAGAGAAAGATTTCATAATATAAATCATGAAGTAATTATATGTGAAAAGCTGTTTAAAACGCCCTTTATCTGGGCAGTGAAAGCCACTTAGTTAAATAGCACCTCACAAGAGGCATTCATAAATGTGCTGCCAATGTTACTTAATCTTTAAATATTTGGCATAAGTTAACATTAGTGGCTAAAGGCTATATGGCATTTGGGCAGAAACCACAATGATCATTTAAGAGGTTAATAGACTAATTGTTTAGTGTAGATAAGTTAATAGTACTAAGCACAAAGCAGTCGACTCGTTGCTACAAATGTAATCATATAACAGCGCATTATCGTCCTTCTCCACAAGGGGGAACCCAACACTGAACAGCACATGCCTGTGATGCTGAGGCAGATCCTCCACATCCACATCATCTACAAACACTGGGCGGGTCTACAAGCGGACACTGAGGATGCTCGAAGATCCATCATCAACAAGCGTGACTTTATTTCAAATTTAACGCATTCAGATTGCTTTTTAAAAACAAATAACTTCCTCTTAAGTTGGCTTTCTCAATGGACTTTGTGAGGGTGGGAAAAGGAGAGTAGAAACAGTCGTCTTTGTCTGACAAATCACAATCGATTTCCAGTGTACAGCAATACAAACCGGTGAATGTCTATATTTCTTCAAAATACCAAGATTCAGCATGTTATTTAGGTTTTAAATAACCGTCGCGGACCCCTTCTGAAGGTGGATTAATCACAAATGCTCTGACGTCATTTGTGTTTATATTTTTTCCTGACATCAGCGGGATAATGTGGTTTGATGTAAACAGTCGCTGATAATCAATTATCTTGCTTAAGAGTGCAGCTGATAATGGTAATGAGTTAAATTTCCGACACAGTCGATAAACAAAGAAACATAAGAACGGTTGTAGCAACAGACAATCAGCCGGTAGATGTTTTTGTCCCTCGTCGTTTACCTCAGCAAGATTTGCCGATATTTCTCCATGTTTAGCTCCGACAGACTCACGGTTCCCGAATATGTCAGTAGTCGGCTACACAACCGGAGGACGGCCCCCGACCCCAGGGCTGTATCTCCGGGGATCAGCACCGACGTCCAGGCCGTGTTGGACGGCTCTCTCCCCGCGTTGCGCTCTGCTATCAGAACGCTGAGGTCTTCCAAAGACACGGGGGACTTGGAGGAGACCCGCCGGGCCATTGCTGAGACTTTCCAGCTGGTTGAGGAGGCCTGGGTCTTGCCTACAGTGGGCCGGCAGGTAGCTGAGGAGATCTGCAACAGAATCCGGCTGGATGGCGGTTTGGAGCTGCTCTTGCAGTTGATGCAGACCCCTGCTGTGGAAATCACGTACGAGTCTGCCAAACTGCTTGAGCAGATACTGGTGTCAGAAAACAGGTGAGGAACATTTTTGAGGAAGTGTGGTTTTTGTTTATGTGGGCCTTGAAAAGTGTTTGGACACGCAAGTCACAGTAAACTATAAATGTTGTTTTTTAGTCATTTTTTTGTTTTTTTTTTTAAATTTTTTATTTAGTCAATGTCAAGCAAAGTGGTATTTGTAATGAACAAATCTGATTAGTATTTTACATAAAGTTTGGTTTTAAATATTAAGTAAAATGCACTATTAAAAACTAAATAAAAAAGTTGATTGATTACATTATGAATTGCAAAATTGTTTTCTTAAAACTTGAAAAAATATGTGTTTTACAATTAGTTAAAAAAAAATTAATAAAAAAAAAAATACATATATATATATCCATATATACATATATATCCAGCATATGTTCTACGCAGCGGATGCCCTTCCAGCTGCAACCCATCACTGGGAAACATCCACACACACTCATTCACACACATACACTACGGACAATTTAGCCTACCCAATTCACCTATACCGCATGTCTTTGGACTTGTGGGGGAAACCGGAGCACCCGGAGGAAACCCACGCCAGCACGGGGAGAACATGCAAACTCCACACAGAAATGCCAACTGATCCAGCCGAGGCTCGAACCAGCGACCTTCTTGCTGTGAGGCGAACGTGCTAATCACTGTGCCACCGTGAGGCCAGAAATAAAAATATATAATGTAATTGAAATTTAGAAACACAAATTGATGAAGTGTGAAAAAAATGCTTTAAAATACTGTGTATTGGATATTTCATTACATTACACTGAAAAAAAAGACCAGTGCATTTTATTCAATGTTGATTTAACTTAGTTCTGCTATCTGGCCAATAAATAAAAATACCTAAAGTGACTAAAAACATTTTCGTTAAAGACAGACACAATTTGAAACAATTTTACTTATTTTGTGGATGCTGGACGTTGCCACTTTTGTGAGCATAAGGCAAATTCACACATCCACTAAAATCATGCTGTGATCAAAGTTTAAAAAAAAGCAAAACTGGCAAAAAATCTACTTAAAAGTTTTTTAAAATGTAAATTTTATTTCTATGAGTTTGGTTGATGTTTAAACATTTATTTAATGTTGGGTTCAGTTTAAATAGTGATTTAATTGTTGTTGAAAAAAAAATGCTGATTTTTTGACCATTTTTATCTATTTATCATTGTTTAAATAACATTATTTTAGGGTACAAATCTGACTTAAAATTTGTTGATTTAATTGAAATGATTTAACTTAAGTCTGGTATCTGGGCAATAAATAAAAATACCAAAAGCGACTAAAAACATTTAAAAGATGGACACAATTTGAAACATTCATTCATTCATTCATTTTCATTTCGGCTTAGTCCCTTTATTAATCTGGGGTCGCCACAGCGGAATGAACCGCCAACTTATCCAGCATATGTTTTACGCAGCGGATGCCCTTCCAGCTGCAACCCATCTCTGGGAAACATCCATACACACCCATTCACACTCATACACTACGGGCAATTTAGCTTACCCAATTCACCTGTACCGCATGTCTTTGGACTTGTGGGGGAAACCGGAGCACCCGGAGGAAACCCACGCCAACACAGGGAGAACATGCAAACTCCACACAGAAACGCCAACTGACCGAGGCTCGAACCAGCGATCAGCGACCTTCTTGCTGTGAGGCGAACGTGCTACCCACTGCGCCACTGTGAGGCCCCCAATTTGAAACAATTTGAGTACATTTTGGATGTTGCTATTTTTGTGAACATAAGACCAATTGATGCATCCAATAAAAATCATATTGCGGTCACAGTAAAAAAGTAAATTCAAAAGTCATGAATCATTCATTTGTAGGTTTAGTTCGATTATATTATATTACATTTATATAGTAAATATGTTGTTGGACTAAAAGCTTGCATCAGAATTATTGCATATGCATCACAGTAGTAAATGTGCATTTTCTCCAGGGATTATGTGGCACGCATGGGGCTCGGCGTCATCTTAAACCTGACCCGTGAACAGGAGGATGCCCAGCTGGCACGGAGCGTGTCGGGGATCCTTGAGCACATGTTTAAACACACAGAGGAAACATCTGCCCAGCTCATCACTAATGGGGCACTGGACACCCTCCTGTACTGGTGCCGTGGCACAGACCCCACCGTTCTGCGACACTGCGCTGTCGCCCTGTCAAACTGTGCCATGTATGGCGGCCACCGCTGCCAGCGTCTGATGATCGAGAAGCAGGCGGCAGAATGGCTGTTTCCTCTGGCCTTCTCCAAAGAGGATGAGCTGATCCGCTTTCATGCCTGTCTGGCTGTGGCTGTGCTGGCCGCTAATAGAGAAATAGAGAAAGAAGTGGTGAAGTCTGGTACTCTGGAGCTGGTGGAGCCCTTCATTGCGTCGTTAGACCCGGATGAGTTTGCACGTAACATGCTGGACAGCGCAGACAGCATGCAGGGCAGAACGGCTGCAGATCTGCAACACCTGCTGCCCCTGCTGGACGGCACACGTCTGGAGGGGAAATGCATTGCTGCTTTTTACCTGTGTGTGGAGACTAGCATCAAATCACGACAACGTAATACCAAGGTGAGGCAGAAACTAGACTCTACTAGATTTCTAGGTCTTCATTTTGTTACTACTTACTATTTTGTTACTAAAAAAGAATTACATTTTCACAGAGGGCTAATAATTTTGACTTCAAGTGTATATTTATAATAATAATTAGAATAAGGGATTTTTTGGCCCCCAGAGATGCCATAAACCAGTGTTTCTCAACAACGTTCCTGGAGGACCACCAGCTCTGCACATATTCCATGTCTCCTTAACCAAACACACCTGATTCAGATCACCAGCTCATTAGCAAAGACTGAAAGACCTGAAATGGGTGTCACAGACAAAGGAGAGATCCAAAGCATGCAGTGCTGGTGGTTCTGTAGGAACATGGTTGAGAAACACTGGCCTAAACTATTGTAAAACACTTTTTACAACAAGTTTACATTTTTATACAGAGATAAAACCAAAGAAATAATAGAATTTTATTGTGTTGCATATTTATGCAGCAAATTTGATGTTTCATAAATAATAGATTTTATTTGATTCAAAAATATAATTAGTATAAAGATTTTATTCAAATAGTGCTGATATATAGTTTATGTAATATTTTCCTTGGATCTTTCTATTCAGATATTTCAGGAGATTGGTGCTGTTCAGAGTCTAAAGAGGATCGTCATGTACTCAAGTAACGCCACCGTCTGCTCTCTGGCTAAGCGGGCCTTAAAAATGATGAGTGAGGACGTCCCAAGGCGCATTCTGTCATCTGTACCCAACTGGAAGAGTGGAGAGGTGCAGACCTGGCTGCAGCAGATTGGCTTCAGTGCATTCACTGAACGCTTTCAGGTATGTTCAGCTCACCAAGATGAAGCTGGAAGATGTGTTAATATCATGCAGATGTTTACTTGGGTTTTTAAACACCGTTTTGTGCACCACATCTCTTAGGAACTGCAGGTGGATGGAGATCTGCTGCTCAATATCACAGAACAGGATCTGATCCAGGATCTGGGCATGACATCAGGACTCACTCGCAAGAGGCAAGTGTTATTCGGTTGTAAGAAATTGTTACATATTCATGGCCATTTTGTTTTTTACATGTATAATCATTTAAAAGAGTGCAATTTTTTTAGTTAAAGATGATCCAAAATCATCTTTTGAAAAATAAATAAATTCACAACAGTTAGCTTGTTATAATGTTTTCTGTTATAATGTTATAAAGTGGTCGTAGTTGGTTTACTAGCAGTGACAGAGATGTTACATTTTCTAATTCATATTTGGATCAGACTTACTATGCATAGAATCAGTATCCACACTAGTGACCAACAGCCTCACAAAATCCTATTACAATCATCCAAAACAAAAACACTTACTATTATTGAAACAGTTCCATCTCACCCTTTGTACAGGTTTCTTCGAGATCTACGTGTGCTGAAAACCTACGCCAACTACTCCACATGTGACCCCAATAACCTGGCAGACTGGCTGGCTGATGCAGACCCACGATTCCGCCAGTACACCTACGGCCTAGTTCAGTCAGGAGTTGATCGAAACAATATCGTCCACATCACAGACCAACAGCTGCTGACTGACTGCCATGTAGAGAATGGCATCCATCGTGCCAAGATCCTTTCTGCTGCCCGTCGCCCATCTAAACCCTGCTTAACCGATTCCCAGCCTAAGGGCCCTGATGTGTTCATCAGCTACCGGCGCACTACAGGTTCACAGCTTGCCAGGTCAGATCACAATTGACATCCTTCTGATCCAAAAATATAAGCTTTACATGTACATTAATTTATTTTCTAATGCCGTTTCAGCGTCTATGCCTAAAGTATATTCATGACAAGAACCAGCTCATTCGTTCATGATTTTCTTAAAAGACAATTTGGAATCTTCAATTGATCTAACATGCGTGTCTTTGGGCTGTTGGAGGAAACCAGAGTACCCAGAGTAAACCCACTCCAGTGTTGTTTAAGAGAGAATTTCTTTCCCAACACATTTAAATCATAGTTTTAATAACTTATTTCTAATAACTAATTTATTTTGTTTTTGCCATGATGACAGTACGTAATATTATACCAGATACTAGTATTCAGCTTCAAGCTATAAGGTTAGGTTGTTAGGTTATTCAGGTAAGTCATTAATCTATAGTGGTTTGTTCTAAATGACCTTAAATAAATTGTTCTGACCTTAAATAAAAAAAGGTGAAAAAGAAATTAAAAGCATCCCCCCCCCAGTCAAACTAAAAGAAGTAAGACATCCAGAAGAAAGAATATAATAGGAAATACTGTGAAAATGTTCCTGCTCCATTAAATGTTAAACATGCTGGGAAATATTTGAAAAAGATCCTGAATCCTGAAAGCAAAAATCAAAATTGTTTATTGGTTAATAAAAGCAAATTGAAATGCAGAAGATAAAAGACTATGTCTCTTCGGTTTCTCTGCAGCTTGCTGAAGGTGCACCTACAGCTACGTGGCTTCAGTGTCTTCATCGACGTGGAGAAGCTGGAAGCAGGCAGGTTCGAGGAGAAGCTGATCACAAGCGTCCAGAGAGCACGCAACTTCATTTTAGTGCTGTCAGCCAATGCTTTAGACAAATGCATGGGTGACGTGGCTATGAAGGACTGGGTTCATAAGGTTAGAAAAAGAAAACTCCATATATTAACACTAGAACTTTGTTGAAATAAAACACACATTTCTATAATTCCCTGACTTTTACTAATTATGTGTATATTTCATTCTAACATTGTTATTTTATTAAAATTACAAAACACAAATGTACAATGTAAATGTATGAGATATGATTAATTCTACCTAGAATTACCATAGCAATCAAAATGACTGCATGCATTTCAGTAGTCTGCTACTTATCCCCGTGACTTTAAATATGCGTGACTCTGTTGCATAACAACTTCCTGCTAGCAAAAACATAACTTTACTTCAGATATGTCTTTCAATACAGCATATTCAGTGCCGCGAAAAAGCCTTCTCTACTGATTGAGAAAGTGAAAATGAAAGTGAGTCGCGGACATTCGTGGGTGGTCTAGTAGCCTACTATATTTATAGACTGTATTACCAAAAAGATAATTTTTAGGGTGATGAATTAATTATATATGATGACAGACATTCAAAGCTTAATTTTATTATCTCATTAGAATCTTTGAATGTAAATATGACGCGACAATATGACTTATATGAGAACGTTCACATTCTGACCACTATGGTAATTCTAGTAGTTATAGAATTCTGGTAGTTACAGTGTTAAGTTACCAACAACCTACACACTCCCAAAGGCTTCTATCATTACAGTCATTAAACCCTATTTTATAATCCATGAATATTTTCTCAGAAGACATCAAAACATTATCGACGCCAACACACCTTAAAATGTGTTATGGTATCTATTTATATTGTCAATTTGCCATGTGAAGCTAAATATTTTGTTTTGTGATATCCACAGGAGATAGTCACTGCTCTCAATGGAAAGAAGAACATTGTTCCTGTAACTGATAACTTTGTGTGGCCTGATCCGACCTCTCTGCCGGAGGACATGAGCACCATTCTCAAATTTAATGGCATTAAGTGAGTTAACACTCTGATTGACTAAACAAGCCGGTGTTGTTACTTTGACACATTTACATATTACTCTTGTTTATGGCTGTTAAGTAACTGGCAGTTACCAGATCCAATAATAGCTTTTAATGACACTTGCGCTAATTTAATTGTAGAGGTAATGAATGCAAATCTCTTCACAGGTGGTCCCATGAGTATCAAGAAGCCACAATAGAAAAGATTCTGCGCTTTCTCGAGGGATGCCCAAGTCAAGAGAAACCAGATGGGGCAAAAACAGACAAAAAAGAGCCACAAAAGAAATAGAACACTAGTTCAAAAGCCTTTTATCGCCTGTAATAAGTAGCTATTCCGAATAATTGCACCACAACACAACTGTTTACCCCTCAGAGGCCAGTGTTTCCTTCATATTCTTAATATATGCATGTAGTTGGTCTAATTCCTGTTGGGTTTTATTTTGGAAAAACGCCGTGTAATTTACATTGAGATACAATAGAGATTTAACGGTTTGGTCAAAATAGCAACAATCTTAAATTCGATTGCGTGGATTCCTATTGAAAGTACTGGATCTGTGAAAATTCACCGAACAACAGTAAGTATGACCACACTTTAATTAGATCATTCTTATCAAAATGAAAACGGCGTCAGCATTTACTCAAGATCATTTGAGGAATGTTGAAAACCAGAAGCCACTGACATCCATAAAAAGAAAAGTGAACACTATGGAAGTCAACAGTTTCCAACACTCTTCAAAATATCTTTGTTTGTGTTCAACAGAAAAAGAAGGTTTTGGGAACCATTTGAGGGAGAGTAAATGATCATTTTCATTTTGAGTGAACTATCCTTTTTATGAACATTTTGAGTACGGAGTATTACTAGTACTGCATTATGCAAGTCGACAGCATAAGTGGCTCTAAATAACACTGAAAATACATCAGCTGCGCTATAATAATAATTAATAATCATATAAACTTTGCTCCTAGAACTGTGGGCGATTTCTATTACTCAGGATTTAATGTATTTATGACATCAGCATAAAGCTAAGCATAGTCAATCCACTGTTATATACTAGATAGTCTTGCATTTTAGCATTATTAGATAGACTTTTGGAACATCAAACATCAATTTTTACATTTGTCAAAATTTGATTTGCAGTCGGTTCTTCGGTAGGTTCTTCGTGACTGACAAGATTATGCCGCTGTTACATTAAGTACCCTTCATCATTAACAATTTTTCACTTCTGACAAATGTCACAGCAGTTCACGAAACTCACATTAAATCATTATGGTTATTAATCTCCTCATGCAGTATTAACAAAAAAAGCTCAAAACACTGCTTTAGAGGCTTTTTAAGGATTTGTGAGAATACTATACAGCTACTTTGAGTCACAGATACGTTTTCAGCCACTGTGAGGATGCAAGCGGTGGAGGAAAATGCATTTATGAACACTTCAAGCTTTATCCTGCTGTAAAACTAACCGTTGCCTTATGATGTTTGTCTTTCAGGTGTAATACAGTGCGTCAAACCTGTATGAAATAATGTCCTTTTTTTTCAGAATCAAACAGCAATAAAGCTCGTTTCGGAAAACATCTTTTAATTTTGTGTGTCTATATTTCATTTAACACAAAGTTGCACGAGTGCATCTAATCTAGTACAAAAATGCTGGGATAATGGATTTGATATTTTTTGACACACAAAGCACCAGATGTCATTTTCACTTCCTGTTAGAAAACCGCGCAGACAAGCCATTATTGCAAGAGTTTCTTTTCACATCCACATGATTCTCAGCGGCTTTTGCAGATTTGACATGTTTAGATCACATCCAACATGTGGAAGCCTTAAAGTTCATCATATTCACCAGCGAACCAGAGCTGTCTCCAGTTAACATTCTGACTGTCCAAATGTCAAAGCATTAGTTCACCCAAAAATGAAAATTCTGTTGTTAATTATTACCCTCAAGTCATTCCAATCCCAGAGATCTTCATTCATCTTCAAAATGACAAAAAAATGAAAAACGTCTTTGTTCGCTCATGTCAGAATGTGCATTTATTATGGCCAATATGGGCACTTTTTTTGAAGTCATTATTACAGTGTTTTTGGTGCGCAAAAGTGTTCATTGGTTCAACTGAAATCAGATGAAGCTCCAAGAAGTCACAATGGATGTTTTTGGTTTTTTTTCTGGACTTTGAACATCTCAGGACTCTTGTTGTTTATGGAGGATGAGAGAGCTCTCAGATTTCATCTAAAATATTTTCATTTGTGTTCAGAAAGTGAACAAAAATCTCAGAATATTGGAATGACATGAGGGAGAGTAATTTTCATTTTTTGGGGGTGAACTAACCCTTTAACGGTGTAATTTTCACCAAGCTGTAATGCAAAAACAGGCTTATACTGGTTTCCCAAACACTGCTGTATTTGTGACTCTGCCCCAAACTCAAGCCATTGGTATGCTAATGTTGCTGTGTCAGGCTGCTTATGAACCTGAAACACTGTTTTGAAAGCACAAGTAGCATCTAGGAAAACGTATAGATGTTTTGATGTCGACCATTCTAAGATGGCGGACCTTCTAAGAGTGTCTGGAGTGGAGTCTAAACAGCATGTGTGATTTGAAATTAGTTTAAAATTAATTAATTATCATGAAACTTTCATTGCTGGTGTTTGAATCTGGGGAAGTTCACATTAATGCTATTCAATTACAAACGTGATACAAAAAGTGCAAGAATGCACTACCTGTTGATACATTTGGGTTTAGTATAATTTGTAAAGGTTTTTAGAAACAAGTTGCTGATGTTTATCAGTGCCACATTTAAAATAATATATAAACCAAAACACATATAAATGTCTTCAATGTCACTTAATCCTTCAGGAATCATTCTAATATGCAGATATATTAATAACAGAAATCTTAAAATTGCATACACAGTGTATGCGTCAAGAAAGAAGTGGGGTTTTGAAGCATCAAATCACTTGTCTTTAACCCATTTATATTTTGTCAATATATTAGAAAAATCTTTGCCGATTAAAAAAACAAAAACAAAATTTGAATCTTAAAATATATCTTGCTGATCCCAGACTGTAATTTATAAGACTAAAAAGTATGCCATGCACAAGTCATTATGAATTGCACATGCGTCCCTTTTGTATTCAGCTTCAGGATCTAGTCCTATAATCATCCCGTATTCTGGGAGTTACTCTGTCCAAGCATAACTCTTACTTAGTCAATGTCAGGATATTCCAGATCCTTCTCTGTTTTCTCTGCTCTCCCTCTTCTCCTGGCAACCCAAGCCCCTGTACACGTCAAAATAAAAATGTATTAATTAATATACAGGCCTTTTGCCATACTAAAAGTCCTTTATTTATTGTTTGTTATTTTGTTTATTCATTAATTGTATCATTATTTACATGGCAAACACAAGATTAACATCATAATGCAGAAAATTCAAATATGATACATTCAACATCTTTAAAATCTAAATTCCAATACTTCTATTCAAATCTTAATAAGATATAAGTTTAAGACTGTCTTGTTGTTTTGGTTCATTTACAGATTGAGAAGCTAAATAGACCACATGTCCAGGAATCAGAGTGAAATTCAATACCTTTTAAGACCTTTTTTAAGACTCTTTCCAAACATTTTAAGACCTCATTGCCACTTTAGGATTCAACAATAACATTGGTGACAATTAAACTTACAGTATATTTACTAAATACTGATTATAAGAAACTAATCCTAAACTAAATCATTATTCATATACTGAATAAAAATGCTAATCCAGCAGGTGGCGCATGCAACAGCAGGAATAACAGTGTTGCCTTGGTTAGTGCAGTAAACAAAGCAGCGTGTCACAGAGTAAATTCAGGCAAACTTTAGCATACTGATACAATATGTAATACCTTGTAAAAAGGCATTTAAGACTTTTCAATGCTTTTTAAGAGCCTTACATTTCTCTAAATTTATCAACTTTTAATACTTTTTAAGACCCCGCGGACACCCTAAAATAACAACTATTGAGGGTCTTACCCAATAATGCCAGCTGGAATGAGAAGGATGGCGGCACCAAAGACAAAGGAGAAGCCCTTCATGAAGTGTAGAGTTGCAGGATAAATCCCATTAAAGACCCCACTAGATATTAGTGAGCAGAGACCCTCCACACAGGCCACTGAAGCAAATAAAGCACCTGAAACAAAAGCAAAAGAGACGATCAAAACACATTCTTCCACTTCATTTATTAGTACTTATGCTGTTCTCGTTCACCTTGTTCTGCAGGGTCCACCAGCTTGGACAGTTTAGACCTCAGGACTGGAGTAGAGGCCATAAAAAGGAAGCACAGGCCATATCCTGAGAGACAGAAGCATTTATTTAGTAAAATCTGCAAGTTAATTTCCCATGATGCATATTTACCCACTGCAGCCACTGGAGAAAAGTGTGAGGTTGCATCAGCACTGCATTTATTTCTAAATGTTCTCAAAGCAGCATCTTGACCTTTATCCTGTAATGGAGGCCTAATCTAAATGGTAGAACATTAACATCAGATCTTATAGTCATGCTTTGGTTAAAAAAAAAGTCAGATAACAGCTTTGAACTGAATATGCTTACTGTTACTTTTCAGAGTTTTCCTGATATTTTCTGACAGGTACATAAGAGAGATTTAAGTAAACTTTTAGTATTAACCAGCAAAATCATTTGTTTCAAAAATAGCAACAAACAAATAACTAAATTACTAAACAAAACTAAATAAAAAAATACTATATGTATTAAAACAATATACTTTATGCAAAACAAACATGCAATGTGTATGTGTGGATTTAAATCTATTTTATTTAAGTGTCATATATATATATATATATATATACACATTTGTGCATATACATCTATACACTGCATACAGATTTTTAAAAATTATATAGCATTTTTTTTAACCCTTCAATAAGTTTTTTTAAAAGAAATCAATACTTTTATTTAGCAATTGTTTATTTTAAATAATTTTACAAATAAATGCTCTAAAATAAGATATGATTTTCAAAATAATTAAAAAAATTAAATAATAGATGTAAAAACTACTAATATTTTTAAATCTTTCTTGAAAACCAAATCAGCATTACAGACTGATTTCTGAAAGATCTTGTGACACTACAGACTAGTTATAAAATGCTGAAGATTAGGCTGCCGTCACAGGATTAAAATACATTTTAAAATACATGAACGGTTTAGTTATAATAATACTACTGAGTATTGTAATTCTTAATGTCATTTTAATAATAAAAAATAAAAAAAGGTCCTTGTTACCTTGTTAAGGTGATTTATAATTTAAGTTTAGGTAACAATTCACACTATTTACTACTGACCTATTACCTGCCAATTATTAAGATATTAACTGTTTATTAGCATTTATAAAGTATAATCTTATTTTACATCCCCAACCCTAACTAATACCTAAATCCAACTACTACCTTACTAACTATTAATAAGCAGCTAATAAGTAGTTTGGTGAGCTTAAATATAGTTAATGGTTTGTTAATAGTGTGAATTGTACATTAAAATAAAGTGTGCAAACCTCAAACTTTTCATCAGCAGTCTATACATACCTGTGAACATCAGCGCTGTAGTGTCAGCGACCGAAATCACAACCAAGCCCACCATATTAGAGGTAAGGCCCACCAAAGCCACCCAGGAGTCCTCCAGACAGTACTGCATGGCCCTCAGTCCCATCAGGCTGGTCAGGTAAGCCAGATGTTTGGCTGCAGAGCCATAGCCGATCAGCTCCGGGCCCCAGCATAGTGGCGCGCTCAGTTCATAGAGCACATACAGGTCACTGCAGCCCAAATGGACAGTCACCACTAACAAGAAGCAGAGGGTGTAGAGCCACAGCTTAGACCTTCGTCCAGGCGGTGCATCAGATGAATAGAGGCGACAGACGGCCTGGTGGTGCCTGGTGGAGAATAGCCTGGCCTCAGGGTCAGGGGTTACTGTTTCAGGCACAAACAGGTACGCGTAGAGGGCCGCTGTGAGATTTGTGGCCAGGACTAACCAGAAAGGGTTGATATACCTGCAGGGAAACATAATAGCCATTTTTGCATTATTAAAGTAGACCTATGTATGCTTTTATCTTAAAATCTGAAATTATATCAGTGGTAGAATAATTTTTAGAAAGTTTAATTAGTTATTTGTTTTATTACATTTTTTAGAAACCCGTTCCCACCCCCAAATTATTATTTCTTTTACATTTTTATTACATTTGCATATTGTCCATTTTATGAACTTACACAAGTACATAGAGGGAGGGCTAACACATTGACATACCTTGGGACTAGACGGACAGGACCAGGGGTCATTTATACATACAAAACGGGGGTGGAGAAACGTGTATGTCTCTTTCACAAAAGCGGTGATTTCTACTTTACGAGAGAATGTGCGCAGTTATAAGTAAAATCTAAGTAAACATATTTAACTCAAATATTTCCTTAATTTAACCACTTTAAATTATCATATGAGACATAATCATTAATAAATAAATAAATTTAAATTCATTCTGGTGTATGTTCACATTTAGGAAGGTTTCTATGCAAAGTTTTATAAACGACCCTCTGATTACTAGGACAAAACCAAGTGACAGTCAGACACAAAACAAGACAAGTGGAAAGATCCATTAACTGGTTGCTGTTGGAAATGCAGATGTTGGACAGATGTACTGTGCTGGCATAAGTGTACTGTGTGTGTGTGTGTGCGGTATTATGTTAAAGGTCTTGTGAAGTGCTTTGAAATGTGCATTTTTTTATTTGATGTTTGACGTAATCTCAACTGAAACATGAAGAGAGGGTGGGACATACAGTAGCTCCTCCCCTTTTTAAGAATCAGCCAACAGCGCTTCGTTTTTATCACAGCTCTGCCAGTGCGAGTGATTGAGATAAAGCACATCAAATGAAAAGCAAATGAGAAGCGTCTTGAAGGGGGCGGGGCATGTCAGATACTAGAGAGCATTTGATTGGTCAAGATTTTATGAGAAACTGAAGTATGAGGTAAGGTGAAAAAAATGGTTTATCCATTTAGGCGGAAGTGACAAACGGCAAGCTTTGGATGTTTATATCAGTTTTATATTTTCTAAATGTGAATTTTGTTATGATTTTGGAGCACACTAGATTATAGAAATCCTTAAAACTAACACACTGAAAATAGTACCTCAATTTTTTTCATTTTAATTTCACAGGACCTTTAATTATAAGCCAATTTGAAAAGTGAAAGTGAAACAGCGAGTAAAAATGTTGTGGTCAGGAGATGGGGGGGTGGTAAAGATGATATGGGGAAGGGTGCAATCTAGCTATGTTTTGGTTGAGTTTAGAAAGGTTAAAATTTTGGGGGGAAAACGGTGAAATACCCTTGGGCTCGTCGCCACTGTCCTCCAATGATGCTTGCAAACATGCCAGCCAATCCCAGGCAAGCCTCCAGTATGGCCACACGAAAAGTGCGAGAGCCCCTTTCACTCGTGTCAGCCACATATGCAAAGCAACCTGCCAATATGGCATTGAAGTCCCCGGAGAGGCCACTGCAGATCCTCCCAATGAGGAACCAGAACACGGGCAGCTTCAGGTACATTACTGTCAGATATACAGCTGCCTGAACGGCCAGGCCAAGGGAAGGGATGATCAGAACCAGACGCCGGCCCGCACGGTCACTCCATGAGCCCAGTAGGATCACCATAAACAGTCCAACTAGAAAGCCACCTAAATTGATGTACAGGCTCCAGTGTGCAGTCAGAGTCTCCACTTCCTTGACGATAAAAATAAAAGGTAAGAATTGCGCTAACTGACACAGAAATGTAAACAGATGCTTTATTGAGTTGGTGACTGTTTATATAACTTGTGGCAAGTTACAGTTCTCTTTTAAAAACTATTTTTTTAGTAGGCTTGAGTCAATACAGTCTCCTGTTGTGAGAAGTTTGATGTAATAATCTCTGGTAAAAAAAAATATTTTGTAAAACACAAATTTTACAAAACTGGTAAGAGGAATCAGATGAATCAGCTTGACTTCACTGGACACAAACAATGTGTTTTTTTTATTTCACGAAAAAGTGTCATTTGTTTAGAAATTATCCTTGCCTGATCACACACTGATTGGGGTACCCTGGTCATATTTTCTCACTCAATTACCCAAACAACAACAAGATCTTAAGTGTCATTTGTTAATGAACCAAATGATCACAGGTTCAGTTTTGTGTGAGTATGTGTTTGTGTGTGTGTTATTGGATTCACCCAAATAATCGATTCATTTGGGAATCAAAGTACTGGTAAGCGTGCTTTACTGAAAGTTATTTGATAAAATTAACCAGCTTATAAGTCATTGATTCAAGAATCAAACTAAAATATGTGCTTTACTGTATATTTGATTTACACAAAAAAAGAACCAATTCATGACAATCAATCATTTGGGAATCAAACCAAATGGATCATAAGTGTCATTCATTCGGGAATCAAACCAAATGGATCATAAGTGTCATTCATTTGGGAATCAAAGTACAGGTGAAGGCAAGCTGTATAGGTTTTTGGCTCACTTAAAACTCCATATATTAATTAACTCATTCGTTTTGGAACTCAAAGGGATGGTTCACACAAAACTGAAAATTCTGCCATCATTTACTCACTCTCAGCCAAACCTTGATTTCTTTATTATGTTGAACAGAAAAGAAGATATTTTGAAGCAAGCTGGAAACCTGTAAACATTGACTTCCATTGTATTTGTTTTTCCTACTATGTATGTCAATGTTTATTATGGAGGACTCCTTGTCAACGAGGTTTGACACCTAATGAGGGCGAGTATATAGTGAGAAAATTCTGAATGTTAACTACTGTCCCTTTAAGATTTACCAACTGAACAAGGTTGCGAACCCACAACTCAGTACTTAATGACTGTGGACACATTACACACAGTTCTGTCTAAACAGCTTCCAAACGTTAATTTTGCATCATAGGTGCCCTTTAATGTAACATTTAAAAAAAAAAAAAAAGCTAATTTTACAGCTCTCCTAGAGTTAAACAGTAGAGTTTTATTACCTTCTGCAGAGGGTCGTGGACTGTAGAAGCATTGCACCCCCCTGTCTTTGTTCCGTTATAACCCACATCTTCACTAAGGCGGTCCCACAGGTACTGCGTGCACAGAGGAGCCTGCAGAACAATGGAGAACGTGGACAGAAACATTACGGGCTCCACGGTCACAGACAACGGACACGAGCACGGCGGAGGAGCTTTGTTTTCTTTCACGCTAAAACAACAACACACGGTCCTGGAGTCACCCGACTCAGAGTCCTCCGCGAGAATAGCGCTGGTGTCTAAATCCTCCATGATTTAAAGCTTTCAGAGTCTCAGTGCTTAAATTACACACGCGACAAAACTGCCCGACAAAAGTGTTAACATAACTTTTAGTCTGAACCAACAGTATACGCAAACAGCAGACAGAACGTGACTTACGGAAGCCGTCGAGTCTTCAAGCGGTTTTCTGTGCTGCTGGCGCCTCCTTTAGAAACATATGAAACTGACATCACAGTAGGGGTAAAATTGAATAGACCAAAATTACTTTTATACATATTATATTATATTTTATTATATTGTATTGTATTATATTTTGTTTTGTTATATCAATTTTTTTATTCACTCATTAATTCATGAATTCATTAACTACTCTACTGGCACGTTTTACACAGCAGATGCCCTTCCAGCCACAACCCAGTACTGGGAATTATATTATATTATATTATATTATATTATATTATATTATATTATAT
>CAIGQW010024412.1:2204826-2221290 GCA_903798125.1 Danio choprae
TTTATTTATTTATTTATTTATTTATCTATTTTTAATTTATTATTAATGTTTTTTAACATTTTTAAATAATTACATTTTATTGATCCCTGTTATGCAAAGCTGAATTTCTGCATATTTGCTTAAATAAAAATTTGTAATACTAAAAAAGCATCAAAATCTGTATCTTTACATTTCCCAAATGGGCTAAAATGGTTTTCCTCTTTAATCTGATCAAAATTACAGTAAAAAAAAACAACAACTGTGAAATAATATTACAATTTTAAAGGACTTTTCTAATTTAATCTTTAGTTCATTCCTCTGATGCAAAGCTGGATTACTGACAGCCGTTACTACTACTTCAGTGTCACATGATCCTTCAGAAATCATTTTAATATCAAATAGTCTTCTCAAATGATTTAAAAACACTCTCTAAACACTCTCCAACCATATGCCAAATGGCTTCTGTAACGAAGCTTGAATTTTAACCCCTCTCCCCAATTAAATCTCACCAGTCAGGCCCAGAGCAATGCAATGTAAGACGAGTGCTGGCAGAGGAGAAGACCCCAAGGCCCAAATCTACAAGAGATCGAGCCTTCGCATGAGTTCTATATACATATATATATATATATGGCAGCAGTACTTCTGGAGCAGAATGAGCCCAGGCTATTGGATAAAAGTGATGGGCGTTTGAGGTGTTTGGAGTGCAGGCTTATCTGACTGACCCTGCTGACTCTGCTCATTGCTTTGTTCAGGCCTCGGCTGGATGTCGGATGTCTACCTCCATCAGCAGAAAGCGTGGCTCTCCCTTCTCTCTTGTGCGTTCATTCACTTTCTACAGCGCGGCTACGAGCAATGTGCTGACCTCAGTACACACACCTCTCCATTGAGAGAAAGAGGACTTGTGTGTGAAGCTTCAGCACTTTTCTGTTGTTGGTTACCGCTATATTTAATGTCGTCAAGGATTTGGAGTGTATGTTAAGAGTATGCTTTTTTGCCGTCCATTTCTTGGCGCACAAACACATCAGCGGTTATGCATGTAATTAATCACCTAATTGTACAATTTCCATCCCAACAAAAAAGTAGGTCTCTTTGAAGGACCGTTTTGACGCCCACCCAGCAAAATTCCATCTGAATGAGTTATTTTCGTCTAATTTTCTTGAATGTCGTAATTCGCACACTTAATTCTACTTTGTCATGCACCTCCTAGTGTGAAGCGGGCCCCAGCCTGCTTTGCATAAAGTCAAAGGAGTGGGCAGGACATGGATGTTGAATGGATGTGCTCTTGCGTATGTATGCATGTGTGTGCGAGTATGTAAAGGCAGGTGGAAGTGGATCTCTGTGGCTGTCGGTGCAGTGAGAGAAGAAGAGAAAGGTCTCAGTGCAGGATAAAAATGGATTATTCTTGAATATTTAGCCATTTTTGGTAGTAATTTTCTTATAATTTTGGGCTGGAAAGAATCTTTAAAAGGATAGTGCATCCAAAAACTGAAAATTTGCTGTTAATTTACTCACCCTCAGTCCATCTGAGGTACTGGTGCATTTTTTTAATTCAGTAGAGCAGAAAAGATGAGTTTTAGACAAAACCGTGGTCCTGGTGGTTCATAATGTGTACATCAAGGCTTTGAGAGTCAAAAAAAGTTGTAAATATAGATTAGTTTTTGTGCACAGGCCTTTTGATTAGCTTAATAAGACTTAAAAGAAAGTGATAGTTCACACAGAAAAAAACATTCAGTTGTCATTTATTCTCCATTTACTGGTTCCAAACCTTTATGAGTTTGTTTCTTCTCTTCAACACAAAAGAAGATATTTTGAAAAAAGCTGGAAACCTGTAACCATTGACTTCTGATTACAGGTTTTCAGCTTTCTTTAAATGATCTATTTCAACTCATAAAAGTTTTGGAACCACTTGATGGTGAGTAAATAATGAGTTAATTTTTATTTTTGGGTAAACTATCCCTTTACTTACTTTGTTTTGCTTGTATTATATATTTTTGACTCTCATAGTGCCAGTAGCCATTGACTTGCATTTTCTCAATCACCAAGGAACATGATTTCGGTTAAAAACCTTCTTTAATATTCTGCTGAACTAAATCATCATGGATGAACGGCAGATTAAAATTTTTCGGGTGCGCTAATCCTTTGTGTTGTCTTTGCAGGAATGGTCTCAAGTCGAGACAGCTTGCTTTGTGTTTACACAGGCATGTGTGTTTTGTTGTACACTTCGGTCATATGTAAAAGCATGCATGGAATCAGTGTGCCTGGCATCCAGTCCGGTGGCAGATGCCAGTAGGCACGATGCCTCCCTGGCTGCGGCAGATGGCATTGTGAGTAGGGTAAAGCCAAAGGCTCAGTCCAAAACAATGAGGACTGGGCCAAAGTGCTGACTCCTGCCTGCCCTGTGGCCAATCTTCCCTTTCGGTCATGCTACGTATAAATACAGCCCTTAGTTGGAGGTCTGGAGACCGTTGTGTGGGACTCCTGAGCGCTTGCAGCTTTTTGTTGGGTAGGTCAGGTAAGCCTTGCTAGTGCTTTCAGCCATGGCAGACACCTTTTAATGTTCTTTGCTGATCTACAGAATCTATGGGAGGGGCACACTATTATATAGACACCATTAAAACCCATATCAAATACCAAACAAACTAAACAAAAGTAAAAGAATTTGTAAATAAAACTTTTTAAAGTTTTAATTAAAATGCAATTAGATAGATTAATAGATTAGAAATTCTGTGTTTTGCACAACATAACATTTTGTTATGTGCATTTCTTAAAATTAAATGTTACTGCAATTAAACATTAAATAAAAATAATTTTAATAAAAAAGATAATTTGTTGTATTTATTAAAACTAAATTAGATTCATGCATTGCTTAACAAAACACTGCTATTATCATTTCAGAAACGTAAATATAAAACAACTGAATTAGTTTATTTTATTATTATTATTATAAATTTTTAATGCTTTTTATTACATTAAACATTTTGCTGGCATTTTCATAAAATGTCAAACTAAAGGCTAATTATACATTTATAAACTAAAATGCATTAAAATAAAAGACTAATGATTCTGTGCTTTAAATAGCAAAACGTTTTTATTGTCCTTTCAGAAATTTTATGTAAAAATGCAAATAAAATTCAATAAAAAAGTGAACACAAAAAAGATTAGGCAATGTATGCTTTGCATTGCATAAACCATTCACTGAGAAGTTTCTATTGCACTCATGCTTCTGGGCTTTATTTGACATGAGGTTCCTGATATAAACAATTTGTAAATTTGCATATAAATTCGCCATAAATCTGTCTTTTCTGTTTCAGTAAGCTGTTGTTTTATTGCTATTTTTGTACGATATCTTGTAAATCAGCAGACAGAATCAGTGAGATTTATTCACGTTGGTTGAAGTTGTTGGCACAACAAAGACATATGGCTGCCATATCTTTCTTGTTCTCCTTCCTTAGGCTGTTTGAAGAGTTGTCATAATACCTGATACAGAACCAATGCGTGTTTTTATGCAAATCCTTGTATTCTTCAGGTCTATCAGCATTGAGATATCTTGAAGGATGGCTCTGACTAATCCCATGCCACTGGGGCCATGGAAGGCAAGTAAACGCTTGAAGGCTGGGAAATGCAATGTGAGATCATATAGAGTTTAATGTCTGTCTCTGTGGCTGTTTGTAGCTCACAGTCTATGATCAGGAGAACTTCCAAGGCAAGCGCATGGAGTTCACCTCAGCCTGTCAGAACATCATGGAGTGTGGCATGGATAATGTGCGCTCTCTTAAGGTGGAGTGTGGCGCGTAAGTCATGAACAAACTCACACAAGCATCTTAAAAATACAATGGCAGACCTTCGCTGGCTGAATTAAAGCTGCTACTGCACTATCGTTTAGAAGTTTGGGGACACCAGGATTTAAAAAAAAAACTAAATTCTCACTAAGATTGCATTTATCTGATCAAAATACAGTGAAAACTGTAATTACTAATATATTTTACTTGTTATTGTTTTTGCTGTAAACCATGATACATTTGTTTAGTATTGTTAGGTATTAACAGTATTTATTTAAAAAAACTGCTATCTTTGATGCAATTCTAAGCCTTTACTGTCACTTTTGATCAATTTAATTTATCATTGAAATTATTCTGACCCCACATTAAAAACATGGCGTCTATTTTATACATATTTTTTTTTATAAAAAAATTGTAGCAACCAGAAATATTTCTAGTAATATATATATGAATATATATATGAACTCTAAGAACACATGCAAACAACTTAAATATGTAGCAGTGAGCCCTACAGATAAAAGATTTCAAAATAAAATAAAATACAAATACAAATAGCAGTGGTGTGTAATTTTCTGTATGTGTCCCTTTGATCAGCTGGGCAGGCTATGAACACTCCAGCTTCTGCGGGCAGCAGTTCATCCTGGAGAGGGGCGATTACCCTCGCTGGGAGTCCTGGAGCGGCAGCAATGCCTACCACATCGAGAGACTCATGTCCTTCCGGCCAATCTGCTCTGCTGTGAGTCTCAAACCACATCAAGTAATCACTGCTCAAACACTTCAACCAGTGGTTTTCCATTCTAGTCCATGAGACTCATCACTCTTTGCATTTTTTATATTTCTTAAATCACTTCAGACATTTGTTCTAAATTGACCTCAAGTAAGTTTAGAACAGGAGTGCCCAACCCTGTACATGGAGATCTACCTTTCTGCAGACTTCAGCTGCAACCTTAATCAAACACACCTGTCTTTATTTACCAAGTGCTCCTTCAGATCCTACTTAGTTGGTTTAGTGGTGTTTAATTAGGGTTGGAGCTAAACTTTGCAGGAAGACCAATCTCCAGGAACAGGGTTGAGCACCCCTGCTTTAGAAATTGACTCCTCAGAATATTCCACCATTGTTCCAGTTCGAAGTGAGCATATATGCTTCATTCAAATAGGATTTAGTGTGCAATATGTGAATTTCGGTTATATGTATTTACAGTGGTACTGTCAAAATGATGACGTTTAACAGATCAAGCAAAGATTTCACTGTATTTATTCTGGAGAAAGTATTATTTATTTTAGTTTCTTCTGTTGAATACAAAATAATTTTTTTTTTAGAGAAAGTTGAAAACCTGTAACCATTGACTTCCATAGTATTTGTTTTTGCTACTTTGGATGTTAATGGTTACAGGCTTTCAGCTATTATGTCTTTTTTTTGTGCTTAACAGAAGAAAGACACTCAAACGGGTTTTAAACAAGTGAATGGTGAGTAAATAGTAAGTACATTTTTTTTTAAATCAAGTTTATCACTTTAATAATATTATTAGATAAAACTGGCTACAGAATAAACCAATCTTGTCCAATGACTGGCCTAGTTAACATAATTAACCTAGTTAAGCCTTTAAATTGGCCTCACGGTGGCGCAGTGGATAGCACGTTCGCCTCACAGCAAGAAGGTAGCTGGTTCGAGCCTCGGCTGGGTCAGTTGGCGTTTCTGTGTGGAGTTTGCATGTTCTCCCCATGTTGGCGTGGGTTTCCTCCAGGTGCTCCGGTTTCCCCCACAAGTCCAAAGACATGCAGTATAGGCAAATTCGGTAAGCTAAATTGTCCGTAGTGTATGAGTGTGAATGAGTGTGTATAGATGTTTCCCAGAAATGGGTTGCAGCTGGAAGGGCATCCGCTGCGTAAAACATATGCTGGATAAGTTGGCGGTTCATTCCGCTGTGGCGACCCCAGATTAATAAAAGGACTAAGCCGAAATGAGAATGAATGAATGAATGAAGCCTTTAAATTGCACTTTAAGTTGAAAACTAATATCTTGCAAAATAAGTAGCAAAATATTATGTCATGTCATCATGGCAAAGACAACTAGAAATTTAATATTAAAATGATGTTTAAAAGTCTTCTCTCTTGTAAGTGTCATCTGTGTGTGAAGACGCTGCAGGCAGTAGAGTTGCACAAATCCATAAATGAACAATCTGAAGTGAAGCAAAGGTTTCCTGTGCTCAGGGCCCTGACCTAGTAAGAATACTGTCTGAAAACATACAATCTGAAAACAGCTCATGCAGGAGCTCTTCTAATCTAAATCTAACGTATTAAATAAGAGAGACATGTAACATATGCAGAGCGGTAGGGCAAGACGGCTGGAATGGAGAACTACTGGCTTTAATCATCTCTCCAGATTTAATATGATGTCTTTCCCAATATTGTAATCTGCGTAGAACCACAAGGAGTCAAAGATCACGGTGTTTGAGCGGGAGAACTTTATCGGACACCAGTGGGAGATGACAGATGATTACCCGTCTCTCCAGGCCATGGGCTGGCCCTCCAACGAGATCGGCTCCATGCAGGTTCAGAGCGGGGCGTGAGTACCACACTTCTCTCTCTAGACACCACAGATGGTCCTGTAAGCAGTGTTCCCTGGAAGCTGCATGATTGCTCAAGCCACGTGCTTCTGGTGTCACATTCATGCAAGATTCATCAAGAAAAAAATGGTAAAATGTGTGAGGATAGCTTTTGTATTTTAGTGAGTGATAAATAACTACTCTTTCGGTAAGTCCCTCCCATTGAACATGTATGAGCCAATGGCAATTGAGTATCAGTTGCATGGCAACCAGAACTCTGACAACTTTGGAGGTTTCAGTGCCATTTTTAGATTTGAAAAACATGGGAACATTTTGGTTTGATGGTGTTTTGCTACAAAAATGATAATTTTTACCCAAAACACGTCAAGAGAGTGTAAAAAACATTTTCTTTAAAAAAAAGTATGTTCACAATTTGACAAAATTGGCAAAAAGCACTTTTTTCTCATGTGATACTTAAAAATGCGCATTAACACAAGGGGATGTAAATCCAGCTTCTGATTACATGTAATCATTTATTAGGGAAGTAAAAAAAACATCTAACCCTGCTAACATCACCTAACATTAGCAATCCTTAGGTAGTAACACAGCCTTTGCCTTAAATGAGCATAAACAATTATGAAAGTAATTGAATGATTTCATTATAGATCTGTGCATTCTTAAAGTGACACCTGTGAGCAAACAAAAAGTGGATTAAAATGAGAGATTCATTTGCTGCTCTTTACTAACTATAGTAGATTAAATCAATATATAAATTATTCTTCTGAAATTCTGAATGCAAATTCTATACTTTTCGGCTTAGTCCCTTTATTATTCTGGGGTCGCCACAGCGGAATGAACCGCCAACTTATCCAGCATCTGTTTTACGCAGAGGATGCCCTTCCAGCTGCAACCCATCACTGGGAAACATCTGTACACACTCATTCACAAACACACACTATGAACAATTTAGCTTACCCAATTCACCTATATCGCATGTCTTTGGACTTGTGGGGGAAACTGGAGCACCCAGAGGAAACCCACGCCAACACGGGGAGAACATGCAAACTCCACACAGAAATGCCAACTGACCCAGCCGAGGCTCGAAACAGTGAACTTCTTGCTGTGAGGCGATCGTGCTACCCACTGCGCCACCGTGAGGCCATATTTAAATTATTCAATGAATAAAAAGTGAATGGCATCACGGTGGCGCAGTCGGTAGCAAAATCGCCTCACAGCAAGAAGGTTTCTGGTTTGTTTGGTCTGTTTGGTCAGTTTAGGCCATACATTTTCATTTATTTTTAATAAATTTATTTCTAATGTATGCTAAGTATTTTATCGTTTGGGGCTAATTTTCTTCCCCCACATTACTATTTCAACTGTTAACCATTTCAAATATGTTTATTTACAGTTAAACTGCTCATTTTGGGATTTGTTGTCGGTGGGTTTGCGCTTTGCCAACTCAAAATACCTCAGTTAAAATAGGATGTTAATGTGTTTCAAGGTGTTTAGTTGTCTAAAAACGGTTCCTGAAATTATCTAATAGATCTAAATGAAAACCTACTTCATACTTAGTTACTCCTGAGTTTATTGTTTGAGTAATATGATAAAATAATAATTAACATTTTGAAAAGGTTAGGTTATAACAGAATGGCACAGCTGAAATGAGAAATAACACTTGGCATCTGCATGACATAAGGACATTTTGTGTGCTGTACATGTCTAAGCATCAGTGAGTGAGAGGTTTTGCTCAGAAAAAAATATATACAGGGAACATTGACTGGAACCTATAAACATTTGAGTGTGTGTTTACTTGTGTCTTCTCACTGCCTGTAGCTGGGTTTGTTACCAGTACCCCGGCTATCGTGGCTACCAGTACATCATGGAGTGTGACCACCACGGCGGTGAGTACAAACACTACCGGGAGTGGGGCTCGCACGCCCAGACCTTCCAGGTGCAGTCCCTCCGCCGGGTCCAGCAGTGAGCGCCGATCGGCCAGCTCCCTTCCTCCATCCCCGACATCCTCCTCCTCCTCCTCCAGCTCCTCCTCCACCTCCTCCTCACCTCCACCCCTTCATCTCAACACCAGCAAGCCCAGCACAGGCTGAGCGTCTGCTGCTTTGCTTCTTTCTGCATGCCATCGGTCTGAAAGAGAAGAGTGAGAGGGTGAACTCCAGCAGATTGATCCTGTGAGCCCCCGCTGCAGTGCTTTGCTCCTCATCGCTGTCATGAAGCAGTCTGTGAAAAAGAGATCAATAAAGGGCACACACATGAAAAACAGAGCCATTGTGAGAGTTTATTTGGTGTATACTTTGTAAAAAAAAAGGCCCAAAATGTGATCATTCATTCATGGTTGGCACTAAAATATCTTTGTTAAAACAACTCAAGGCAAAACACTGCAGCCAAAAACACTGTTTTTACATCCACCTGTCAATTTTTGTGAAGATTTGAAGTGTAAAGAAAACATCCAAAATACACTAATAATACAAGTGTTTCTCTTTTTGTGGAACTTTCTCAGATATATATATATATATATTCAGACAAGCTTTTACTTTGCACTTTTACATGTAACACCTATTATATAGTTTTCCCCCCTGGTTGTTCACATTTGTTTTCTCAGTTGATAAAAAGAGATACCAAAAATCCACTCTGTTAAAATAATTGACTAATATGACAAAGAACATGAAACAAAACATCTTATTTCTACCTATGTTAATATTTTTTTGTGCTTATAGAATTATATTACAGAATAAATACATTAAACTTTTACTCAAACACATAACTAATATAATAAATGCAGTAATCCAGAGAAACTGAGAATATTTAAATGGTCTCCTTGTTTTTTGCCCATGCTGTGTATGTAGTTTTTATAGCTTTATGCTTTTTAATAATAACTAAAAACTTAAGTAGATAAAATTGAAAATTAATTATTTTCACATTTAAACGTAATTAAATCTTTAAATCGTGGCAAAGTGGAATTAATTTAAGAAAAAAATATTTTCCCATTTCTTGTTAAAGTGTTTATTTTTCAAGCATTATTGTTTTTTCATGTTCAGAAAATGCGATGTTTTTGTCTTCGCCTGTGACGTAGAGAAACAGCGCCATCCAGCGCTCGTCAGAAGTTAAAAACCGGAAGCAGGCGCTGGGCAGTTATGAAACAACATAAACAAGATAACGAACAGGAGCGAAAACACGTGTTCATCAAAACTTTGAAACATTTAACATTTCTTAACTGACGAACTTAAAGGAGAAAATGTCTGTCCTGTTGTCAGTGTTGGTCGGTGTGCTTGCTGCCTACATATTGATTTATTACTGCTTGTTTAAAGGAGCCAGATATAAGGGTAACGCGACGTTAAATGGCAAAACAGCAGTCGTCACAGGTTGGTAACCTGTAAAAAATTTTCATTTATTCACAACGCCTGTTAATTTATTTTTTACATTTGACAGTGATTGTACAGTAAAGTTGTATTCTATCAATATATATATATCAAATAAAATTTGTATTAATATTTTTTTCATTACATATAGGAGTTTTTGTTTTATAACCTTTTTGTATTTAATATTGTAGTTTCTTTGTGGGATCTCATTGCTATTTATCAATAATCTGAATGCAGGTAGTAATACAGGCATTGGCAAAACCACTGCTTTGGATCTGGCCAAAAGAGGAGCCCGAGTGATCCTCGCCTGCCGAAACAAAGAGAGAGCTGAAGCTGCAGTTTATGACATAAGAAAGGTGATCTATTAACCTCAATTCTTCACCCTTTTGTCTTTTTATTCTGGCTTGTATCAAGAAAAATATATTTACTGTTTTTCCTCCAGGAAAGTGGGAACTCTGAGGTTCTGTACATGCATCTGGACCTGGCCAGTTTAAAGTCTGTGCGGGATTTTGCAGAAACCTTTCTGAAGACAGAACCGAGGCTCGACCTGCTCATTAACAATGCTGGTAACTTGTAAATAACAATTTCTACAAATTATCTTATGCAAGATGTTCAAATGACACTCAAACATAATCACAAGGAAAATATTTTACTGTAAATAAAAGGCTAGTGGGACTAGAAAGAATCAATGATTGATCATTTAAAAGATCCATTTAATGATTAGATAAAATGTCAGTAATGCATGTAAGTACAAACCAAAGTATTCTATAGTCTTTGGTACACACTAACAACCATTGCATGTGCATGTGTCCCATATTAACAAATAATTTTATTACTGTAAGAGTGTTTTTTTTCTAACCAAATGTCCATTGAATATTATTTAGCATATTAAGGTCAATCTGGAGAAGGCGAAAAAGCCAATGTTTACTTATGAATGTCTACTTAAGAATGATGTCACTATACTTCTCTCCAGGTCTTATTGCGTCAGGCAGAACTGAAGATGGTTTTGGCATGGCGTTTGGTGTCAATCACCTGGGCCACTTTCTGCTGACGCTTTTGCTGTTGGATCGGCTGAAGCAGTCGGAGAGCAGTCGTGTTGTCAACGTGTCCGCCCTGTTGCATCGCCTGGGCTCTCTGGATTTCAACCTCCTCAACACGCAAAAGGATCTGGTCACGGGTCAGTCATACTGGCACGCCATCAGAGCCTACTGCCACAGCAAACTATGCAATGTGCTCTTCACCAGAGAGCTCGCAAATCGATTGGAGGGGACGAGTGTCACTTGCTATTGCATGCATCCAGGTTGGTAAACTTGGATTCATTTATTTTTCTGCTGGTGATGCACCAACCTTGATATTTCAATGCTGATTATTTTACAAGCAAATTGACTGACACTGATTTCCATTCAGAAAGAAAAGGCTAGAAACAAGAGAAACTTAAAATATGAGTACATTAACTGATGCGATTTCATATTGGAGGCAACTATTGTACTTTAAACACAATACACACAACTGTACTACATACATTAGCCTTGACAGGCAGTGGTTTAAAATAGATTGTATAATTCACATATGTCAAGAATAAATTATCTATGGCCACTATCTATGGATGATATTAAAATACTATTGAAACCGGCCAGCAGGCCGCAGCCGCCCACTGGTGTTTTGTTTACTACATTTCCCACAATGCAGTACAATAGTCCGCGAATTCACTGCAGCGCAGCAAGCGGGCCTCAGCTTTATTATTTGTCAGAAGTCAGAAGACATGTCAACTTTCAGCTACCCCCGCCCCAAAAATGTCTAAACGGAAGGTGGACGCTGAGAACATGGGGTTTCAAGCCAGGTGGGAGGCAGAGTACATGTTCACGGAGGTAAAAGGCAAACCTGTGTGTCTTCTCTGTGGAGAAAGTTTGGCTGAAATGAAAGAATATAATCTAAAAAGGCACTATGAAAGATCTCAGAAACATCTTCAGACGCTATTTATATTTATATTTCAGTTGAATGGGAAAATTGCAAATAAGAGCCATAAGAAAGAATAAAACTGATTTGATTTATTTTTCATTTATTTTACTATTTGAAAGCAGTGATTGGTAGTATCATAGAGCAGCACAATAGTGCATTATCAGTTTATAATGCATGCAATTTCCTTTATGCATTTATCTAGATATTAAGGAACATATTTTGTTTTTGAAGGACAATTACTTTTTTGCTATTTGTCTGTTGAAAATGTTTTCCCTTGAAATTATTGATAGAGTCATAAGAAAATATTGCTTTATTCATTTACTGTACGGGACATGTGATTTTTCTTTGAAGGAAGTTTTTGTCCGTGTGCCTGTTGAAAAATGATTTAACTAGAAATTACTAACGGAACCATACAAAAACATTGCTTTATTCATTTAATGATTAAATAATATACACTGTGTTAGGTGAAAAATTTATCTGTGCAAGTTAAGCCACTGAAAAAGTGTTTTGGTAAACTTCAATTAAAGTCTGACCATTTGTTTCCACGTTTGGAGTTGCAAGTTGACACTTGAAGCCACAATATTCCTAACCATGTCCTAACCATGCCCCTCTTACTGTTAGTTTGCTACAAGGGAATAATATGAAAAGGAATATTGTCTTGGTTCAATAGGCTATGTGCAATCATTTCAATATGTTTTAATAAACATTGAACCAGTCTGGCCCTCGGCTTGTAGCAAATTTGTTTTTTTGACCCTCTGTGATATTTGACTTTGACATCCCTGGTATAATTCAATGTAATCAAAGTATGAAGTAAAAACATAAAGATCTGACTTTAGATTTGTGAAATGGTACTACGTAAAACATACCTTTACAAATTAAAAATGGTAGATAGGCTGAATTAAAATGCAGATTCACTCTCTGCCTGTTGATGGCACTTATAGAATAGAAGGAACGACAGTGTTTGTTTCTATGGCTAGTGATTGAAACAGTGCTGCACTGGTTTTTAACATGCATCTAAAAAGACTGTAACTTTTCTGAAGACGGTAGGTTTCGTTTATAGATACCATCATAAAACCAAACAATATCTAGGATTTTTTTGGCCAGTATTACACCCTTCAAAAACACACAAGCGCTGAAGTGCACAAGTGCACAAGTCTTTCACAAGTGCTGAAAAGTTTGTTAAATACAACCAAACAGTCCACACACAAGATAAAATTAACAGATGCACAAGTATTCTGAATTAAGCTTATGTACGGTTGTGGCCAAAAGTTTTCAGAATGACACAAATATTAGGTTTCACAAAGTTTGCTGCCAAACTGCTTTTAGATCTTTGTTTTAGTTGTTTCTGTGTACTGAAATATAATTACAAGCACTTCATACGTTTCAAAGGCTTTTATTGACAATTACATGACATTTATGCAAAGAGTCAGTATTTGCAGTGTTGGCCCTTCTTTTTTAGGACCTCTGCAATTCAACTGGGCATGCTCTCAATCAACTTCGGGCTAAATCCTGACTGATAGCAACTCATTCTTTCATAATCACTTAAAGTTTGTCAGAATTAGTGGGTTTTTGTTTGTCCACCTGCCTCTTAAGGATTGACCACAAGTTCTCAATGGGATTACGATCTGGGGAGTTTCAGGCCATGGACCCAAAATTTTAACGTTTTGGTCTCCGAGCCACTTGGATATCGCTTTTACTTTATGGCACGGTGCTCCATCGTGCTGGAAAATGCATTGTTCTTTACCAAACTATTGTTGGAAGAAGTTGCTGTTGGAGGGTGTTTTGGTACCATTCTTTAGGCTGTGTTTTTGGGCAAAATTGTGAGTGAGCCCACTCTCTTGGATGTGAAGCAACCCCACACATGAATGGTCTCAGGATGCATGACACAGAACTGATGGTAGCGCTCACCTTCACCTCCACCTGGAAAGGGGCTTCATCAGAGAATATGACTTTGCCCCAGTCCTCAGCAGTCCACTCGCCATACTTTTGCAGAAGATCAATCTGTCCCTGATGTTTTTTTTTGGAGAGAAGTGGCTTCTTTGCTGCTCTTCTTGACATCAGGCCATCTTCCAAAAGTCTTCGCCTCAATGTGCATGCAGATGCGCTCACACCTGCCTGCTGCCATTCCTGAGCAAGCTCTGCACTGGTGGCACTTCGATCCCGCAGCTGAATCCTCTTTAGGAGAAGATCCTGGCACTTGCTGGACTTTCTTGGACACCCTGAAGCCTTCTTAACAAGAATTTAACCTCTTTCCTTGAAGTTCTTGATGATCCTATAAATTGTGGATTTAGGTGCAATCTTAGTAGCCACAATATCCTTGCCTGTGAAGCCATTTTATGCAACACAATGATGGCTGCATGCGTTTCTTTGCAGGTCACCATGGTTAACAATGGAAGAATAATGATTTTAAGCATCACCCTCCTTTTAACATGTCAAGTCTGCCATTCTAACCCAATCAGCCTGACATAATGATCTCCAGCCTTGTGCTTGTCAACATTCTCACCTGAGTTAACAAGACGATTACTGAAATGATCTCAGCAGGTCCTTTAATGACAGCAATGAAATGCAGTGGTAAGTTTTTTTTCAGGACTAAGTTAATTTTCATGGCAAAGAAGGACTATGTAATACATCTGATCACTCTTTATAACATTCTGGAGTATATGCAAATTGCTATTATAAAAACATAAGCAGCAACTTTTCCAATTTCCAATATTTATGTAATTCTCAACTTTTGGCCATGACTGTATACATTGAATATAGGCTTTTACTCTAGTTTTAGATTTTTTGATTAAAAAAAAAAAAAAAAAAAGTAATTAAAATACACTTTAACATGAGGCTTAATGAAAAGACAAAACTCATATCCATACAATCTTTTTTTTATTTAATGTAAAAATTCTGAATCATGGAACTATGAATTGAACGAATGTTAATATTTGTTAATGCAGAAGACTTTCCATGGCTGTTTGGACTGTGCTGTCTAAATAGTATCTGTGTAAGTTTTAGCATCTCTAGTTGCAAAATTTCTAATAAACAGTGGTGTGAAAAAGTGCTTACCACAACCCTCCCAGCCCGCACTGATTTCCATTTTTTTCAAAAAATTTTAAATATTAGTCAAAGATAACACAAGTAAACACATCATGCAGTTTTTAAATGAAGGTTTCTATTATAAACATGTCATGCAGTTTTTAAATGAAGGTTTCTATTATTAAAGGAAAATAAAATTCAAAACTACATAGCCCTGTGTGAAAAGGTGCTTTCCCTAAACCTAATAACACTTGGCAAAATCAAGTGTTGCAATGAGTTACAGCACTGTGGAGCAAACATCTGTGCAGAATTGTAGTTGGATTTTCAAGGATAAACCACATTTTTAAGGTCATGCCACATCATCTCAATTGGATTTAGGTCAGGACTTTGACTAGGCCACTCCAAAGTTTTTTTTTTTTTAATTTATTTATTTTTTTTTTTTTAGGCATTCAGAAGTGGACTTGTTGATGTGCTTTGAAATAAGTTATGTTTTAACACTTTTTCACACATTGTTTTTTTTCCCCCTTAATAATAAAAACCTTAATTCTAAAACTGCATAATGTGTTTACTTGTGTTATCTATTATTTACATTTGTTTAATGATCTGAAAAAGAAAAGAAAAGAAAAGAAATCAGTAAGGGTGCAAACACCACTGTATTTTTGCAATTAATGTTTCTGGCAAAAAACAAACAGTTGCACATTTGGATCAAAAACAAGACCGTTTATTGGTGCATTTATACTTTTTGCTACTTTTAAGCATTATTCTTCTTTTTTTAATGCATTGTATTTATGGTCTCATTCTTGTAGGTGTCATATCCACCGAAATTGGAAGGAATATGGGTCCGCTACAGAAACTGCTTTGCCTGCCCATGTCGAAGCTGTTTTTCCTGGACCCCGAGGCAGGTGCGCAGACCACGCTTTACTGTGCTTTACAGGAGGGCCTGGAGCCTCTGAGTGGACGCTACTTCTCATCTTGCGCTCTGCAAGAAGTCGGTGCTTTGGGACGGGATGATGCTCTGGCCAGGAAGCTTTGGGACGTGAGCGAGAGACTGTGTGGCCTGTCCTGAATGAGCTCACACAGGTTTGTGGACCAGTAGAACTAAACAGAAATAAAGAGATAAAAAATGAGTGTAGTTCATGTAATTCTCTCCTCATTTACCAAATTATGCATAGCTGAGACACCTGTTTTTTATTTTTGGTATATGTGATCCGGGACCACAAAACTAGTCTTAATTTTAACCAAAAATACACTGTATGAGTTATCTATAATGAGAATTATAGATTTTACTCTTATGCAAAAAATTATTGGATATTCATGTTCAATGAAGAAATTTAGTAAATGTATAAGCTCAATTTTTGATTGTACATTGCTAAACACTTTTATTCAGACTTTCAAAGGCTTTTTTTTATTATTATATTGATTTATTATTTATTTCATTTGAGCTTTCAGATTCCAGATTTTCAACTAGTTGTATCTCAGCCAAATATTGTCCTTATATTTATTAAACTTTCAGGTGATGTAATCTAAAAAACATTGACACACATAACTGGTTTTGTGTTCCAGAGTCACATGTATTGCTTTATAATATATCATTGCTTTATATTAATACAAAATATATATGAATTAGGGATGCATATTTTAGTTTTGGTTTATGGATTTCTGATTTGAGTTTATAATAGTATAAGGTCCATTAGTGAACACATAAACAGCATTATTACTTCATTTTAGCTCCGGCCCGGTAAATAGCATTGCTGATTTATTATTATTATTATTATTATTATTATTATTATTATTATTATTATT
>CAIGQW010024412.1:2221300-2239007 GCA_903798125.1 Danio choprae
TTATTATTATTATTATTATTATTATTATTATTATTATTATTATTATTATTATTATTATTCAAATCAAAAGTTGAATTTGTAAATGTTGAAATTTAATGTTGACTAAGATTAAATTCTTTATGGTATTTTTATGTTAACTAAAGTAAAATGGAGACTTATTGTTAAGTGCTGCCACATTTGTATACATTTCTATGCTATTTTAATGTATTAAACGTAAAACATTTCAATCAGTTGTTCTAAATAGTTAGGCATCACAGTATTATTATTTCTAATGATCAAAAATCTAACAAGAAGCAAATCAGCCAATTGTACAAAACGATCATGCATTCCTACTTTCACCAACAATATGTACATAATATATTCATATAATCAGGATCAGTAACCACAGTTATTGTCTCTATTATTTGTGACACCTATATTGCTTTTGTTGAAAATATGTAGTGGTCACTTGATGGACTCTAAAATCTTTGCATATTTCTTTGTAGGTTTTCATGACATTGTTCTTGTCAGCTTCCTGTTTGAGGCTTTGTTTGTTTGTTTGTTTTACTCTATTTCTGCCTATCTATTGTTATGTCTATTGCTACGTATGTACTATTCTATATCTGCATATACATTTTTTTTTGTTTGTCATTTCATAGTTCTTTTTATCTGTTGTTCTATCAGTCATTCTGTTGATTGTTCTCTCTGTCTAGTTGTCATTCTAAAAAAAAAAAAATCTATCTTTTTTTTTTTTTTTTTTTTTTTTTTTACTGTTTCATTATAGCGGCACTATCTTCATTAAAATATGAATACATTTACTTCCTTGTATTCAGTTCTTTTGACCTAAATGAGAAACATTTGAAACATCCACTGTTTTTTTTTCTTTTCAAAACCCATGACAAATTCAAATACCTCATGTATTTGAAAATCATTGTCATATTTAAGTTAAATAAAAAAAAAAGAACATCACTTTCTTGGATCCATTTAACACAACTCGTCTGATAGGATGCTGTATCTGTTTGGTTCGCTGGGTGGCAGTAGTGCGTCACATTTGGCTGCGTTCAACTGAGGGCGACACAACCTGAAGAGTCTACAGAGACCTCTGTCAAGATGACAATCATTAGAATAAAGTAGGTTAGATTACACTGAGAATTGCAGAAGTAATTTCATGTAATATTAGAGTTTGCTTTTCCACTGAATGAAAGTGGGCGTCGGGGGCTGCAGCCTTTCGATGTGATGGGATAACCAAAAAAAACGAGGACTCTTACCCATATCCATGCATCTTCAACAGACCCCCTGTAGCTAATGGATCCTTTACTTCACAATGGGATTGTCACATTTGTAACGTTGGGAAGACCTAATTTTAGCATCCTATTTATATAGCAGTCCCACTAGGATTCTGCAATTCTGTGATCACCGAATTAAACAAAAAACCAAGCCAATTTAATTCAAAACAGCTTTAATTTTTATAATAAATTGCTTATAAAATAGATTTTGGGTTTATGATGTATCTTGTGACATTATCAGAGTCATGTGACATTTTTCCAACTTTTAATGGCTAATATGAAATATAGTAAATGTATTATATGTAACCCTGGCATATAATACATTTGACTGAGATATTTGAAAATCTGGAAACTTGGGTGTTAAAAAACCCCCTGAAAATGCGGAGAAAATTGCATTTAAAGTTAAACTTAAGTTGTCATCAAAGAAAATTACTTATCAGAAATGGAATTTTTAAATTTATGGTAGGAAATTTCAAATATATCTTCATGGAACTTGATCTTAATATTATGATAATTTTTGGCATAAAAGAAAAATATTATTTTGACCCATACAATATTTCTGGGTATTGCTGTACAACATAAGACATTATGCCATCCAGGGTCACATTTTTATAGTAGTACAATAGACTTATGTAAAATATTGTATTACTCTAAATCTTACTTTGTATATATATATAAAAACGTTGGTCACAAAGACATCATATTTGATTAATATACTTTAGCTTGATTTTTTTCCAATGCTACTCATTCCTTTGGGTATCAAATATGATTCAGTGCATTTAATAGGCTTAAGAAGTAAAACACTAAATCATCTCACTCTCTCGGTTTCCTTTTATATACATTACAGAACCCAATTGTTCTTGAGTTCAAAATAGAAACAATATTTGAACAGGATTGTTATCTGAGTATATGTTCGCAGCAAAACAAAACAAGGCACAAATATTTCCGCAAATTTTGAGAAAAGCCATTTTTCGACAGCAAACTGTACATCTGAAAAATGTCCTGCAAAGCCTTGGAATTAATAGACATATTCAGATTTTTAAACTATGTTCTCTGTGTATGGTTTAAACCAAAGTAATTTCATCCAGTTTCTTATTGTTTTCTAGCCTGAAATCAGATTGGATCAGTCACGGCGCATTCATAATATGCATTGTGTGTTCATGTCACTGATCATATCTGGGCCTCCTGCGTGTGCTTGTTCTCATGCACAGTAAGTCTGTAACTACACCGTCCCCTTCGATTCGTTTTGTAGAAGCAAAACACATTGATGAGTGACGGCAGGTGTTTACTTTGGATGCTCTCCCAAGCTCTTTGGCACAGTACTTAACGACTGGATTAGTGCATCAATTAGCAATCACTGCATGGGAGGAGCCTGATTGATCGAGGCTGCTGCTGCTTGGGCTGGGCATGGGGCATGATGGGGCGTGTGTGCGCGTGTGTGTAGTGACCAGCTGTTTGCGTATTAGTTCAAAGGACTAATTTCACTGCATGATGGCAGAATTAAACCATATGGCCCTTGTTGACCTTGTAAGCATATCATATACCTGAAGTCAGTTGGAACTGTTATATTAGTGGAATTTGCTAGAGTGATAATTGTCATCTTGTTAATATTACAAGATGAATTTTTTTTCATTGTAATTTAAAGTTTACATATTCTTTGTTACAATAAAAGGTATTGTACACATACTAAAAGATAATTAACTAACTAGTTAATACTAACTAAAAGGTTAGTATTAAATTATCAAAATACAGTAATGCATAATATTACTTGATTGTATATTTTTAAGTCATAATACATTTGATCTCTTTATATTAAAAACAAAAATGAGTGTTTTTACATTTTTTTTATTTTATTTTACATTACAATATAAGAAAGTTGTAGTAAATTATTAAATTATTTCATTCCACTATAGTGGAATGACCCGCCAGCATGTGTTTTACGCAGTGGATACCCTTTCAGCTGCAACCCATCACTGGAAAACGTCCATACACACTCATTCACACACATACACTATGGACAATTTTAGCTATACCACATGTTTTTTTTGGGTTTTTTTGGACTTGTGGGGGAAACCGGAGCACCTGCAGGAAAACCACGCGAACACGGGGAGAACATGCAAACTCCACACAGAAATGCCAACTGACCCAGCCGAGGCTCGAACCAGCGACCTTCATGCTGGTTCCAATATATATATATATATATTTGATGCACTTAATATAATATTTTTATACTTTAGAAAAGTATGTTTTTATAATTTCATAAAATTTAACATATGCAACAGTTTAATTTAATTTCATAAGCTGATTCCGAGTATGTATATAAAATCCATAATGAATTCCTGGATTTAACATTGTAAAGTGGGCTTGTACAGACCAAAAACACTGATGACGAGTGCCAGAGAATCTGCGGACATCTTTTTGCTATTTCTGCTATTTTTAAAAAATGTTTGAATTTATGTGGAATGATTTTGGGAGTATCGTAACTTAAAACTTTAATATATGAAATCTAAAAGAAAAACAACCGTTTTTATCTTTTATTTAATGTATACAAAGCAAATCCAATTCGATCCATTTATTTGGTAAACAAAGCAAGTCTCTCTTAATTTATCTACTAAAAGACAAAAAATATTACTTTACAAACTGTACTGTAAATAAATCATATGTACATTTTCATATGGACATTAGTCAATAATATTACTGAAATTAATTTAAAAACTGAATAAATATAAATTTACACACATTTAAACAAGTACAAAAAATAGACTCCATTGGGCTAAAAATCTGCAGATTTCTGCACAAGCAGATTCCGTTTGGGCCTCCTGATGACTCATCCTGCAATTGTCCAATCAGATGCTCTCTTTGATAAAGCCCTTCCCACAATATTTTGAAGATTATGACAGACACTGTAAAGTAAGAATTATTATTTACCCCCCCCTTTTTTTTTTTAAAGCACAATCTCGTCATATGTCACTCTCAAACTTTACATTAGAATGTGCAATTTATTAAGCATTTTCATTGGTTGCTGTTAAAGTTATATTTTTAATAACACATCTGTAATTGGCAGTGGGACTGTTTTTCAGGGTAGCAGGTGGTCAGGAGAGCAGCTCTTTTCATCTCAGTCTGAGGGGAGGAAGAGCGGGAAAGTGATGCTTGGGTCTCACTTTAGAGTAACACGTGAGGTGTGAGATGATAAGAGTGGGGGTTTGATCGTCAGACCGGGCGACAACATTTCAGAAAGTCATTCAAATACAGGCCGCTCGTGTCGCAAGCAAAGCCTTCCTGTTTTTCCTTGTTGCCGCCCCGTGCGGAAATGCCATCTGAAGGCGGTAAATAGAAGCATCCTTTGGGTCATGTTATTTCCACAGGTGCAATTAACACCCCCATCTGCTAATCTGTGATTAACGATGTTTACAAATATGCTGCACATGCCGGAGAGTGTCAGAATAGCAGCTCACACCTTCCTCTTTCTCCTCCTTTCTCTCGACTGGCTTCCCCCCTGCTTTTGTGCTCCTGGATTAGTCAATAGGGTTTGGGTGGTAGGTGACGGGAGGAAACCAAATCTTTAAAGGTGGCATATACTGCATTGGTTCAATAAGTTAAATTGTTCTCTGATTTCTACATAGTAGGTATGTGGCAGAGAAAATTCAAAACATCTCCAGAAATGGTTTTACATGCTCATTTATTACTCCATAACTGTCCCTAGTATCAGAAGCTCTATATTGACCATATTTGGGGTGGTTGTGAATATTAATGAGCTCAGCTCTGTGTTCTCCCTCTCTCTCTCTTTCTCTCTCTCCCCTCACACACACACACACACACAGCATGATGTACTCTGAAATAAACGTGCAAAATACTAATGCTTGATTTAACTTGACTTGAGATGCCTTGTTAATAACATTTAAAGTTTTTTTTTTTACCTACATGGAGTGAGCTATCTAATAGAAACCCGTCAGAGTAACCTTTTTTGCTCCTGAGTTGTGTTGTGGATAATATAGACTAAATTATAATATAACTTGACAAAGTAGACAGAAGGGCAGCACGGTAGTGCTGTCGCCTCACAGCAAGAAGGTCGCTGATTCGAGTCCCAGCTGGGTCAGTTGGCATTTCTGTGTGGAGTTTGCATGTTCTCCCCATGTTTGCGTGGGTTTCCTCTGGGTGCTCCGGTTTCCCCCACAGTCCAAAGTCATGCAGTATAGGTGAATTGAGTGAACTAATTTGGCCGTAGTGTATGAGTGTGTGTGAATGCGAGAGGTTATGCGTGTTTCTCAGTACTGGTTTGCGGCTGGAAGGGCATTTGCTGCGTAAAACATATGCTGGAATAGTTGCTGGTTCATTACACTGTGGCAACCCCACAGTGGAATAAAGGACTAAGCCGAAGGAAAATGAATGAATGAAAGTAGACAGACAGAGATGTATGGGGTTGTATTTTGATGTTATAATTTAAATGGAATTAATATCAACCTCTGCATAAACAATGTCGCTTAATAATGTGTTTTGCAGTTCTTTTACAAACATATGTGGCAAATGTCACAATAAATTAACAAATGATACAACTAAACATACCTTATGCCACTTCAGACTGGAGCGAAATAAATTTGTAATCCGTATATCCTGCATTTTGTGATAGTGTATTTTTTCTGCATCTACCATTTACAAAATAAAAGTCTCACATACATAGTAAATTAGTGGATTCTGGGGTGTGCATATTAATGATCCCGCAACATATGAGTGGCTGCTGAACTTTTGATGATGAGACTGCTTGTCAGGTTCGGAGGATGTAGAACGTGACCTAAAGTAGCTAGATGCAACAAAGCTACACGCATGCTTAGGGCATGCCCTAGCAACAGAACATTGTGCATTGTGTTCTGATAGGAATGTTTTTCACCAGGGTTTTACACTTGTGTATTTTACATGAGAACGAGGAAACAATGGTGTTTGAGGCTCGCGATATGGCCATTTCCATGTACTGAACTCTTATTTGCTCCTGAAATTTTACATTCTTTATAATAAAGGTTGTTTATTGGCACCTATGTTTCAATGAAGAATCTTTAACATGCATTCAGCCTTTCGGTTGCACAAAGGGTTCTCATTAAAATGTTCTTTAGACTTAACAACAATGACTCCCAAAATGATTCTTCTCTTGCATTGGTGCAAAATTCCGACCATTCAAGTTTTTCAGCATGGTTTAGTCCAAAGTGCCTCATTGGATTTGAATACATTTTTGTAAATATAACAGTTTTGCTTATGTGATTAGTAGTACAAAAATGACGTGTATAATGAAGCATATTGTATATGATTTATTTGAATGTATGTATATGTGCATAATGTACATAAATGTGAATATATGTGTTTCGAAATAGTGGTGAAGAAGAGGATAGTGTTTTATTAAAGCTTACCTAAAATGATAAAACTATTATAGCTGCCAAAGAAATACTTGCTATTTCAATTAATTTTATCTTGATGTATAATAGAATAAAATACAAATGAACTTAAACTATATAGACATGTTAAACCAAACAATAAAAATGAAAAACAAAAATAAGAGTAATCTTTAAATATAATGAAATGAAAAGTGCTATTCTGTATATACAGACTGCATGATGTGAGTTCTGTACCTGTCTGCTGAAAACTTTCCCAGTGATCTGCTTGTTTAATTGAGCCCGTTGCTCTTTGGCTGTGCCTGGAGACAGGAGTGCATTAAAAAATAGACAAGCGAGTTATTGCAGACTTCGTAAAAGCTTCATAAACATACATTCATTTACACCATTTAGGTAAATGAGCCCATTTCCTTGTTTTAGCAATTTGCTGTAATCTAATGAAGAAATGTAGCTTGCTGTGCACAGCTCTGAAAGCATGCTGCTGGGTAAGCCAGCTTTATAAACGCTATCAATTAGGCTGATGCTACAATGCTCTACAATTGTTTTACTAATTGCCAATTAGCTACCTTGGAATAAAGCAGCATTTTTTTGCTTCATTTTCGAGATTTACTGAGCAATCACTCATTTTCAAACGAGTACAGGATATTTGCAAAAAAACATTAACGTTGTCCCAGAGGAAGAATGTGATATCTTGCGGTGTTTTCAATGCAGAGGGAAGAAACTGTGCGCAGCATCAATCCATCTCCGTTTTTATGTGTTTCTATTTGTATGGAGGAGGAGAATGGACAGAATCACTGTTAATCACAATTTACTCAGTTGAAACACACATGACATGTGCGGTATTTACTCTCATTTTTAATCTGTCGTACTCCCGAGAATACATAATGTATTACCAAACAGCAGGCTGTTTAATAATTAGTCAGGGCGTCTTTGTTTAAACAAAGAGCAGAAAATACTCTAGATCAGGGGTGTCAAACTCATTTTAGGTTGAGTGCTGGATCTGAGAAAATCTTCCCTTCTGTTGGCCAAATTACCTTTCGTAAAACCGTAGTTTGTTCAGCAATACATTAATATTAATCATACTAACTGCTATATGATTAGCTGATTTTTTTAAAGTCTGTGTGAAATCAAACTTTGCAGTATTTATTTTTCTAGAACACGTTGTCATTCTTTAGGTGAACAATTAATCCATGCAAGTTAATCCACTGAAAAGAAAAAGTTTGTTTTGGTAATCTTCAATCAAAATCTGATCGTTTGTTTCCTCGTTTAGAGTGGTGGTCCTTTTGTTGATGTCAGTTTGGCAGGTTCAGATGCAATATTCTTAACCATGCCCCTCTTACTGTTAGTTTGCTACAAGGGAATGATGTGCATAAAGAAAGCCCCGCCCCCTACTTAATATTCAGTTTCAGTTGGAAGTACATAAACATACTGAAATACAATTCTCAGTAACATTCGCTTTATGCGGACATTAATATGATGGTAGCACATTTTTGGGGCTATTGCACTGGAGTACCCGTTTCACTTTTCTGAGAACTACTGGCAGAAGTACCCACTTGCTGTGTTCACAAAGCAAGAAATGGGGACGTTTTTAGTTATTTGGATCTTGATTTGAGAGAACAACATTAGCTCTTACTTCAGAGCAGGATTTAACCAGCATAGTAGAAACTACAGTGATCAAAGTGTGCACGAGATATATTAAAGTGTTACTAGACATGCGCATTCAGAAAGCAAATGTTAATGCCATTTCCCTGACACCTTGGTCTGAGGCGTTGTTGTTATTTTTTTCATCTTTTTTTCTTATGCTGGGTTTACACCAAACACAGAGCACTGCATCACTCGCTTTTTAGTTTACTCATTTTTTGCACTTGAATTCCATTATTTGAACTTGAGTGGTGAATGCAATTGAGGCGAATTCCACACGACTTTTTGTATGTAATTCACTTGTGTAAATTCTTAATTCAGCCTTTGTGCGAACCCTGCATTAGGCTCAATGCTGCACTACAAGTAGGTGATTTTGTCCCTTAGACATTTTTTTTGCACTTCAATTGCATAACTTTTATGTTTACATTTTGTATTTCTATTATTACCAAATCCACAACACGCAATGAAAACGAACCATTTTTGAATACAGCATTTTCCATACTCTAGTTATTGCCTTTTTATTAGTTATTGAATTCTGCATTGATTTGCTGCATTATTGTCATACAATACAATATATAAAAAAATGTATACAATAACTTTTTTATTTTTTTAATGATGATGATTTTTTTTTTTTTGAAAAATCACACCAAAGACGCATATTGATCATTAATAATAAAAATTTAGGACAAAATCTAGCAATATTGATAAAATACCTACAGCATAAACATGATTTCTTGAAAGGCAATCCCCCCCAGGTCTTCCAGATCCGTCTTCAGTTTTCTGCATATTTTTAGCTAAAAACAGTAATGTTCAGAAAGTCCCAGAAAGAAGTTTCAGAAAGGGATTGGTATTTGATTTACTTAACATTATTTCCTAATCTGTGTGGCTACATGAAAAGTGTGTAAAGAACATTTTGTACAGAAGTATTCCTATTAGCAACATTTTCCAACATTCTCACAGTGCTCTCAGTAAATCTCTTGGAATTTTAATCAAGTTTTAGACTGGTGTTCAGGAAAAGTAATGTAAACATTTCAAGCATGAAGTCATTTTCGCCTCTCCTGAAAACAGCATATTTCAGTATGTGTTTGAATATAATTTTAATGTTGATTTTTAAAAAGATCTCAATACCAAACAAGCTTGGGGGTCTCAATATATTGATGCAGCAGAATTTGATGTGCCTTGTTGTTTTTGGAGGTGCGTTTTACGGTAAAGAGGTGATACTCTGAGGCTGTTTTTGTTGCGATGCGTCTAATAAAGAGCAGTTACATTTTTCTCTTCAAAGGCCCAGTCAAGTGCGGATCGGCCGGTGACTCAAAGACAATGAAAGAATTCCAATTATGTGCAAACAGCTTCATCTGGAGAGCTTGGTGAAAGCGTTAACGTAGCTGCAATGGTAAACAAGAAGCTCTTATTGACAGTTCAAGGCTTCTTCTTTGTCTGAAATCCACTGAAAATTGATAGAGAAATTCAGAGGAAGCGTGATTATTGATTGGATACTAATTGCACTCCTGAAAAAATAAACAGGCTTCTTTTGCTGGCGCGACCGGATCAAACGTCCCCATCAAATGTGCTATTAGCGCCCCATTCACTGTGTGAAAGAGTAAGCGAAGACTTAAAAAAAAAAAAAAAAAAAAGAAGTAATTTAAGAGGGACAGTTTTGCCAAAAAATTAAAATTGCAATTGTTTACTGTCCATCATGTTGTTCTAAACCTGTAAGACTTTTCTGTGGAAGAGAAAAATGAAAATATTTGTAAAAAAAATAGATCCGTACGTACAAAAGTCAATGTGGCCCAATGTGAATTTTTTAAATTATTTTTTTGTAAACAATAGACTTTACAAATCTGTTCTTCAAAATGTCTTCTTGTGGTCCATGATGAAACAAATATAGACTGATTTGATTCCTGCAAAAGTGTTTTAAATAGAACACTGTTCTATATTTTTTAAAGAAATTATTAGTTTGGTTCACCAAGGGGACAATTAAATAATCAAAAATTAAATACATTTTTAGTGTTTCATAAAACAAATAAATTTAATAATAATAAAAAAAAAAAAAAAATAAAAAAAAAAAAATATATATATATAAAAATATATACTATTTTGAAGTTTCAAAATATTTTTTTGAAAGTATAAAAAGGAATTTTTCACAAAATTGATATGAAAAATATTTGAGCGTCAAATCAGCATATTAGAAAAGATATGCTTATTTTTTTATCTAAAAAATATTTTATTTATTGATGAAATAATTTTTAAAATAAGAGCTGTGTTGTTCTGTGTAACCAAATAATTTTCATAAGTTTTTAAAAATTCAATTTTTCACATATTCATGCATAGATATTGATGGGTATAGATTTTTTCCATTTCAAGTAGCAAAAGTTATTTTTTAGTTTAATTTATAATAGCCTTTTTGGGTAACTAGTTAAAATACAATCTGTATTGAAATATAGTTAAATCATGTTTAAAAAGTAAATTCAGGATAATGTTTATTACTTCAAAAAGCACAAAACATTTTTGTTTTAAGTTTATATTAAGTGTAATATTTTATATAATTATATTTTATTATATAATAATATATAATAATATTTTAATTAACTCTAACCCTAACTCAATTTGTCAACCTTTTGCTTTTGAAGTCCCTCTTTATTCTCAATCAGAAGCAAAATATATTTACTTTTTATTTATATATATATTTTCTGTGTTTGATTGCTTAGCACACTAGAAGATTTAAATGGGCAAATATTATGACGGCTGGATGGCGAGGGGACTGGTGTTTTGACAGTGGTGCCTTTGAGCCGTTTCCTCAGGAGAACTGATTCTGTTAATTAATGAGCATGTGAACTAACTCCTCTTGGCTCTGGCGATGGGGGGTGAATGCCAGCGCAACAAACACAAACAGATGTGCCAGGCAATGGGACGGAAAGCAGAATTCACATCTATTTTTACATTTTCTTCTAAGGCAACACACTGCAGGTGAATAGGGTAGAAAATGAACAACAAACTTATCGCCATACTTTCTGATAAGAATTTGCTAAGAATTCTTTTTATATTGCAAGTTTTATAAAATGTTGTTTAAATATGCACTGGTTTGCAAACATTTTTAACAAAAAAAAATTATATTGGAAGTCAGTTTCAAAAATCTTGTTTATTCATTCATTCATTCATTCATTCATTCATCCTTTCATTTTCTTTTTAACTTGCGAACATGGGGAGAACATGCAAACTCCACAAAGAAATGCCAACTGACGCAGCCGAGGCTCAAACCAGTGACCTTCTTGCTGTAAGGCGGCGGCGCTACCCACTGCTCTGCACCGCCCCTTGTTTATTATATTATATTATATTATATTATATTATATTATATTATATTATATTATTCATTCATTTTCATTTCGGCTTAATCCCTTTATTAATCTGGGGTCGCCACAGCGGAATGAGCCGCCAACTTATCCAGCATATGTTTTACGCAGCGGATGCCCTTCCAGCTGCAACCCATCACTGGGAAACATCCACACACTCTCATTCACACACATACACTACGGACAATTTAGCTTTCCCAATTCACCTATACCACATCTTTGGACTTGTGGGGAAAACCGGAGCACCCGGAGGAAACCCACGCGAACAAGGGAAGAATATTATATTAAATTATATTATATTATATTATATTATTATTTTTTGATATTAAGTTTGTCTTTTTATATCTTTATAAATACTTATTATTTTAGAAAATACTGTAAATAGCCAGAAAAGAAATACAAACTTTTTGTAGAATAAATTTAATTGAAAACTCTAGACACAAAGTAGGTGTGTTTTACATTTCACATCACACAAATTGAATTTGCAAATGGAAAATATGCCAATTGGGAATGTCGCCAATGTTTCGCCAAAATACATTTTATGCACACATGATGGTGGTTTTTCTCTTCATGATGGAAATATTTTTTTTATGTAAAAATTACATAATTGTTTTTTAAAGAGCCCCTATTTTGCATTAAGAAAAGTCATATTTTGGTTTTGGGGGTCTCCAACAACAGTCTGATATGCATGTGAGGTCAAAAAACACTTCCATTGTCTTATAATATGTATTTATTTTTACCTAATTATCCCAACGACTCCCATATGATTCGTTCAGTGATTTATTTGTTCCCAAACCCCTCCTTAGCGCAAAGCTAATCTATGCTGATTGGTCCGATGACCCAGTCTGTTGCGATTGGTCGACGGAGAGAAATGCCCACCAAGGCTATGAAGTAGCCGAAAGTAATGCAGGAATGCAATAAAGCAGTGCAGTTAAACACCAGCATATTACTCTACTCTTAAACCTAACCCCAAGTAATAACAATGACACGCATTCAGTATTAATCCACAAAGTGGCAAAAGTTGAACTATTTTGAAAGTTGACCACGCAGTGCGTGTGAGGAACAGCTGATGGTGGCCATAGCAACGACAAACAGCAGACGATCGCGAGTTCAGACACGCATTTAAATCGTTAAAGAAAGAAACACGCGATATATGTGAATAGCCCCATGAAGGTTTAACCTGAGAGATACAGTACAAGCACTGATCTATAATAGATAAGTGATTACAAGCCGCGTGGAGCGATTACAAATTATAACACACAATTGAACACATATTTTGCAAACTACACAAAACGAGGCAACAATTTTAATTACACTTAAATGTTATGATCCGGAGGAAGAAGAAACTGGTCCATATGAACTGCAACAGTTACTGACAAAGTCAATGTCAGTTAATGCACGTTCACATTTTACCAGAACTGGAACTACATATTTGGTGATGTACCATATCGATGTCGATGCGTTCAAGCGAAAGATCCGAACCCAACTCGATTCATTCATTCAACTCTGAGTCTACTATTTCGTTAAAGAATCAATAGTTTTAAACACGGTGAACTTTCAGATTTAAACCTCAGCTGGATGTTTTCATTCACTTAGAGCTGTGTTACACGCTACATGGAAGCTTATTTTCAAAAACCCATAGTAGGGGCTCTTTAAAGATACGGCTATGAGTTTATTTGTAGAAACTGCAAACTTACACTGCACAACAACAACAACAACAAAAAGTTGATCGAAAAAATGTTCACGGAAGGTCCACTGTGAATTTGTGCACTATAATTTTCCAATGAAAAAACAATGGCATGTGCACTGACTGTGATATAAGTAAACTTAGCTATATCTGTTGCCATGTTTTTTTGGAATGACTTTGACAAGTCAAATGACAAGGTTTAAGTCGCATTTAGAAGGTTTGTGTAAATTTGTAATGGAAATTTGACTGTTGATAAAGTGTGACAAAAGAAACGTTAAAAGTGTATTTTGGATGTTTTCTTTACATTAGGCTTTAAACGCACAACTGCTAAAAGTCACGAAAGCAAATATTTTTTTTGTTAATTATAACTTATTTTTATATGTTAGTCCAACGTAATGTTACAGCAAACAGTATTTTTTTTTTAATTTAGTGGATAATTCATATGAATTTTTATGATCTTATTCATACATCTAAGAACAATTTTCTCATCCCACAAGGAGGGGTATATATATATATATATATATATATTTTTTTTTTTTTTACATTGCAGGTGCATCAAATCTTCAAATCTAAAATATATATTTTTTTTTACTTATGCTGTCTTGCCCTAATGTCATATAATTGCCACAGCTGCTGTGGTCTCAGTCTGTGGGTCAGTGTGTTTTGGCAGGCCCGCGCAGCCATGAGGGCTTTTTATTTATGGGTCGGAATGTGAAGCGAAAGGACTACATTTGATCGCTAGCAATTTATCTAATAAGGTGGAAAATCCTTAACCACATGTGGCCGTGGTTTGGGCCGTGTGGCGCAGAGGGGGCGGCGGAGCTGTGCCTCATGGGGAGTTTTGTGATCCCCATTCGGAAGCATGAGTGCGGCTCAGGTAGGGTTTTAATTATGGTTCCCTGCTTCCCCAGACTCTTCAGATGCACAGGCCTCACAGCTGGGACTCTGACGCTTGCCAAAACCCCTGCCTGATGCCATTGAAGCAGAGATGTGCTCTTGTGCAGATACACTGAAAACAGCATCTTTTACTGCTGTATCTCCAGCATTGTGGTGATCAGGTGGGCTCTGTTGATTGAATTCATGGGCTCTCATTGATCTCCTCTAGTTGATGTAGATGCAGATGTAGATATATTTTTTAAGAGGGTTGAGTGATCATGCATGGAGCCACAAAGTAAACACAAGAGTCTAATGCAGAATTTAGACAACTCTAAACACAAACCCACGCCATAAAAAACAAAACAATAAAATAAATAAAATTTCAATAAACTATTTGTACTATGGGGGTGGCGCGGTGGCGCACTGGGTAGCGATGTCGCCTCACAGCAAGAAGGTCGCTGGTTCGAGCCTTGGCTGGGTCAGTTGGCATTTCTGTGTGGAGTTTGCATGTTCTCCCCGTGTTTGCGTGGGTTTCCTCCGGGTGCTCCGGTTTCCCCCACAAGTCCAAAGACATGCGCTATAGGTGAATTGGGTAAGCTAAATTGTCCGTAGTGTATGTGTATGAATGAGTGTGTATGGTTGTTTCCCAGTGATGATTTGCTGCTGGAAGGGCATTCGTTGCGTAAAACATATGCTGGATAAGTTGGTGGTTTATTCCACTGTGGCGACCCCTGATTAATAAAGGGACTAAGCTGAAAAGAAAATGAATGAATATTTGTACTACATTTTCATTCAGTGATGTTTTTATTTAATGTTTTGCATTTATAGAAGATTTAATGGTGCTAAATATTGTCATAATCCCTTTATAAGATGTTTAATTACTACTTTAGCATAGACCAGAAAATGAAATTTTCAGCTTAAACTCTTGTAAAACTTGTAAACTCTTGTTTTCAAACCTGATTAGACATTTATGTATAGTTTACAAAATATATTTTCCTCTAAAACTGCTAATCAAAGATGTGTGTTTTTAAATGTGAGGTTCATTAAAAAACAAACAAAAAAACAAAAAAAAACATTGTGCCAATAGCCTAGTGATTAGTGCGTTGACACTGGGCATGAGCCGGTATAAGTTTCTGTATAACCTTGGATAAAAATATCATTGTTTCACTGTATCACAGTATTGGGATTACTGCTCTAAATTGCTCTTTTTGTAAATGTCTCAGTTAAAACAGCTACTCCCCCCCCCCCCCCCCCCCACCCCCCCCCCCCCCCCAATGAACACAATATGTTTCACTTTAGGAAACATCATTTATAATATTTTGGAACAGTAAACATATCAAGCTAAATAATTTCAATAAATAATTGACTTAGATTAGTTTCAAAGACAAATTTCTTTACACAGAAAAACACTTAAAAAAAACCCTTTACATATAGCTTAGGAATGGTATAACAGAAAATGTTTGCAGTTTTAAAACCTTGACTTTTCCAAAGCCTAAAACCTTGAAACCGGTTATCATCCCATGCCTAGCTGACACATAGTACTAAGGTGCTCATAGTGACCCAAGTTTGATTCCTGGCTCGAGTTCCTTTGCCGATTCTTTTTGTTCCCCTCACTTTCCTGTATGTAATCTCCACTGTCCTGTCCATTTAAATGTGAAAACCCTGACAAAATATTTTTTTCAGTAAGAGTGGGTGTGGTACCAAATATTTGGGGTAGATAAAACTCTTTTCTTATTTATTTATGAAGGAATATTTTTCACAAACAAAACCGTGACTTTTTAAAGGACCTTTTTGACCTTCATGATTTATTGATTTTGTTATGTTCGCATGGCAAGTGCCAAAATCTTTGAGTTTCATACCATTTCAATGCAGTAAGAAATGTAAAAAAAATATTATTATTTTTTGTACACAAATGATTAAACGGCTCCAAAGGGTTTTATTTTGGGGAAATTATTGATGCGTAATCATTGTCATAAGAAAATATTTACATTTTATTAACTGTATTATATGGACATCTGAAATGCTTCGCAGCTGTAGAAAGTGGAAGTTGAGCTTATTTTTCCTACGTTTCCTCTGGAGCGCAGCATTATTTAGACATCAGCTCAACAATGCCGGACAGTGATCAACAAGTACGGAGAGACGGAGGCCTCTGCCCTCTTGCCAAGCCTCTGTGCAGCAGGCAGCAGACGGGACAGAGTCATCAATATTGGCCGCTGGCCATCGATTGGCTGTATTGATCAGGATGGGCAGTGAGGCCAGGGGAAGGAAGGGCCTGCTGGATCTCATCGGAGCAATTGTTTAGGGTCACTGACAAATTCAATTGCCTATCAGGGAGCGATCATGGAAACAAACGGCTGTTGTCGATGCAGGCCTGGACCCCGTGGTATCTGTCACTCAGCATTACTCCCGCTTTAACAGAGCACACATACACATGTCAGTTGGGTTACTGGGGCACTGGAGGGCAAACTCTGCCCCTGACTGACCACCAGAGCTGCACCATTTTTGGATAAACTGACACTGTTTTTTTTGTCCTACAATCCCGAATAGGCAATTACAGATTCTGACAAAATTATATTAGCTGCATATTATATATTGACTTCTAATTGATTTCTTGTTTTGTTAACAGATGGATCAGCATTTTTGAAGAATCTCTTGAATTATTTTAAAAATGTTTGGCAATTTGAATGAATAAATAACATAGTAATTGTTACAATCTTCATTTAAAGTGACAAATTGCTATTTAGATTTTAATAAAAACAAAGTGTTTATATCAGAACCATAGAGTGTAATTGCAGAATGTCTGTGGCTATTTTTGGTTGCTTATTACAGATATAATAATACTGGTTGAAAAGTCTAAAGACAAGCTGTTGTATAACCATACCTGATGACTCTCTCTCTCTCTGGGTCAGATATGAATGCGCTGCTGTGATTGTTGAAGGTATAATAAATAAATGCAGATTGCGATCATTTAAGATTTAAGATTGCATGGTTGTTTGGATTGGGATCAGGATCTTTTAACAATTTATCATTCACCTCTTCTGCCCATTGTGTCTTTTTTTGAACCGAACGACTCTCAGATTCTCTGCGCTTTAGTGTTTGTGGTCTAAATGAAAGCTGTATTGCACATCTTAAAACCACAAACCTGGCCTTTTGTGACATTTGCTGAGTGTGTTCAAGTCGCCTACTGCTATTGACAGATAATGTCATTCATAGATTTCCCACAGTGACAAGCATTATAGCTTTGTAAGGGTACTTGGATGTTGATTTTAAGCTTTCTTGTCACTTTGTTGTGTTTGATCTTTTCCCTTATATGCTGGAACATCTTTTGTGTGTGTTTTGTTGTATTGTAGCAGTGGACTTAGATATAGGTAAAAGTCATATTGTAGTCAAACATTTTATCTATGTAAATAATTTGTATTTGTTAGTTAGTTTGTTTGTTTATTCATTTATTTAGTTAAAATTGTAACTCATCATTTTCTCACTCTTCACTTGTTTCAAACCTGTATGAGT
>CAIGQW010024412.1:2249007-2260022 GCA_903798125.1 Danio choprae
AAAAAAAAAAATATATATATATATATATATATATACATATATATTATACCATTTATAGCAAACCAATTCTGCTACATATCAGCCCAGCCTTAGTCATCGTCTCCACTTACAGTAACTGCACGTTTGTGCCAAAGGGAGACCCCATCATGAGAATCACCTCCACTGTGGGTCCACCATCATCAGCTCTGAGATTCTGTGCTAAATGGACAAACGGCCAACCGCAAACATTGCTCAAAGCCCACCGTCCACTCCTGCTGGAAAAAAGCGAATGAAATGCAGCCATGCCTCAGAGTACTGCTCCATTAACTACAGTACCCATCTGCACCCCACAGAAACAGTCTGCTATGAGCGAGAAATAAAACAGCCGCAGCATAACACACATTTACATTCACATCCCCAATAGGGTTGTAACATAGACCCGCATGCTTTGATTCTTTACACACAGTCGTAATATGCTTTCCTCTTATTTACACCCATGATCCTGCATGTTTTGAGATGATACAGCCGAGCTCTGCATTGGATATGGATAAAAAGGGAAGGGAAACTGGCTGTTCTTAGGTGTGGCTGCAAAGATGAGAGTGGCCCAAAAAAGGTTTAATTTCCTTATCGTATTGTACATGTTTGTTATTATTGGCCAAATGCCTTTTAAAGTTGCACCACTGACTGCAGTCTCAGCCCCTCAATGGGAGCCAAGTCACCGTTAATAAACAGACCATGCAAGCCTAGCATATCACCAGCACGGGTTGAGAAAACTGCACACGCTGATCCCAGCTGTGTGTTTGCCGCCACCCAAATTAATCCCAAGCAATTTTTTCTGCACCACTTGTGCTCCTGATAAAAAAAAAAAAACCTCTGCATTCAAATAGCCGGGTCCCTGATGGCATTAAGTTCTTACAGTATTGGGCCATACACAGACCTGTGGTGGAGAAAATAAATAAATAAATAAAATGAAAGAGAGAGAAAACCCTCTCACCCTGGACCTCTTAGCTCAAGAAAGGCCTTTCAGTTCATTTCAATTCCACCTGAATGGCGCTTCATTGAAGCGCTTGTATGTGGATCTCTGTTTTGTAAAGTAATCTCATTAAATTTAATTCATCAAAGTTTTTATTTAAGACATCTGCGAATCATTAGCTCAGGGTTTTGGAGGTTTTGACACTTCTGTCCTCGCTGTAGCTGTGCCAAATTATTTGAAGAGGTGAAAGTAGATATTAACAGTGGAGTAAAATGGAATTAAACAGGTTAGCATTTATATGTACAGACTCGTTGCATTGGCGTTACAAGATGAGTGTTGGCGAGGCATTGAGGAGACTCTTTTGTGGCATCGGCTGCGAGTAGAATGGTCAAGGTGAGGTGCCGCCTTATAATGAATATCACAGCTGCTTTAGATGTAATGATTGGATGGGAAGCTGCAATGCACTGTACTCAGACAGAATAAGTATAAAACCCACTTGAATATAAAACCCATGGCCCTATTATAGCCTCTGTGCTGAAGGAAATGGTCTAATGATGTCTGTCTTTCTCATTTCAAAGCTATGAAAGTCACCAGTGAATGCTAAATTGTCGAGAGAAATTTGTCATGTAGGACAGCAACAATGAATCGATAATATAAGAATCGACTATGTGTTCTGTATTCTGCAACATCACTGAAAAAAGCTAATAATGCATTTCTATAGACAAAACACCTGAAAAGTAGTTTGTGTGTGCTGTTTATTGGATTTGAGATGAGTTTTCTTATTGAATAATATTTTTATCTTATCCTTATGCTGTCTTAAGGCTCATTGTGACTGAACTCTCTCTTTCTGGGTGGAGCTTGACTTATTTCAACTCCACCTTTGTGGACATGGGTGGAGTTATGTATAATGATAGGATTAGTGTGAGGGTGTGGTTTGACTTCTTTGCTCCACCCATTGGGAGGACCTGTATATAAAGCTCCTCCTCATTGCTTCTGGGCAGAGTTTCAGTATATTAAATGACTGGACTGAACTAAAGTTCTACATTTTCCCTGGAAGGTATAGTTTTTATATCTTGATTAAGCATCTCATCCCAAAAAAGTAAGAAAAAAAAGGATTTTATGAAATGATTTGTTCCATTCCTTCATCTTGTCCCAGCACAAATCATTCATTCATTCATTTTCATCTGCTTTTCCGGGGCCAGGTTGCAGGGGCAGCAGTCTTAGGAGAGAACCCCAGACTTCCCTCTCCCCAGACACTTCCTCCAGCTCCTCCGGGGGCATCCTGAGGCATTCCCAGGCCAGCCGAGAGACATAGTCCCTCCAGCGTGTCCTGGGTCTTCCCAGAGGCCCCCTCTCGGTGTGACATGCCTGAAACAAGTCGATGTCCTAAGTCGATGTCCATGAGGCATCCGAAACAGATACCCGAGCCACCTCAGCTGACTTCTCTCGACTTCTCTCGACCCCATACTCCCATAGCACCTTCCACAGAATGCCATGAGTGACACGGTCGAATGCCCAAAACACATTTGGATTGGTTGGGCATATTCCAATGAACCCTCGAGTACCCTGGTGAGGGTATAGAGCTGGTCCAGTGAACCACGGCCTGGTCAAAAACCGCATTGTTCTTCCTGGATCCTAGGTTCTACCATCGGTCGGATCCTCCTCTCCAGTACCCTGGCATAGACTTTCCCAGGGAGGCTGAGGAGTGTGATCCCCCTATAGTTGGAGCACATCCTCTGTTCCCCCTTTTTAAAAATCGATTATTAAGATATTTAATGGATTGAAGATAAAACACTTAAGCTGTCCCCACAAAAATATCAAGAATTGTGTTGTTTCAGCTTATTTTAAATAAGTGGTTCGAACAAGCAGCAAAAAATCTTTTTTGAGTCATAATTTCATTAATATTTACAATATGTACTTTGCAACTATTGTAGTAATTATTGTAATCATTAAAGTCTCAAAATGGTATTGCAGTATGTACTTAAAAAATGACTATGTATTTTTGTCAGTTTTTAAATTATGTAGTTTAAATGTATTTTTAGTTAATTCAATTTAAACAGAATTAAAAATGAATAAACTAGAAAACAACAAGCATAATAAAATTGGCTTGTTAAAATGCAACAATCAAACGAATAATCTTTAAATGAACCATTTATCATTTACTTTGATTGCACCTTCCACAGGTGACCCAACAAAGAGAGTGTGACCCTAATTTGTTGACATAGAATTTAAATATGCTTCTCAGGCCAGGTTTTTCTCTGGATCTCATTAGATCTTTTACATGTCACTCGTATTCATGAACGCAGCATTGCATTTGCATCATATTGGAATCATTCACAGCAAAGGCTTTAAAGATTCCCCTTGAATAGGGCTCTACTTATCGCATTGGTTTACTAAACATCGATTCAGATTAACCAAGATGAATCTCCGCTTATTGTTTTGCTATGAATCTCTTATTTTTTTTATAATTATTTTTTTTCAGGTTTTTCACCTTTAATGGATAGGACAGTAGAGAATTGACAGGAAAGTGTGGGGAGCAGAGAGAGGGGAAGGATCGGCATAGGACCTTGAGGAGGGAATCGAACTCGGGTCGCCGTGAGCACCGGAGTGCATGTGTCGGTGCACTTTCCACTTCGCCATTGGCACCGACCTGCTATGAATCTCTTAAATCTTAGGCTATTATATAGGGGTTATCAGATCTGCTCCTCAAGGATCCTCATGCAGGTAATAAACAACATCACCCAACATCACTTTGTTCTTCAATGAAAACACATCTCTCAAAGCCTTGCAATTGTGCAACCATCCACTCCATGCAATGTTTTTAGTCTTTGAGGCTTTGACTGTATTCTCATAGGTGTAAGTGTCCATCTCGAGCACATACTGTCCTGGAAAAACCTGCCAAAGCAAGCCTGTGACAAACGGTGGCCTCGAAATAAATTTAGAGAGCTGAAAGATGAGATGGAAACTTAGGCCGGGGCTGGAAATGTATGGGTTTGAGGCATCGCTGATGGTCCCACTTGAGGGAAAATGAGACGCTCTTTAAAGGATAATAGTGATAGCGTATTGATCGGGTCTGGACTGCTCTCTTGTGATTATTCAGATTGGAGGAACATATTTCTGGTCAGCTCGCAGACAGCTAAAATCATATAGCTGCTGTCTGACCCGTGTTGTTTTTACTGAGGCCAAACACTCGAGGAACGATTGCACAGTGCTGAATGTTTTACTATAGCAATGCATTTTTTTAAGTCTTGGTTCATTCACTGGGCAGTATTTTGTTCTCTTAATGGGAATGGCATTGGATGAAATGTTTATATTAATGTTTGAGGATGATTGTATTACCACTTAATTTGAACCATAATGAGATGTAATCTGTATTGTTCATTTTTTAAAACAGTCCCTTCTTATTAAATCCGAACCTGGTCACCGAATCACTTTAGTTTCAGGACTGAGACCATAATCTTGTAATCTTGTATATTAATACGGATACCTAAAGAGCCTAATGACTTATTTGTTTATATTTAATTGCCGTTAAAAGATTTTGCATATATGTAGCATACATTAACAAGTTTTTTTTTAGTTGTGACAGTCATATTAGTACATTTCACCTTTTTTAATGATCATGAAGTGTTCATGTTACGTTGCCCCCATTGTAAAAAACAAAACAAAAAAACATCAACAACATAATGTGCTCTTCTTTTGGCACCTATTGATCACCCTGTTATGTAAAGTTATAATTTTTTTTATTATTTAATTTTTTGTACATTTTACAAACATAAACAACAACCATCATAAACCAGCTGATTCGAATGTTGTCACTTGATTGAATGGGTCGTTATCAGTGGTTATCAGCTGATCGGTGTGGGCCAGTAGGGGCCTTCTGCGCCTACTGGTAGGCTCAGAAGGCTGTTATCATCCATCCACATCAGCTATAGATCACATACGGCTGTGACCGGAAGTAAACGAGAATTATTTGTATTATTTTAATTATTTATTACATTTCCCATTAATTGTATTTTATTAACGTCTACATCTGGCCCAACCCTAAACCCAGCCGTCACAGTAATGTAAAAACAGATCTGGATCTAGTGTCTTCTCTATTAGTATAGCTGATTAACCATGTAAATGAATGATAACAGCCCTCTGAGCCTACTAGTAGGCACAGAAGGCCCCTACTGGCCCGTATCTATCAGCTGATAACCACTGATAATGCCGATTCAATCAAGGGATAACATTCGAAGCGGGTGCATAAGCAGAGATGGAAAGGAAAAAGGGAAAAATAGAGAATACAATAAACATACTGTATAGATACATCTAAAACACTGTAAGTAGGAAAAATAAATAAATAAAAAACAAACAAAGTAAGTACATAACTAAATGAGGGACAGATGTGTACATGTATACAACAATCCTGGTGTTAATTCAAGACAATAAAGGGTTACAAACTGTTATGTATTAATATAGGGGTTAGCAGGGGTGATCAGTCTACATCTAGCTGGAGAGTTTTAACATATGAAAAAAAGGGCTTCCAAATTTGAGCAAAAGCTCTGTTATGTCTTTGAAGGGAGTATCTAATCTTCTCTAATTTCATGAAATACAGAACATCTTTCATCCACCGTGCAAGGGTGCCTGAGGGCTCTTTCAGTTTAATAAGATTACACGTCTAGCAAGCAATAAAAGGTAAACTTTTTATTTAATTGTTGAAATTCTTTAAATTATATATAAAAAAACAACAGTTTATTTGTTGTATAACTGAAATGCATGTAGTATCATTTAAATACATAATAAAAAAAAAAAATATTTTAGTAGTATTAGTTACTAAACGCTTCCATTTATTATCTCTTTTTTTTGTATTGTAAAGTTGTCTGAAGGTAATGTCAGGATTCTGCCACTTTGGTCTTGTTAATTCTTGTTTTGGTGGCAGAGTCCAGACTCTAGTCATGTCTTGTCTAGTATGTTGTGCTCGGCTCGAGTATTCTTGGGTCGAGCACTCGTTTTCTGTCATTGCATTCGTCTTTGTACGAGCGCCGTCTCTTTAGTGTTGTGTTTCATGTGAACATGTGGTTAATGAGTTCTCTCATTGGCTACGTGTTCTAGTCTCGTTTTACGTGAGCACATGGCTTGTGTTGTCTCTTTGCATCATGTGCTCTTCCGTATATTGTCTAGTCCCACCCTCCTCCTTAACCCATTATTAGTTTATTCAGTTCACCTGTTTGCTTGCTAATTCTTTTTCTTTATAGTCTCCTCTTGTCTGCTGTTCTTTGCAAGTTCATCACACATCGTTTATCGCCTTGTCCTGTCCAGCCCTGTCAAGTTTGTTTGTTTAAATATTTTGTTAATGTTTTCCCCCTCTGGGTGGTTATTGTTGCCGTTTTGTTTAATATTTTTAATTAATAAGTACCCATTTTAGTTCTGCATTTGAGTCCTTGTCCTTTCCCCAACCGAAAGCGTGACAGGTAAAAAACAAACAAGTAAAATATTATGTCTAATAGAACTTTTTTTGGAATTGTATATATTTTTTGTAGGACAAACATTATTTACATAATGTGATTTGCATGCAGACCCAAATTACTAAACCAAAAAATACAAAATTATAACACGATTAGCTGAATATATTTCATCACTGCAATGAGTGTTTTTTTTAAATACATTTTTTTTCTGATTATACAAGCAGTACTAGATAATACTGCCAAGGAGGTCAGCAGAATTAAGCAGCATTGGCAGCGTCTGCTTGTGGAAATCTGCATGAGAAAGCCTGCTGCGGAGCCCGGGCTTTGACAGAGGAGCCCACCTGAATGACATTTACAAATTACCCCGCCGAAAGTGCTCTGTCCCCTGACCCCTGCTCCTGTGTTCGGCACCCTGTGAGATTTGCAGCATTTTGTCATATAATTATGGTAACTCCCCTGAAAATACAACCCCCTCCCAACACCTCCTTATACACACACACACACACACACACACGGCGTGTAGCTGCAGTGAATTGTAATGCGTGATGCAGTTCTGTCCGCACAGCCAGTCCTCTTGACAAGCTGGAGGGATTCAAAACCACAGCAGGGGCAGAAAATAAGTGCAGAGGGAGAGAAAGTGGCAGAATCTGAAGGAGAGATGGGCTGTGGGTGAGGGGAGAGAGAGAGAGAGAGAAAGAGAGAGAGACTTTTCTACTCTTCGGCTCCATACATAATGTGCTTTGGTTGTATTAGTCACTCAGAAAGTACTGTGATGTTACTAAAGGTCCCAAAATAATTCTATTTATGACACATTTTAGTTCCATAATATAACACGTTTCTGTGTGAGACAGGATATTTAATGAGAGAAAAAAAGTTTGACTGTAATGGACTGAAATTATGCGGTTGTAAAGAATACAAAATTGATTGTTGCTGTCAATCAAAATAAAATTACAGTCAGAACAAGTTATTATTATTTTGTTTGCCAATAAATGATACTACTAATATTACTTATACTGAATTTTTTGTTTTGCTGCTTGTTCAAACTACTTATTTAAAATGAGCTGAAACAACATAATTTTTTTCATTCATTCATTCATTCATTTTCATTTCGGCTTAGTCCCTTTATTAATCTGGGGTCGCCACAGCGGAATGAACCGCCAACTTATCCAGCATATGTTTTACGCAGCGGATGCCCTTCCAGCTGCAACCCACCACTGGGAAACATCCACACACTCTCATTCACACACATACACTATGGACAATTTTAGCTTACCCAATTCACCTATACCGCATGTCTTTGGACTTGTGGGGGAAACCGGAGCACCCGGAGGAAACCCACGCCAACACGGGGAGAACATGCAAACTCCACACAGAAACGTCAACTGACCCATCCGAGGCTCGAACCAGCGACCTTCTTGCTGTGAGGCGAACGTGCTACCCACTGCGCCACCGTGAGGCCACCTTTGTTTTTTATAGTGTAATCCTTAATACTCATTTAATAGTTAATAATACTAATACATATAAATAATGCATGTGTGTAAATCTTTATATTATTTTGTATTATTAATGTTATGTTGTTTGCAAATTAATGCAATTAATTTAATCACTGACTCCTTTTAAGTAATGTTTTGTTATTATTATTATTATTATTGTTATTGCTATTGTTATTGCTATTATTGTTATTAGCAATGCCTATTAGTAAGGAAAATTAGTTATTAATATAAAAATTATACATATAGGTTATTATTCATTAATTTATTCATTTTTCTTCGGCTTAGTCCCTTTATTCATCAGGGGTCACCACAGCGGAATGAACCGCCAACTATCCAGCATATGTTTTACACAGCGGATGCCCTTCCAGCTGCAACCCAGTACTGGGAAACATCCATACACACTCATTCACACATATACACTATGGCCAATTTAGTTTATTCAATTCACCTATAGCGCATGTCTTGGACTGTGGAGGAAACGGAAGCACCTGGGGGAAACCCACACGAACACGAGGAGAACATGCAAACTCCACACATAAATGCCAAATGACCGAGCAGGGACTCGAACCAGCAACCTTCTTGCTGTGAGGCGACAGTGCTAACCACTAAGCCACGTGTCGCCCTATATGTTATTCATTATTAATTAATAGTAATAGAAATAATAATAATAATAATAATGACAAATATTTTTACTTGTATATAAGTAAAGAGTATTTTTTAAGAGTATTTTTTTGTTATATTTAGGGTTTAGTTTTTTATTATTATTACTATTGTTATTAATATCATCATTTTTATGTTATATCATATTATTACAAGTATTATGTTAACATATATGAAGTTTTTTTTATATTAATGTGTAATTATAATATTATAATTATATAAAGATATGTACAATTGTTTTGATTGCATCTAAAACTCGTTTTTTTTTTCTCTTAGCAATTATCCTACCTAGCATTACACCCTGTCTTTCATTCCTGTCAGTCATCCACAAATTGCTAGACACCTCGAGAAAAACGTTATTACATTTTGATGAAAGATTATGAAGACAAACCTTTTTCTCTTTGAAATATGACTCATGCATAATGAGACGGTATATTTTAATAAATTAAAACAGTAACCGTGAAAAAACGTCTTGATCTTAGATTCAAAAGCTGAGTTTCACAAAAATCATGGTTGCCGATCACATTTTCTGTGCTCATACTTTTCATTCTTCTTTCTCACACTCTTTCGCCCCAATCTCTCCCCTTTCTGTCCAGCTCTGTTGTAAACGTACGTGTGTGTTCCATCACTTGTGTATATGAGGCAGTCTGCGTCTTGAATGCACACAAGAAGAAAGAAATGAAAAGGATAATCTAATTGAAGGACTTTAAAGCGCCGTGGCCGTTTCATGTAGTGCTTTGGAATGGACGTAATTTGAGCGGCGTTGCATGTCTGCAGTGAAGGTCAGCTGTCTGCCACCAGGAGCATGCAGAAAATGTAAAACCAGTCTTTCTATTTTCTCCTCCTCCTCTTCCTCTTCATTTCTCTGCTCTGTCATGAGATAAGCAGAGACGCTCACACAAATATAGCATTTACAGCTTTATAGCTAACTATTGGATAGAATGCATCTACTTCTGTTGTGGATGCATTATTCAAATTATTTTTGTATAATGAATAAAACTATGAGAATATATTTATGATTTGACCCTTGTCGTCTTGCAAAAGTTTTATTAACATGGAATAATGGGATGATGATGTAAGAGGAAATGTATAGTAGTTTTGTACATATACACAATGGTAATGTGTAGTGCTTTACACATGTTAGATTGTTACTTAGACTTGAAAATGTGAAATTAAATAATGTGAAGAGTAATTGTGTAGCTTTTCATGCATCTCTGTCATACAACAAGCCATGTAGTATCTTTTTGGAGAAAAAGTCTAAATATACCTTTTGTATTAGACTGTAAAAAGTAACGCGTTGGAAAAAGTGTGGAAACTGATTGCCTGAATTTCTCAAGCAAATTCATTCATATTTTTAGAGTTAAAAAAGCTTACTAAAACTTTGTACAGGTAACTTGTATATGTTTGTAGATATAACTGAACTCAGTAATCTGAACTCAATTTGTCAAGTTAACCCAACTTACAAACATAAGTTAAGCTAAGTACACACATCTCAAACAAAACAATATTTATTTACTGCACTGCTTGTTCATTTTACTAGGAAAAAGTGTGGAAAATTGTAAATTGTAATAAAATAAAGACAGGCGCAGTGGGTAGCACAATTGCCTCACAGCAAGAAGGTTGCTGGTTCGTGCCTTGGCTGGATCAGTTGCATTTCTTTGTGAAGTTTGCATGTTCTCCTCGTGTTCGCATGGGTTTCCTCGTACTCTGGTTTCCCCCACAGTCCAAAGACATGCGCTATAGGTGAATTAGGTAAGCTAAATTGTCCGTAGTCTATGATTGTGTATGGATGTTTCCCTATGATGGGTTGCGGCTGGAAGGGCATCCGCTGCGTGAAAACATATGCTGGATAAGTTGGTGGTTCATTCCGCAGTGGCGACCCCTGATTAATAAAGGGACTAAGCTGAAAAGAAAATGAATGAATGAATGAATGAATGAAAAACAAAAACAGACAACAGATTGGCAGAACACTATTAATAAATGTTATTATGATGATTATTATTATGATGCTGATTATGATGATTATTATTATTATTAGTATTATCATTAGTATTGTTAGTAGTATTATTACTGCTACTAATGATAATAATAATAATAATAATAATGATTATCACTTTATTGATCATTATTATCATTTAATGTATTATTCACATTAATGACAGTGGTAGTACTTTAATAGTAGTTATATTAAATAGTTATTAAGCATTATTACTTTATTAGTAGTTAAAGTAGTAAATATTAGTGATATAAGTAATATAAATATCAGTAATATAAATGCATAAAGCTAAAAGCATTCTGAAAAACATTCAAATTAACATTATTATTAATAATTATACTAGAATCTCTGAATTATACTGAGCACTAATAATAATACAATTAATAATTAATACTTAAAACTTAAGATAAAATAATAATAATATACACGCGTGTGTGTGTGTGTGTGTGTGTGTGTGTGTGTGTGTG
>CAIGQW010024412.1:2263110-2273239 GCA_903798125.1 Danio choprae
TGTGTGTGTGTGTGTGTGTGTGTGTGTGTGTGTGTGTGTGTGTGTGTTCTCATTTCTCACCACTCGTAATGTGATCATGCCCTTAGATGGGTCAAATGCAGAGGACCAATTCTGAGTATGAGTAAAACAGGAACAGTACTAACATAAAATATGACAGTACTCACTTCACTAGTTGTATTTTTTAGCTGTATAGTTTATTGTAACTATAATAATTACTATAAGATGTTTTTTATTGTTAAATGTAATAATTTTGGCAATCTTGTTACATGTTCATAGTGTTATATGTGATGTAGATAAAGTGAATATAAAGTAGAATGTTAGAGTAGTACAAAAATACTAAATAATTGCACATATTATTGGCAGTAATAAATAAACATGAAAATAAACATGAAAAATTTTAAAGCATTTTAAGCATTTTTAAAAAAAAAAATGTATATATATATATACAGCCTCACGGTGGCGCAGTGGATAGCACGTTCGCCTCACAGCAAGAAGGTCGCTGGTTCGAGCCTCGCCTGGGTCAGTAGGCGTTTCTGTGTGGAGTTTGCATGTTCTCCCCGTGTTTGCATGGGTTTCCTCCGGGTGCTCCTGTTTCCCCCACAAGTCCAAAGACATGCGGTATAGGTGAATTGGGTAAGCTAAATTGTCCATAGTGTATGAGTGTGAATGGGTGTGTATGGATGTTTCCCAGAGATGGGTTGCAGCTGGAAGGGCATCCGCTGCGTAAAACATATGCTGGATAAGTTGGCGGTTCATTCCACTGTGGCGACCCCAGATTAATAAAGGGACTAAGCCGAAATGAAAATGAATGAATCAATATATATATACAAAATAATATACAAAACTAATTACTTATACAGTTGAAGTAATTATTAGCCCTCTTGTGAATTTTTTTCTTTTAAAAATATTTCCCAAATCATTTTTAACAAGGCAAGTTTTTTTTCACAGTATTTCCTATAATATATATATTTTTAAGTTACTTCAGCTAGAATAAAATCAGTTTTTATTAAAAAATAAAATAAAATATTTCAAGGTCAATATTATAAGCCCCCTTAAGCAATATTAATTTTCAGTTTTCTACAGAACAAACCATCTTTATACAATGACTTAAATAATTACCATAACTTGCCTAATTAACCAAGTTAAGCCTTTAAATTGCACTTTAAGCTGAATACTAATATGTTAAAAAATATCTAGGGGGGCTAATAATTCTGACTTTAACTATATATATATATTATCCTATTTGTTTTAATGTTAATAATAATAATACAATTCTAAAAACTAATTTAATTGACTGCGAGTATTAACATGCATTAAACCCTACAATATAAGCGTGTCCCAGGTTTTGTGTAAAAACCCAAATACACATTGATTGCTAATAAACTTATTTTACTCAGTCATTTGCGTGTAATGCTACAAACAGTGTTTCCAGCAAACCCATCGCTGTTTTCCTCGCTCACTCACTCACTCAACACCAAGTCTATTAGCACTTGACACACAAAGTGTAAGGATCATTCCAACTATGTCATCGCATTTTGATGACAAGCCTGCAGTCCGGTCGGCACTAATGATGCTTTCCTCATTGCCCGCTCCACTGTTGCATTAACAAGAGCTCATGTGGAGGGAAGCGGCCATGGCGTTTGAGCCCCAAACCCCTCCTCTCCTCCAGGCCGTTTGCTCTCGTTCGCCAGCGTGATGGAAAGTGACACTGTGATTGTGTGTGGGGCTCCGGCGTGCTCAGATGAGGGTGTCACTTCTGCCTAGTCTGATTGCCACTTTCGCGGTGCTACACGGAGGAGTTAAATTGAGGCAGAAAAGGTCAGAAGCCAGTGGTCATCTGCTCTCTTCTCTCCCAAATTACTTGTCCTCTTGGAGGGGAATGAAAACAGACAGGGCCGGCTTGGCTGCCAAGTGGAGATGATCCAGGAGCGGCCAGAGAGGAATGCAAACGAGTGGCTGTTTTGGGGAAGGAGAGAGAGATAGAATGACAGGCTCAGGAGAGAGAGAGAGATAGAGAGAGAGAGAGGTTGGTGGCTGCACTGCGACGGAGCAGGATAAAGGGCACCTGTGAAGGTCAGGCTGAGCTGAATGGAGGTGTGGATGGTTGTGACTGGAGAGTGAAGAGAATCTGTCATAACCTCCTCTTGAAATGACTGGATGCAGTGGGCTGGCAATTAGCTTCTCTTTTCAGCACCCTGGACAGCGACACACAAGTCCAAGCGTGGATATTCTGTTCCTAATAGAGTTCCTAATTATATATGTTTTATATGTTAGTGTATTTTGGTTGACTGTTTTTACATGCTGAAATTGATAGGCATTAATAAAAAAGGCAAATGGCACATAACATAAGCAAAAAGACTAAAATAGTACATTTTCTTACAAAACATATTCTAATAAATATTGATTTTAATGTTGAGAATTTTATATATTACCCATTTGTTTTATTTATTACTCATTACATTCTGTATTTTCTTGCTTTTAAAAAAAGAGGGAAAGCGTGTTTAACCTTTTTTGGGTTCATTGACCAATACCGAACGTATGTTTAATATTCATATAGATCATTTTTTTTCTGATGATTGCTGCTGTAGTCATGAATGTTTTTTTTAATTATATTTATGATTATTTATTAATTATTTTTTAAAGAAAATGTACATTTTCAGTGAAAACCATTGCTTATATTCTAACATTCAAAGGTTAGGTAAGATTTGGTAATGTTTAATTGTTTTTTTGTGAAACCTGATGACATTTTACCATTTAAAATATATAGTTTTTACATGTGACTGGTTTTACAGATAAATCCTTTGTAGCAGTGTAAACGTTTGGTAACACTTTAATGTTAGTTAATGGATTTACTAACACAAACAAACAAACAATGAAAAATACATTTACTACAGTATTTGTTCATGTTAGTTAACATTAGTTAATGAAAATACAGTTGTTCATTGTTAGTTCATGTTAACTCATGGTGCATTAACTAATGTAAACAAGCATGATTTTGGATGTTACTAATACATTAGTAATTGTTGAACGATGATTAATAAATGCTGTACAAGTATTGTTCATTATTAGTTCATGTTAGTAAATACATTAACTAATGAAACCTTATTGTAAAGTGTGATCAAAAGTTTTTGTACTTTTAAAATAAATTAAATTTAAATATTGTGGAATAAAAGTATCAGGCTCTCCCAAAATAAGTATAAAACTTAAAAATTATAGATTATTTGTAAAACTGTTTATTTTTTACTTTAGTTAAACTTTTAGTTTTATAATTAGAATTTTTTTTAAATCTAACTGAGCCCAAATTTGTAAACATTAGTGTATTTTGTGAAGATGAATAGACTTATTTTTAGTTTTAAGTAATTATTTTGTAAAAGTTTAGGAACAATCTCTCTCTCAGAAACAAACAACAAAAAAAGCAAACAAATCGGAAAAAATTAAACAGACTAGTTTTGAAAGGCATGATTTATTTAATGTTTTTAATTACATTTAATCATTAATTATATTAAAAGTCATTTTGCAGCCCTTTTTTTTTTGGAAGTTTGTGACTTGCCAGTGTGCTCTGTCCATTGCTCTAGTGGCCATCCATTCCTTGAGGTGAGCCATCAGGACGGTGCACAATTAAACCAAAAGCAAGCCTCCTGTGATCCAACACATGGCAATTAACCTGCTAATACACTGCACTGTCTCCACCGCCAGCCCTGGGACAGAGGAAAACCTGAGGATTTGACAAAATACACAATTGCTGCCAGTTTAAGTAAGTGGATTTGTATTTGTTTCCCAGAAAGAAAAAAAAAAAGACCTGAAAACCTTTCTGGAATATTTTTCACAATCACACTTCCCACAAACCTCAAGCAATTCAGCTCAAGTCTTGGAGTTGCGATAAAGATAGCAGATAGACCATCATGCACCTGTGGTCTCAGCAGACCAGCCTGAATCTCCTGCAGAAATAAAACAGCGCAGAGTGAATTTCCTCCAAGTCTCGGAGGACGACCGAGAGCGGCATTTAGATCTTTAAATCAAAACATTAAATTGCATTGGTGGACAACACGAACATGACATGCCAGTAAAATAGCCGTTGAAACAGACAGTCTCCAGCAGTGAATAGTAAAGATTTAATTACTCCAAGCATACATTTTTATTAAGCAGAATTTGACCTTGGATTCTTTGCATTGAATTGATAAAGGACCAGATCTGTTGGTGAATATATGTTTGTGTGTGTGTGTGTGTAGCAGGCGTACAGGCCAAGCAAACGGGCACTGCTGCATTCATGTGCGTTTGTGTGTCTTTTGTACACCAGTATGTTTGTGTGGTCTCTAAAGCGACGAGATGGAGAATAAATATTTACCATCTGTGTTGCTCCCCCCTCCTCGGCAGATTCCAGCGTGTTTTATCAGCTCTGGAGTTCAGCCATGGGCTTTTTTAATTTTCTGCTTTTGTGTTTTTAGCCGAGATTGACAGGCCGCTCGCTCCCTGGAGCATTGTTCTATTAATCTGTTTAATATGCTACAGAAACACTTGAGCGCTGGAACAGGCAGCCTGGTAATGGAATCGCAGCAGGTAAAGCAGACTTGCCCATCCGATGGCGGCGCAGGGCATCGTCCATATTACAGCACGGTTGTGTGCAGGCGTGGCACGGTTCCGGGCATCAAAGGGGGTGTGCCACCCACCCCCCACAGTGACCCTCTGCAGAGACAGACAGACGGACAGATGGAGCAAACTGAGGGGGCCCGTACCGGAAAAACCACCACCTTCTAAAAAGACCCTTTCTAATGCATCGCGTCCTGTCGCCTCTCAGCTCTGGGACGACAAGTCTTTTTTTCTCTTTGTTCAGCTCTAGCTAATGACCCACTTTTAACTATGAGGAATACGACATGTTTCCGGGGCTATCGAGCTGGTATTGCATATTAACCAAACTGCAAATTGGATTTAGCGTTATGTTGATGAGTCTGCGAGTGCCGGATCGCGCAACAAAAATTCCCAAACTTCACAGTTGTATGGTCAACCCACACAGACCATTATGTAACGTGGCCCCGGGATATGAACTTATTGTCTGGAATTAAGTTTTTAAACAACATATTGGTCGTTTGGAAAGCTCTACGCAGCCCACAGTCTTTGTGTGTTTGTTTGGCAAATATTTTGGTTATTATTTGTGCTGTATTTCCGCTACTACTACTGCAATTAATAATAATAGTAGTAAATGACTTTTATTGTAGTTCTTTATTTTTTTTTTTTGGATTATATAAGCACCTTTCAAGAACCGTATAAAACTAGATGTTCTTTAAGTAATAATAATGATAATATTATTATTATTAATATTATTGTTATTAATATTGTACTGTTATTGCTGTTATTTTTGCTTGATATATACTTTTCTACAACTCAAGATTTTTTCAAATAATAGTGACAATAATGTTTTCTCTTGAACTCGAGTTCAGTATTACAAAAACAAAGAAGTCATATCTATTTTTTCACATCTACATCTTTTTTGAATTTCTGTGTATTTATATTCATACATATTTTGCATTTTCTTTAAGTCTAATCAGAAGTTTTGCCATTCCTGCTTTGGACCGAACTTTCAGACTTTACTTTTTTGAAACTTGATAACAGTCGCTGTGCCTATTTCTTCACAAATCAAAGTGTTTAGCATGTTACCATCTGAAAATGTGTCAATTCCCTTCTAAAATCGGCACTGCAATGCATTTCCATCTAGACCTTTCCTATTTCTTAGCACCATAACAAACTAGGCTAGTCAAGTCAAGTCTATCAGGGGCCAAGGATTGTAATGAGCTTTTGTATTTTCATGTCACATTCTATCGTAACAATGAAACTCTGACATTGAAAACTATTACAGGACTCGATACGTCCCTCAAATCATTAACAGGAGGCCCCTGATATCAGAAAACCTCCTTTCAGTGCCAAGCTCAGATTAAAACCACTCATACCCCTGTGAGCCCGGGCGCAATGATTGATACAGAGCTGATGAAATTAATTTAATACTGCTGTCTTTAACCCAGCCTCCAAATTTTAATCAGGTAATCAGAACTCGGACTCATCTTTAATCCCGTCTTCCATCTCCTTAAATGCGGCGGACTTTGTTTTTGAGCCCCGTCTCCAGGGAGCAGACGGAAGCGCCGCTGTGTATTTTGACAGTATTTGTCAGGCCGCTCAGTTAATATGTCAAGCCGTATCTCCCCCCCTAACTGAATGTGTATCGGTGGAATAAGGAGTGAGCCAAGACGAAATGAACCTCTAATGAAATGAGATCCCGGGGAAGCCGGAGCAGTGTGAAGTGCGGGCCTCAGATCAAAGAGAGCCACTGGTAATTAGAATACATGCTGAAGAGGAAGCCGGTGAGGAAAATCAGCATTTTGCTGGAAAATTACCTGTTGAGCTGTTAAATAAATTAGAACTGTCTGGGGAGTGGCGGCCCCGGCTTCACGAAGCCAGACATTGGGAGCCGCGCTCATTTCCCCGAGGCGATGCTCTATTCGCAAATATCTATTGCTCTCCCTGGATCTAATCTGAAGTTTTGTCACTTCTGCCTTGAGCTGAAGTTTTAAACTTTTCTTTCTTGAAGCTCTTTTGCAGTGATTATTTCTTCGGTAATGGTGAGTAAGAATGTCAATTACACGTCTCGTCTTTGAAGCTGAATAGTGTTCAAAGAGCGCAGATTGAGAATCTGATTCAACCGATTTGTTATAAAATGGTGATTCATTCAGGAGCAAAACAGGTCACATTATTGCAACTTTGTAACTTAATCATCTATTTTATTAGTTTGTTCAAAAACCCTGTTTCAGGAATGAAAGGAGTCTGTATATTTATTTGAGTCATTGAATTATTCATTCTACAAGTTTGCTCAAAAAACACAAAGGAATTAATTGAGTCACTGTTATAAGAAGTCATTCAATGCTTTATTCTGACAGTTTGTTCAAAAACAGTTCAGGAATTAAATGAGTCAGTTTGTTTGTTACAGAAATTTGAATAGTGTTCAGAGAGCACAAATGTACTATAAGAAGGCAATAAGAGATGTGCAAGAGGGCAAAATGTACTGTTTGAATATGTGAATATACAGGGCTCAGCATATATGAGTACACCCCCCACAAATCTCTCATTTAGGTTCATATTTTCTACAGGATGCTTTACAATATTACATTTGTGCATATACATTAGTTTAGTTAGTACTGAAACCAAATCTGGAGCTAATCTAACAAAATAACTTACAATAATGGTTCAAAAATTAGTAGCCCAAATTTATATGTCAGGGAAAAATATTAAATACAATTTTCAAAAATAGCAAAAATTAAGAGAAACAAAAAATGATTACAATTTAGTTGAAATGTTCTAGGCTGTAATTTTTTTTTTTTTTGCAATAATTTGCATGAATTTAAATGTATTATCTCGATTATCCATTTCTAAAGATGTTCTGTGACTAAAATATTATTTTAATAAATATATCTGTTCAATTAATCTGTTTTGTTCAAATGCATCAATATATATTACCCATAATTACTGATAAAAATATAAATTTTCAAAATGGGGTGTACTCATATATGCTGAGCACTGTATGTAACAATATGGGAATTTTACATATTTATTTATTACTGTTGTTTTTATTCCATTGCAGAATGGAAATTTCCATAAAATTAATGGATAATACTAGTACATTTACAATACAATTACCAGTAGTCGTTGTACAAGAAGGAATTTACACAGACATGTTGAACCATTCAATAAAAGCAATGTCATTATCATTTAATTAGTTGGATGACTTATTATGAGTCAATCACAATATCAACTGTTTTATCAGTATTATCAAATGTATCACAGTATTCATACCATAGATAACCCGAAGTTGCAGCAGACTTTTTTCAGTATGAGGATGTATTTCCAACTGAAACAGAACATTGAGTAGGGGGCAGGATTTTATTTTTGCGTTCCTCCTTTCATCTTTCACTCGCAGCAAACTAACGGTTAGAGGGGCGTAGCTAAGCATATTTCAACTTAGCCATCAAACTGACATCATCATAGAAGGACGTCCATTCCAGAGCTGAAGCAAATGTATAGACTTTGATCAAAGTTTACCAACGTTTTTATCACTGGATTAATTTTACATTAAATTGAAGTCAAGTTTTTTAGCTGTTAATATCAGTATTTTTAGTTTTTTGGATGTCTATAAGGTAGTGTGCTTCAAAGCAATGAAAGGGACAAAATTTGCATTAAGAAGATATAAAACTGACATAAACATGTAAAGCTTGTAGTTTGTCACTTCCGCCTAAATCGATTAATGGTTTATTCACGTCACCTCATACTTCTGTTTCTCATCAAATCGTGACCAATCAAATGCTCTCTAGTATCTGACATGCTCTGGCCCCTTTAAGACGCTTCACATTTTATGCACTTGAGCTCAACCACTCTCAGTGGCAGAGCGGCGATAAAACAAATCGCTATTGGCTGTTTTTTTTTAAGGGGAGGAGCTACTCTGTCCCGCCCTCTCTTTGTGTTTCAGTTGAGATTGCGACAAACATCGATTAAAAATGCACATTTCAAAGCACATCACAGGACCTTTAAGACTAACAATATGTGCTAGCAAATTTATTATTTCATGCGGACATTAAGATATCAACATATAGCATCAAACATATAAAAAACTAACTAAACATACATTTATACTGGAAATTATAGAGTCCATATATTCCTGTGTCTTTTCCAGGACTTCAATGTTGCAGTATTGGTGGAAAATGGCTGCTAGCGATGAATTGACTTGTGCCTGCCTCCTGGGCTCTGTGCTGTCTGCTGTTGTGGGCTGAGCGACACGGTAAATGTCACTGATCGTCAAGCGCTTGTGCAATGGCTGCCCTTGCCAGAGAAAGTGCCGAGGTGGCAGATCCCGCCTTTGATTTAGACACTAAAGGCAGCAGAACAGCAAAAGCACTGAAGCATGAAGGTAAATTCTCATAATTCACAGCTGAAAGGTTAGCCAGTGGCTGCCTCCTCCTTGGTGTGGGTAACTAACAAATGTCACCTGATTGAAATAAGTACACCTGCCTATAGGGCTTTGGTGCCTTTACTTTGAAACTGATATTTATTTACAGCATATTTTTTTTAGTGGGTGGATTAAATTTAGGCTTAAGCTAGAGGGATGCTTACTGAGAGAGTCTTTTTAGCACACTAGCTAAGGGGTTTTGTCACTGGATGCAATAACACCATGTTAATGCGGTGCTTTTGGTTTTATATACACACATATACAAAGTACATCATGTCCTCATTTTTGTTAGAATTTTTTCTGATGAAAGCCAAATATTAAATGTCATAGATGCATATTTAATAAGAAATCCATTATTTTCTGAAGGGGGTTCAAATTGTCATTTCCGGTCAAATTACACAAAAAAATATTTTAAATAATAGTTGAGGGACTGTTTATTTTAACAGAAATTGACGCTTGAAAGATTGACATGTTTTTTTTTAGCTTTTTTTAATGCGTTTGAATTGGTATAATGAGACCTTGACCTCTGCTCTGAAAATGTTTAATGTTGGAGATTTAACCTTACAATATTTTAACAAAGTGACGTTCAACTAAAGGATGTTTAATGAAACCTAAACTTGTCTGGAATGACAGATGTAGACTGGTCTGCATTTTAAGCTTGCTTATGTTGTTCACACGCCTGTTTTAGTCAGTGGATCTTTAACTGGAGACTCACCCTGACCAGATAATTTGAATCAGTGATTGTCAGTCATTGACTGGAGATTCAATCTAAACAGATCATTTAAATCATCAGTTATTAACTGGAGACTCACTCTGTCCAGTTCATTTGAATGAGTGAGTCAAATGAACTGGACAAAGTTGATTTGAATCAGAGTCATTTGAATCAGTGAGTCATTAATTGGAGAGTCCCTCTGAATATATAATTTGAATCAGTGAGTCGTTAATCGGAGACTCCAGATCATTTGAATTAATGAGTTGTTAACTGGAGGTTCACTCTGACCGGACCATTTGAATCATTGAGTCATTAACTGGAGACTCATTTTGACCAGATCATTTGAATTAGTGAGTCATTAATAATGGCTAAATAATAATAGACGGTCTCTAGTAACGGCTAAATAATAATAGACTACCTCTAGTAACAGCTAA
>CAIGQW010024412.1:2286058-2297542 GCA_903798125.1 Danio choprae
TGTGTGTGGGTGTGGGTGTGTGTGTGTGTCCTTGGCATAAATAAGAGTGATTTCATGCGTATCTAGTGGGTGCCAGTCCATGAAATCTGTCGAAGACCTGCACTATCCGTTACAACTGTCCTGAGAATAAAGCGCACTCCTTTTCAGTCTGCTTCCAGCCACGTTATTTGAAGTAATTAACCTTAATTTGCCGAAAAGTCAGAAATCTTTATTAGACCGTTGCCACTTAACCAGACCCCAAGCCCACCAAAGTCCATCTCCCTCGGCTCCAAATGGGGTCTGCATTTAATCAAAATTCATCCATCAGATTTCAGTGTTGGATCATCTTTTAATTGGAAGTTACAATTCTGGTTAATAGTCTCATAATTCGCAGGCTCTAATAGTCGCACCACTGGGAGCCGCTCTATTTTCACTGACTCCACACCTTCACGTGGAGCCCAGGAGAACTTTTTTTTTTCCTGAATTGTCTGCCCACTCACCTCATCCCACCTTACCTCTGCCCATTCACAAGCACTGAGAGGTACAAAACATCACTAATGGCTTGACAAAATGCGGTATTTTTTAGGTTGCTTACTTGTATATTTGATGAGAATCAGAAGACCATAAACCTGTCCATGTCATTTGAAAGGCTGCTTGCATAGAGACATCTTTAACAGGATAGAGTTTTGTAGATCCCCTAACAATACTGAGGTCTGGATGGATTAGATAGCAAGCAAACAATCAGCTCTTGTGAACAAAATGTTAAATGCAGGAGAAATGGGCAGAAATAAAGTGCTGAACTACTTTGATGGCCAATTTTTTCTTGCAAAGCAGTTGGTTCAGAGTACCTCCGAAACAAGCTTGCTCCTGGTCAGTAATGATAGGAATTTCCCAACAGTGGTCTAAGAATGGGCAAACCAGGATCAAGATGTTAGGCACCCAAGGCTTACAAATGCAAAAGTGAAACATTCCAGAACATAAACATGGCAATCCTCTCTGATCTGAGTCAATAGAATATCAAATGTGGTAAAAGTGATGATGGTCATGAGAATAATGTTTCACACAACACAGTGCATTGTTAAACACATTGTTACACAACAATCCAAGTGTCTGTAATTCAGCAGGTTAAGGGCTTACTCACACTATGTACAATTGCCTTAAACCGTGCCAAAGCAAGGTTGTTCGCCCTCCCCTCTCCCCCGACTTACATTGCAGGAGCACGTTTACGTCATCGATGATGCGACTGTTCAGTGTAACACAAGAAAAGCACTCTCACTCAGCACAGTGTACTTTGCTTTAGTTATATAGTTTTGTATTATTTTGAGTCGTTTGGGATGCAGTGACATGCAGTCAAATATTTTGTGGGACAGATCCACAACTTTTGACGCTCATAAATGATCATAAAAGTCCTCGTGCTGCACGTATTAGGAGGTTTGCTGAAGGTGGCAGCTGACGTGCAGTGATGGGTTTTAATAAATCTATATGAAACAGTCCCTTAAAAGTGACATCACGTCTTCAGTTTCGGGCTCTCACTACAAGCGTACCGTGCCAAAGCTCAACCGAACCGCGCTATGGCACACCTCAGCCAGGGGCAGGGCCAGCCTGTGCCCAATTCGAAGCCCTCACACTTGTCAAATGAACTAGGAAACGTGCCTGGACACGGTTCAGATAGCATAGTGTGAGTGCACCCTAAGCTTCAGAACTGGACCTTTGTGCAGTCCAAGTAGGTCACCTGCTCAGTGAGTTCCCATTTTATTTGACATCATGTCAACGGCTGTGTAAATGTGTGCCATTTACCTGGAGAAGTGAAAGCACCAGGTTAAACTGTGGTATAATGGCAATTTGGTGAGTGGAGTGTGATGCTCTCAGCATGAGTCTGGTGGGTCATGTGGATGTGAAGTTGACACGTACTACAGTACTGTACCTAAATATTGCTTCTGACCAGTGGACTCCAACAGCAGTGTTCCCTGGCGGTCTCTTTTACCAAGATAATACACCCTACCACACTGCACACATTGTTTAGGTATCTTTTAAAGATCATGATGAAGAGTTGAAGGTTTTGCACTGCCCCCAGATTCCCCAGATCTCCAAATTGAGCATTTGTGGGATGTGCTGAACCAGCAAGCTCGATCCATTGTGGATCCATTGTGGACTTAAAGCTGCTGTTATGCATAATGATTTGCCTCATTGGTTTATGTTACAGTTTACCTTGAATATTGCAGGTAGAAAAATACAGAACAGATCACATTACATATATTGTCTAGTGTAAAACTTTGAAAAAATACAGAACCAAAAGAAAAACACCTTAAATCATGCAACTTACTGGAGTCTAAAATACAAACCTGACAAATTTTGCATCAGTTTTCCCTCTCTAAGCCCCCTTAAACACCTTGTGCATGAATCAATTCTCGGTTTAGCAGAGAGCGCAGAAGCAAACGGCACTGACAATGTAGAGGTTGAATTGGGAGCTAGCCTCCTCACTCTCTGGCCTTCAAATACTGTGCAACAATGTAAATAACAGCCGAGTAGCGAAATTACGTATAAACAGAAAATGCTAGTACCAGCCTTGAACGCATGGCCTCTGAAATGCCACATCGTGGCTAGCCGAATCCAAGCCAATCGATATCGAATCAGAAAGACACAAGGAGCAAAAGAAGAGGCAAGACAGACACAAAAGGAGGATGTTGTTACTTCGCTGACATGTTGTGCTCGCCGTCTTTTTCTCTGGCCATGTGACAGAGCCCTCTCTTCACCTCTCCACCGTGAAGAGCCTCTGCATAGACCCTATGGCGTGTGCTTTGAATACAGAAACGCCATATTCTGACCTCTAGACACTGAACTCGGTCTTGACTTCATGGTCCTTTGTGGTGCTTCTGCATTCTTTTGTCTGGCTTGCTCTACAATATGTGGCAATTCAACTCAACACGCAGGCCCTCTCAAAAGGTCTAAGGTCAATTTGCATGTGAGGAATGTATGTACTGGGTTGTACTTTCTGCTGGCAAACTTTCTTGGCTGGAATGTTTTGTGTTTAACACAAGCCACACATTGCAATAACTGAAAAGATTTGCAGTAGGTGTTGGAAATCAGAACAACCTTTGGTCTACAAGGATAAATATATATCAGATGCTCTCTTAAGAGGACAGTCTTGTCCCAACAAAGAAACATGCATTGATATTAAAATGCTGAACATTACTGAGAAAGTGTTTTATTACTAGTCTTATAGTGGCTGATAACTGATAAATAAGGATGTATTTATTTAGCTTTTGGTTTTTTTCATCTAATATGCTTATTTTAATTTTTTATTTTATTGTCGGGGGGTCAGCTGGTTTTATAATGCTTAAAGAAATTCTGTTAAGAACTACACAATGCTGGAAGCGTTTTAACATTGACAAACATTGGTAAACAGCTAAGGAATTGACTATAGCTTAAATGTTACTATTTTGTCATCCTACTGTACTACAGCCGGCAGCTAGCTCTCTGCAACTCTCACATGGTCGCCCACTGAAGCTAAGCAGTGCTGTGCCCGGTCAGTAACTGGATGGGAGACCACATGGGACAGCTAGGTTACTGCTAGTAAAGTGAGGCCAGCAGGGGGCACTTCACCTGTGGTCTGTGTGAGTCCTAGCGCCCCAGTATAGTGAAGGGGACTCAGTGAGCACTGTCTTTCAGATGAGATGATAAACTGTGGTCATTAAAAATCCCAGGATGTCTTTCTATAAAGAGTAGGGGTGTAACCTTGGCATCCTGGCCAAATTTGCCCACTGTCCATCATGGCCTCCTAAACATAATTGGCTTCATCACTCAGTCTGGTGCAATATGGCTGCCGTCGCATCATCCAGGTGGAGGCTGCACACTGGTGGGGGATGATGAGATTCCCCCCAAAGTGTAAAGTGCTTTGAGTGTCCAGAACAGCACTATATAAGTGTCCAGAACAGCACTATATATGTAAGGAATTATTATTACTAACAAAGCAAATTTCTCAGTGAATATAGGCAATGTATTTTGGTGCATTTAAACAAAACAGATTTATTAAACAGATATATTTATTAAAATAATGTTTTAGTCACAGAACATCCTTAGAAATGGAAAGATAATACAATTAAATTTAAGCAAAATATTGCAAAAATTTCAACTACATTTTTCAATGTTTTTTGCTTCTCTTGATTTTTCCTCTTTTTAAATTTGTATTTAATATTTTTCTATTGCATATAAATTTGGGTGTACTAGTTTTTGGACCGTTATTCTGTTATTTTGTTAGATATGCTCCAGATCTAATGTATATACACAAATATTATATTGTATAGCTTCCTATTAAAAATATGAATTTAAAAGATGGATTTGTGGGGGGTGTACTCCTATATGCTGAGCACTGTATATATACTTTCTTCTTGTCCTAGCAGAAGAGAGTCACCAGTGGAAAACAAATTTCCTCTCCTGGCGTTCTGACATCCAGCCTGCAGTAGGTCCCATGTTGCTCGGATGTCTTGACAAAAGTGTTTGCAGGCAGATCTGTGAGTGTGAGCATATAGACACCAATGACAGAGTGTTTCACCAGCAGCTTGTCAGAATGTGTATACGTGCACGCGTGTGCGCAAGTTTGTTGTCCTCCGCATCTGTGCTCCCCTCCTCAGCGTGTGGAGCTCCTCTATACTCTGCTGCTGTAGGGTAATCTTTTACACTAGGCAGAAGAAGGCAGTGGAGGGTGGAAATGAGCTTTTCAGTCTCACTCCCTCCCGTATTCCCCCTCAGCCTCGCTTTTGTACCCAGTGCCCTCCTTGCCTTCCACCTCTATTCTTTCAGCTCTCTCACCTCCATTGTTTTGCTCCCTTTCTCCCTGGGTGTACGTCGAGGGCACTATCTGTGACTGTGAAATCAGACTGTGTGGCGTCACCTTCCGCACGGCAAATTGCCGCTTGATCATTTGCTTGCCTGTCATTTTAGCAGAAAAAGTTTTTCTTTCTACTTTCTTTTTCAGGTCTGGTTTCTCCGGCGACCTAGGCTTGCCCTCTAGGGGCTGAGGCAAATCACTGCAGCGGCACTGGTGCCCTCATGGAAAGTGTGCTGAGGCGTTGGCTCTTGGAGCGAGGGCACAATGGGCCGCCTCTTACTCCCTCCTCAGCAGCCTCATTCAGCTCCACACATATTAGAATAGTTCACAGGGTGCCCCTGCTTTCCAGGTGATAATGAAAGGCGTTCCAAAGAATGCTTTCAACACGACGGTTCCTCTTCAGTGCCCCTCACAAAGTAGCGCACATTCGGGGTATGAATATACCTCAGTGTGAGCAGTGTCTCTTGTTGAAATTCAATTTCCCTGGTATATTTCTTTAAGTGGACCGTAGGTCTATCAGGAAAACTATCAATGCTTTTACGTCTTTCTGTTCTGCAAGTGTCACTGTTTTTGTGCACTCAGAATGGGGGACTATTCAGTTATTCAAACTAGACCTAATGAGGGAAAAAATGATGATGAATTGATGAGTCTTAGAAATGATGGGGAAAGTCATACCTCACTTAATTAAAAGAAATTGTGTCGGTTAAGATTTTTTCGTTTAGTTCAGCTGTTATTTAGATTTTGATGTCACAGATACTGATACTTAACATTCTAAATATAAATATCATAATGTTTTTTTCACTCTCAATTTCAGATGCAATAAACCTTTGTTAGTTCATGTATTCCCTAAGAATCTCGGAGTTGCTAATGCCAATATCATTCTATACATGCTATCATTCTATCGTTATTACTGAATGTTTACTTATAATATAATATAAAACAGTGTTTACTTAAAGGGGCAGCTTTTCAAACCAAAAAATTATAAACCCTTATGTCAAAATCTGTATGATTTTTACATTTTATTTTATTTTGATGAACATAGTACTTTTGTCCATACATTGTAAGTCAGTGGTCACCAAACAATTTAGTTACCAGCATTAAGCAAATCCAATTTTGAAATGACATATTTATTATTTTTACATTTTTAAATTGAAATTGAAAATAAATAAATAAATAAATAAATAAATAAATAAATAAATAAATAAATAAATAAATAAATAAATAAATAAATAAATAAATAAATAAATAAATAAATAAATTTTTATATTTTAGTATTTTGATGTTCTCAATAATATAAAAATATTTTATTGTGTTCAGTAACATGATTTGTTGTGCTATCAAAGCCAGCTATGATTAATACAATTTTGCTGGAACTGTACTTAAATCAGTGACTGCAGCTGCTATTTTGACAACCATTGTATAAAGGGTTCACATACAGTTCAACACTTTTAAACAGCTTACTTTTATTTTAAGTTATACACCATTTCTAATACATCTCTACTTTCTACACCCAAGTAACTCTTGTCTGCTGAAAAGCATGGTTTTACTTATGACACTGTGGGCTGCCTTTTATACTCGGAGCAGCTTCATTTCTCTTTCTGTCTCCTGTCACCAGACCCTCTTCCATCTTTTCATTTGCTTTCATCAGTCGCTCTCTTGCTCTGTCCATCTCTCTCTCGGTCCATCCCTCTCGTACTCCGTCTCCGGTCTGAGCACGCTGACAGGCCTGGCAAAGACAGAGTGCGGACGTCCAGCTTAAAAAGTGACCGCCCTGTCCTGCAGCTGCACAGCTGGGGAGCTGCAAATCTATCATGGCCAACTGCAGCCTGCTAGCCAAACTGACCCGCTGTTAGGAGGAAGAGAGAGAGAGAGAGAGACGCAGAACAAGACAAAGGTCCTGTTTACAGATGGGATTAAGATGCATTTGGGTTGATAGGATCGGAGAGAGACAAGTAGATGAGGGAGAAATGTTTCTGTTTACAGCTGGTATTTAAATCCATCTCTTTTGTCCACGTTTGACCACTTTTTTATTTGTAGGTGGGTTTATTTATGGGCTACATGTATATCTGATCATGTGGATAAAAGTATGTGTAATGTTTCATTTGCTAGAGCACATTGTCTAATTTAGTGGTTCCCAAAGTGGGGGTCGCGAGACAGTGAGGTTCCTTGGTGATTTTCAAAAATCTTATATATGTTATTAAACTGTAACAATTACCATATTTTATCCATAAGCTACAGAAGATAAAAATAGTATTTAATAGCAAAATGAAAGCAAATGAAAAGATGGAAGAGGGTCTGGTGACAGGAGACAGAAAGAGAAATGAAGCTGCTCCGAGTGTAAAAGGCAGCCCACAGTGTCATTAGTAAAACCATGCTTTTCAGCAGGCAAGAGTTACTTGGGTGTAGAAAGTAGAGATGTATTAGAAATGGTCAAATAAAAGTAAGCCGTTGCATAAAAAACAACATACAACTAATAAAAGGAAGTTAATATTAAACAAATAAATAATGACTTCATTTGAATGAAGTAAAAAAAATATATATATATATGGTTGTTAGACTGTTGCACTTTTTTGTGTCAAAATATTTGTCCTGACACTTAGAATCACCTTTACCGTCAGTAAATAGGCCTACAGTATGTTACCATCCATATACATCCACGTTCATATCTATTCTGCTTGTCTATTACACCACTGTTTGTCACCGTCTTGTGAATGAATAATACATAGGTTAGTATATGCTTCATTAAAAATGGTTTTATTTCTGTTAGCTTCACGTTTTCGACTGAATCGTTTTTGACTGATCTTGTGACTGAATAATGCGCAGGTTATTGTATGCTTCATCAGCTTCACTCAGACGGTTTTGTTTCTAACAGCTTTGCATGTAATTTAAGAATTAATAAACCATTAACCATTTTGTGTCTTTTTTTGTTTTGTTTTGTGGCAAGTAGCCATGTAATAAGCAGGATAAAGTACATCCAGGATGGTTGTTTTTACAGTATAAAGCCCTTCAGTCTGCTGATAATCCTAAACAACCTCCTGGGTGTACTTCATCCGTAACATAACATAATACCAATAACAGACTGGAGATGGTGCACCAATCAGAGCCCACTATGCATTTCATAAGCAATTTTAAATAAATCGAAACTACAACAGAATGTTCAGACAGAACCAAACAGCATGCTGCAACAATGTAAAGGATAAGAAACAGAGTGTTTTTTATAAAGTTAAATCATGTTAACATAATCTAGAAATAAAATGATGAACCTATAAATGTGCCTATTAGGGGCCCAATATATTTCTGCCATAATAGTCTGTGTGTAGGAATTTGATGAATTATTCTTTTGATAGCATACTTTTCTCTTTAGTGACATGCATACAAATCATATCTGAGTGAAATCTGAAAATATTGATGCTGAAGCGCAGGAGATTAATTTAGAATAAATACAGCAATCCTTAAATTAAGAAGAATATCTGTTCACTGTGACTTTAAAAGCATGGCTGCCACTTTCGTGAAGGAAAGCCCGGTTTTGAGGAGTATGCAAAAGCAAGAGGGACGGAGGTGGGAGAGCGAAAGGGACCACGGCTGCCTCGTGCCGGGGACAGAAGGGGGGCATTAATCATTATTGGCGCACACCTCCGTCCATGCCGCACCCTGACGGCCCTTCCACCCCTGACATAAATCATAATTCCTCCACAATAGATCCCCTCTCCAGCACGCTGCGGAAAAGTCTGCTACTCTTATTGATTTTTCCTTTTCTCCCTCTGCCTTCCCTATCAGCACCTGCACCCTCCCCCATGTCCACCGTCACCTCCGCCAAGTCATTAGGAAACATAACTGATATGATATTCATAGAATACTAAATAAACTTTACGAGGACACGCCACCGTACGTTCCAGAACCCCCCCTCCTCCCCACCTTTTTGATGCATGAGAAAGCCGATGTGGAAAAAAACAAAACTAATGATATAAAAATTACAAAGCGTGCTCTGTGCTATTACACCTCTATTGATTTGTTTTTGAGGTGCACCTAGGCTTATAAAAGTTGCTGGGGGAGATTAGAGAGAGAGGGACCACAAAGGGAGAACATAGAAGGAGAGAGACAGATAAAGAGAAAGAAAGAATATGGAGTTGAATGCGCTTTGTTCACAGACCTTGGGTCAGAATGACTGTAAGTGTTTGGTTTTGTGTGTTGAGTGATGCTAGAATAGCCTGTAGTGATTTGATTCAGACAAAAGATCATTGATTTGTGAACCTTGACCTCAAAGTGACCCCTGTGGTGAATTGCATTAATGTGGAAATATTTTTGTATAAAATACTTTCATTTGTAAAGGTTTGTGCAAAACAAGTATTTATATAAGTATTTACAAGAATATGCGTTCAACATTTTAAATAAGAATATTAACATTTAAAGAATTTGTTTGCAGAAAATGACAATAGGTCAATATAGAATGTGTTTTCAGACCTTACATATTCAGACCTGCTACCATTTTTTTTTTGCAAATAAATGCTCTAAATGCTAATATTCTTATGTGAATTTTTGATGAGGCATTATTCCCAGTTTATAAAATAAAACTCAAATTAACTTTTTTACTGGCGACACGGTGGCTCAGTGGTTAGCACTGTCGCCTCACAGCAAGAAGGTCGCTGGTTCGAGCCCCGCCTGGGTCAGTTGGTGTTTCTGTGTGGAGTTTGCCAGTTCTCCTCGTGTTCGTGTTGGTTTCCTCCGGGTGCTCCGGTTTTCCCCACAGACCAAAGACCTGCGCTATAGGTGAATTGAATAAGCTAAATTGTCTGTAGTGTATGTGTGAGAATGCAAGTGTGTATGGGTGTTTCCCAGTGCTGGGTTGCAGCGCACTGCATAAAACATATGCTGGATAAGTTGGCGGGTCATTCCGCTGTGGTGGCCAATGATTTATAAAGGGACTAAGCTGAAGGAAATTGAACTTTTTACTCAAAACACATATCTAACAATGGCAAATCTAGAAAACTGATAAAAACGTTGAAATGCTGTCCTTTTTCCCCAGTGCTATATGTTTTGTAATAGTTTTCAGTATAACATTTTAAATCATATTTGTATGAAATATTTTAGTACATATTTTATAAATATTTAGTGTAATACACATTTACAACATGCAGGGTGATCTTAAGTGACAGTAAAGACATTAAAAAGTAAAAAAAGCACAAATTTTTCTGAACTTCTGTGCTTCTTTTAAACCTGATGAAAATTATAGCACATTGCATGCTACATGATATTATAAAGATGATCATGCCAGAGGAAGATTTCACTTGATCATTAATGACGTTTCAACAAATCATGTTTACATTTATTAGCTAACACTAGCAGTTTCATCACTATCCTGACACTATCTAAACTGAGACAGCTTCTCCCCAGATCCTTCTTTTTGTTATACATTTTCCAAGGCACATCATAAAGATAGTTGTTAACAAACTTCCACAAACCATTTGTCCATGTTTGCTGTCTAAACAAATCTGGCAGCGCATTAGCTATTGAGGAAATAGCAGGATCATAGACATGGTCATAATGGATATTATTGCATTGTAAAAAGCAATTAATTACTTTACTTTAAAAAATGTGTAAACCCCTTGTCTTAAAATTGTTGAGTAAACATGTCTGGGAACTGATACTGTAAGTTGACTTAACATTTATAATTATGCACATAGTTCATTTACTTAATATGGCAATGTGTTTATTTACTTTATTAAGTAGTCAACTAATCACTTTAAAACAACCGATCTTGTTAAAAGCAACAAGTTTACTCTATCCTTTAAAGTAATGAGAACTAATCACTTTTTTACAGTGTGAGGTAAAATCTGTCACTTTAACTCATGACTACTCAATTCTGGACACTGCTCCAAAATCGTCCTTCAGTGAAACATTAAAATACATAGAAATATTTGTGATGTAAATGTTGCTTTATAAAAAAAACCCACTTAGAATAAATACATGGTTACATTTGAATAGCTATCAGTGGAGAAACATGCTTCTGGCCTTCTACTCTACCAACAGGTGCTAGCCTGGCCAACAGCTCTCATCCTTAGGTTTGACCTTAAAGTGCTCAACTCCCACTGCTAGAATGCAACAAGCATTTTTATGTTCTGAATCAAATGAAAATGTTCAAATTGACTATTTTGCTGTCACGTGTGACCCCTGTGGATAAATCCATTGATATGTTTGGCACATTTTAATCCTTAAAGGGTCCTTGTGCATCCTTCAATCCCTGTTTCCTTGCAGTTTCCCTTTTTCCATCCCGGGTCTGCATTGCCTTAATTTTTCAGCAGGTTGGATCCACATGGATGTTGCATGCACTTGACATGGGAGCTGAGGCCTGGCCGGGATTAAAGCTTGGGTGGAGGGATATTAATGTGAAGCGGAGGGGACAAGGGCGCTCCTGTCCAATTACTCTGTACCTAGTCACTGCCATCCGGCCGCAAAACAACAGAGGAGGAAAGGATTAATTGCCTTGGACTCTGCCCCCACTACAGGCCCAATTATGGAAACATATTGGCTCCCAGCGTTGCCACAGACACTGCTGTGCTGGGATATTGTGTGAAATTTCTAACCGTTTCCAGAGGTCAGGACGAGTGGACTGAAGCAGAGGCTGAGAAAAGAGTGGTTGTGTGTGTGTGTGTGTGTGTGTGTGTGTGTGTGTGTGTGTG
>CAIGQW010024412.1:2316414-2327288 GCA_903798125.1 Danio choprae
AGAGAGAGAGAGAGAGAGAGAGAGAGAGAGAGAGAGAGAGAGAGAGAAAGAGAGAGAGAGAGAGAGAGAGGGAGAGGGAGAGGGAGAGAGGGAAATGCCCTGTGAATGTGGTGGTCCGACATATCAGCTTTGCATCTTGTTGTGTTTGGACTGCAGAAAAACAAAGGCTTTGCAGTCTTTACAGCAGCATGACAAACACAAATGCAGCTCCAACAGGTAAAATGAAAAAGTAAAAGAATAGTTAACTTCAAAATTAAATTAATTTACTCACACTCATGTCGTTTAAAACCAACATTGCTTTTCTTTCTTTGCATAATACAAGATGTTTTTTTAAATAATTCTTTGAAATATTGTTTTGGATCCTATTGACTTTCATTGTATGGATAATGAAAAGACTCCCCCACACACACAAAAAAAATATTATTTTGTTTCACAGTAAAATAAGTCATAGCTTATAATAACTTCAGGATAAGTTTTGTATATTGATTTATTTTCCCAATATTGATTAGTTAGATTTAAGTAATTGAGTGGTTTGAGAGCGTCAGATTGACATAATTGTTTGTTTGGTTTGAAGTCAGAGAATCAGAGGCTTGGCCAATCTAAATGCTTGTTAAAAGTCTATTTAATTGAGTGTTTGGAAATGCATTGTAGCATGTGTTAATTAAACATTAAAAAAACATACAAACGTTGAAAAAGAAAGCAAACATAACTTAAACAAATGTGTCAATAAACATCAAACAAAACAAAATAATAAGTCAATAAATTATTAAATAAGTAAATAAATACATACATACATTTGTAAGCAAATAAAAAAATAAAAAGCCTTAATTTTTAATAGACTAAATAAATGTATACGTTTTTCCCCCTTTGCATGTTTGTAATGGTTTAGTTAGAATGAACCGCCAACATATACACCATATGTTTTACACAGCGGAAGCCCTTCCAGCTGCAACCCATAACTGGGAAACACCCATACACTCTTTTGTACTTTTGTACACTATGTACATTTTGTAAACTATGGACAATTTAGCTTACCCAATTCACCTATACCGCATGTCTTTGGACTTGTGGGGGAAACCGGAGCACCCGGAGGAAACCCACGCCAACACGTAGAGAACATGCAAACTCCTCACAGAAATGCCAACTGACCCAGCCGAGGCTTGAACCACTGGCCTTCTTGCTGTGAGGCGACAGCGATACCCACTGCGCCACCGCACTGCCGTGACCTCTTTATTAGTTTTTTATTCATTCATTCATTCATTCATTCATTCATTTTCCTTTGGCTTAGTCCCTTTATTCATCAGGGGTCGCCACAGCAGAATGAACCGCCAACTTATCCTGCATATGTTTTACACAGTGGATGCCCTTCCAGCTGCAACCCAGTACTGGGAAACATCCATACACACTCACATTCACACACATTCATACACTACGGTCAATTTAGTTTATTCAATTCACCTATACCGCATGCCTTTGGACTGTGGGGGAAACTGTAGCACCCAGAGGAAACCCACACGAACATGGGGAGAACATGCAAACTCCGCACAGAAATGCCCCGCCGGGACACGAACCAGTGACCTTCTTGCTGTGAGGCGACAGTGCTTACCACTGAGCTACCGTGTCGCCCCTAGTTTTTTATTTGTTTCTTAAATATATAATCAAAGATTTGAAACAAACTGTAGCATACCTTAAATAATAAAAAACATGGTGAAAAATGAAATGAAACAAACTAAACAAAACAAATGTATCCATACAATAACAGCAGTTTCCTGTTTATAGACTGAGAAGGAAAAGTTTTTCCACAAGCTTGCCGTATTGTTACCAGTTTTGTTGTTGTTTCTGACCGCTCTGAAAACCCACTAAAGCACCCCAGTGATGCAGCATATAATATAACCATTAGTGCAGACCTCTTCCATTTTCTGACAATTAGGACGCTGTGCTTTTTGATGGGAGAAACAGCTTTTTAATCACCATATGTAGCTCTGCTAATTCAGCCGCTCTGAAGTGCTGTCAAGAAACAATTGAGTGAAGAGGGTCTGAAGTGATCAATTGTCTGCGGTCTCTAGGTGAACTTCTCATTTTCTGCACATTCCACCGTCTGTTTGAGTTAATTAGGCCGCCCTACATTCTACTGATTGGATGTAAACATTAATATGCCAGAAAATGACTTTGTCGATGTTTACTGTTTATGTTCGAAGGTACGCTAAATTGATCAGCTATAGAGAGGCGGTCGCTTCTGATTTGATTCTGGACCAAGATAGTGTCATTTTCAGGGATAATTGACATTTATTTAGTTATTTTTAAAGGCGAGACACTGGGGGGGGAAAAAACACCTGTCAATTTTGAGATTTTAGCTAGCCTAAAGACTTTTGTACTTTCAGTTTGATGTAAAGAAAGCATCCCAATTTTAAGTTTCTTTTGTAGCACTTTATGAATTTGTGTTGTAAATTTAAATTATGATGCATTTTAGTCATAATCTCAACAGCAATTACATAGAGCAGACTTTACACTTTTATTTATATTTATATCCTGAAGGTTACTTAAAGTTTTTTTTCATAATATAATATGGCAAACATTCATTCATTCATTCATTTTCCTTCGGCTTAGTTCCTTTATTCATCAGGGGTCGCCACAGCGGAATGAACTGCCAACTTATCCAGCATGTGTTTTACACAGCGCATGACCTTCCAACTGCAACCCAGTACTGGGAAATATCCATACACACTCATTCACACACATACTCTATGGCCAATTTAATTTATTAAATTCACCTACAGTATAGCGCCGGAGCACCTGGAGGAGCCGGAGCCGGAGCACCTGGAGGAAACCCACACTAACACGGGGAGAACATGCAAACTCCACACAGAAATGCCAACTGACCCAGTCGGGACTAGAACCAGCGACCTTCTTGCTGTGAGGCGACATAATATGTAAAATTTATCATTATATTTTTCTATTTGCAGACAAATTTGATGAATTATGAGGTAATACAAAGAGATTCCCAAAATCTCCTCTGTAAAAACTTGACTCTAAAATAAATAATAAAAAAGAAACAAGAATTTTGAACCTAGAAAGGCATGCGAACTAGTGCTTATTTCATTAATTAATACTTCATTTGCATATTTAAACATAGTATTGAAGAGAACTAATAATACACAAATTTGGATTATAATAAATGTTGATTTATGATTAATAAATGCTGTACTTGTTCATTCTTACAGTACTTCATGTTAGTAAATACATTAAATCTTATTGTAAAGTGTGACGTTTGATTGTTATCATTTTCCTGCAGCTGTACAGTATGAATTACTTTAATTTGAGTGTTAAAAGTCTACCGGGGTCCACAAGAAATACTTGATGAATTTTCCCTCCATCTGTCTGTCAGTGAAATACGCTCCCCTGGATTTGGTGGTCTCGGCAAGAGCGTCCTATAAATCACAATGTGACGCTCTGCACGGTTCAATATCTCATCGCAGCGCTGTGAACTCAGGGCTCCGTGCATCCAGGCAAGAGCCGGCATAAATACAGCAAAACACAGACGTCCATCCTATTTACATCAGCCTGACGTAAGGGCCGAATTTCAGCCCCTTGACTGATGGAAAATGCGCTAACGTTATTTTGGCTGTAGTAGCATATTTATGTTTGTAGTGGCATTGAGAGGCTGTTGGTGGGGGTCTGAGTCGGGTTGTGCAGTGCTTTATGGCTCCGTCCCGTTTGAAACCCCTTTGCCCCTTCCCTGGCACCCCGGCGCAGACAAGCCCCATTAACCCGCCGATGCCTCTCGCTGGGGCCGCTTGTGTGCTTAAGCGTGGACGTCGGCGTAAACGATGTCCTCAAGCCTGGAATGAGCTTTGCACAGTTTAATAGAGGTCTGCAGGTCCACATTAATACAGTGGTGCTGGAGAGGGCAGAGGTTTGCTCCGCGTGATGGGCTTCTGTCATATCTCTGCGCTGGCGACACATTCGGGCCGCTGCTGAATTTCCAAAAGGCTCGCCGCTCTGACATTGTGACTCCTCTGCTAAGCCACAAAAAGCTTTGTTCGGTGTGAAAATGCTGAATCCGAATTAAATACAAGATGGTGCTTTTAGAAAATGTCATCAGATTTGTTTGTGCACAATCTGTTTGGCAATGTTTAAAATCTAAAATTTGGGATGTTTTTATATTCATTCATTCATTCATTCATTCATTCATTCATTCATTCATTCAGTTTTGTTATGGAAAAGAGCTACACTCAAAAAAGTATGTTTGCTGTTTGTTCAAACTACTTATTGTTTTATGTTCAATCCACTTAAATTTGTAAAATCTAGTAAGTTAACTTCATTCTCCCATGTTGTTTAAACACTTGAAAAACGATTGGAAAATTATTTATTTATTCACATAATACATTTTTGTATTGAAAAGACGTGTGAAAAGTCTTCAGAAATTATTATTATTATTTTATTCTATTACATTTTTTAGATAGATTTAAAAAATAATATTAAATTGACAACTCTACCAATTCTCACAACTAACTAGTGCCTAATTACCTTTCTATTATTAAGACATTGACTGTTTAATATTCAATTCAATTCAAGTTTATTTATATAGCGCTTTTTACAATGTAGATTGTGTCAAAGCAGCTTAACATGGTCTAGTAAAGTCCAGATTTCAGAGTAGAAGTTCAGTTTAGTTCAGTTCAGTTCAGTGTGGTTTACATTTCACCAAATCCACCGAAGTGCAGCTCCACAAGTCCCGATCCGAGCAAACCAGTGGCAACAGTGGCGAGGAAAAAAACTTCACCAATTGACGAAGTGAAGGGAAAAAAAATGATTAGTACTTAAGTACATATTCTGCATGATCATATTTTAAATACCTAATATCTAAACCTAACCACTACCTTGATACCTATTAATAAGCAACAAAGGAGTTTATTGAGACAAAAATGGTTTATTAATAGTAAGAAATTGAGAAATGAAGTGCGACCTTGTATTCTTACAATTGATCATGCATGTATGTAGTCAAATACCTTTATCTTATAGAATAGAGCTGCATGATGAGTCTTCCACTGAAACAGCGAACATTACGATGACTAAAATCCGGAGACAATTAAAATGTTTGTATGAACTTTGTCTGGGAACAGGTACAGGTTTCCTAGGATTTCATCAGCGTCAGTATACAGGGTGTAGATGTTATTTTCGAAGCTTCAGGGCAACATTTTGATTATCTTCTTCAGACCCTTCTGTTTTCATGTTTGCATTTTGTTTATTTTCGTCTCAATTTACCTTCACCGTTTACACAACAAACCATCTACACTTCTTAGCATTGTCTATGTGGCTCTCCGGCAGCGTCTCAACTTCCACAGCTTATCTTCTCCTCAGACCGTCTTTTCATCATTTTTCTTCCTCCATCTCTCTCTCTCTCTCTCTCTCTCTCTCTCTCTCTCTCTCTCTCTCTCTCTCTCTCTCTCTCTGTATGTTTCTGGGCCTGCACAGCCGTCACTCTGAATTATTTTCAATGAGCTCCTTTATAGCATGCGCCAGATCTCAGCTCCAGCCCATCAGCGAGCACCAGGCCACAGACGCGCTCTGCATTTCTATCAGCCCTGAGCCTTCTGTGTGCTATTAACCTCTCTCTCTCTCTCCCTCTCTCTCTTTTTTCAGTGCCTCAATTTCTGTTTCTCAATCTTTCTCTCTCTCTCTCTCTCTCTCTCTCTCTCTTTCTCTCTCTCTCTCTCCTCCTTCTCCATTTGGTCTCTCCTTCCCCCGTTCTTCTCTCCATTCTTTCATGCCCTCCTTTTACCCCACCTCTTTCTCCATGACCCTTACTTTCCATCCACGCTCCACTTTCCTGCAGTCATAAATGACACAGGATGACAAAAGTGACTGTTGGATATTATGTTAACTACTGTCTGTCTGTTTGTATGCATGTAGTCAAATTATAAAAAGTCCAGAATCCTAAATGGCTTTGACTACACCTAGGTACTAACACTAAATTCTAAATAAATAATGTCACAGAAGACAAGTCAATAATAGATTGGAATGACATTTAAGTTTGTTTATTAGTAGAAAAGATGTTAAATATCTTAAATATTTGAAAGCATACTGTTGCGTGTGTAAACCACACTGAATAATACATAACACAGTACATACAATATACACTGTAAAAAATGCGGGGTTCCACATAACTCCTTCATGTTGTCCCAACTTAAATCGATAAAGTTAACATCATTGTTTTTAAAAATTTAAGTAGATGGAACATAAAACAATTAAGTTGTCCCAAAAAAAAAACACTCAAGAATTGCGTTGATTCAGCTCATTTTAAGTAAGTAGTTTGAACAAGCAGCAAAAAATAATTTTTGGAGTGTAAATATACAATGTTTCTTTATACAATATAAAAAAGAAAGTCTAAAAATGAATCAAATGAAACTCACAAATCTCAGCAGATGCCAAAATATGTAAACAAACAAACAAAACGTTTGATGTTCCCATTTTTGGTTAAACTATGACTTTAAAAACATTAAAAAAACCTTTTTGGGTAACACCTTACACCTTTAGGTTACAATTCACGGTATTACCAAGCCATTAACTAACACTGCTATAACACACTAATTAGCTGTTTATTACTAGTTAGTAAGGTAAAAGTTAGGTTTAGGTTTTGGGTAGGATTAGGGATGCATAATATGATCATACTTTATAACTATTAATGAACAGTTAAGATCTTAATAATAGGCAGGTAATAGGTCAATAGTAAATATCATGAATTTTGACCTAAACTAAAGAGTTACCACATTTTTCTAAAACTTTATAGTTACTGTGACACATTACTCTGTGACATCCCTGTGTCTCTTGTACACGGATGAAAAAAAAAAATTGTCAAAAAAAAATATAGATATATATTTTGAAACATAATTTCCTTGAAATGTCAAATAGCACATTACATGAAATTATGAAGTAGAAAGATTGAAATTGTGCTTTTTTCCTCACGCATTTTAACATCTTTGAAGAATCTATTTTACGGTACACAAAAAATATATATTAGCAGCAGCGAATTAGCATTTTGTCCAAAATGTTGTCTTTCTTTTCCATTTTTCCATTAAACAAATGCATCTCATTTCCGCTCTTAAGTGGCATTGACAGCTCTGCCAACTGTGCCATCACCCCGGGGCAGGATTACACTTTATAGGGTAAAGTTTGATCGTCAAAAACAAGGGGAAAAAAATGAAAAGTTCACTCTTCCTTTATTGTCTGAAGGGCTCCTGGGCTCATTGTCTTTTCTTATCAAAGCATTTTTAAATGAACGGAGACAGGGTGCCACACAACACAATTAGCCTCCATTACAGATGTACATTGCCAGCGTATTGTAGGTAATCTAGGACACAGTCACTGTTATCTGCTTAATGTGAAAATACATCTCCGTGAGGAACATGTCATGCTGCCCCAGGACCATTCAATTTCATCTCATCAGCATGTGGAGCGCTAATCCCATTCCGCATGCTATCCCTTTTCCACAGCCGAGAATTGAGATTTTTTTACCTGATCTTAAGAAGTTAATTAGTTAGACAATATTTGATATTCCTGTCATCATGTATTTCCCCAATCACTGTCTCCACCAGAGGCCCAGTGCAGCGCTGACGTGATTTCTGAAGACACGCTCAGCTGATCATTCGTGCTCATGGGCTTTGTTTGGTTCTACTAAGAGTGCTTTTAAATACAAGGTATATTAATTTTATAAATGGTAATGCTGAATTTAAAGATGTTGTTAACTTTACCTGTCAGTAGATGATCAGATGAAAAAAATAAATAATAAAAGAAATATATATTACTTTTTGGGCGGCGCAGTGGGTAGCGCTGTCGCCTCACAGCAAGAAGGTCGCTGGTTCGAGCCTCGACTGGGTAAGTTGGCATTTCTGTGTGGAGTTGCATGTTCTCCCCGTGTTGGCGTGGGTTTCCTCCGGGTGCTCCGGTTTCCCCCACAAGTCCAAAGACATGCGGTACAGGTGAATTGGGTAAGCTAAATTGTCCGTAGTGTATGAGTGTGAATGGGTGTGTATGCATGTTTCCCAGAGATGGGTTGCAGCTGGAAGGGCATCCGCTGTGTAAAATATATGCTGGATAAGTTGGCGGTTCATTCTGCTGTGGTGACCCCACATTAATAAAGGGACTAAGCCGAAAAGAAAATGAATGAATAATACTTTTTGACTTTTTGATTTGACTAAAAATGCATTTTTTGTCTATTAATATAATGTCTATTATTCGTTATCTTATTGTCATATTGTCAGTATATAGCCATATGATTAATCAAATCCAATCTAAAATAGATTTGCTATGTTTATTTACTTTTTGTTGAATTCAAATAATTAATTAGTTTATTTTACATTTGATTTTTTGGTCATTCAGAAGTAATCTTGTATCAAAATTAAGTATGCATTTGAAAAACCCATTTCTATTAATCTTATATTGATTTAGTGATTCAGACTAAAAACATATAAACTGTATAAATATATGATAAAAATATAAAATATAAATAAATATAAATCTTACTATAAATCTACTAAAAAATGTAATTTAATTTTGTTTTATTATATTTAATTTAATTGTATTTAATTTAACTTAATATAATTTTTATTTAATACATTTTATTTTATTTTCAATATATGATTGTATGGTTAATTAAATCTAATGGATCAGATATTTTCCTAATTTTACTTTGCTTATTTATGTTTAATTCAAATCGCTCTTCAAAACGTCTGTCTGTCTGTCTGTATGCCTGCATGTCTGTCTCTCTGTCCGTCTGTCTGTCTGTCTTATTTCTAAATTTTCCACCAGTCATATTTTGCACACGCTTCCTAAAGGAGAAACATATTTCGCTTCCCAGCTCTTAATAAGGATGTTAGACTTGAGTGTCCGCAGACACACTGAACTCAATGACGTTCGCAATACATCCTCCTCTACATGCTTAAGTACTATTATTTGTCTTTTGTCTTAAACCAATCTCTGCTCTCCAGCATACGCCTGAATCATTTCATCTCTCCGAGAGACTGTCGTTCCCGTCACTTCCCAGTGAGTTATTATTTGTTTATCCGTTTGTAGCTTTGACACTGCTATTGTCATATATGAAGTCAAAGGCACACATTTATCTGTCTAAGCAGCTGACAAGGAATACCACTCCAGTACATTAAGGTCTGTCAGGCTCACCGAGCAATTTGTCTGTCGAAAGCATAACGGAAAAGGATCCTCTCCTTCGACCGGTTTTCTACAATATTAGTCAATATGACTCAGAAACATAGCATCCAATGTGTAGAGTTGAGGTTAACAGCTATTACGTTATATCCATAAACAACAACAGAAACGAGCAATCTGAGTCTGAGATGGAGTGGGCTGTTGGAAATTATAGACTACACAAAAGACGAGAGTGAAGTCTCAGTCAATAAAGCCTGTGACGATTATAGCAGACATTGGTAACAGTCCCAACATAAAAAAAAAAAATAAAAAAAAAAAAAATATATATATATAGAGAGAGAGTTTACAGAGAGACTGATACATAATAGCTGTGTTATAATTTGTTCTAACAACTCTAATTATGGTGCTTATTGATTCAGCTGCACGTTTAATAGGAATAGCCACACCTTTTGCATTACGAGTCATTAAAGGTGTTCAGCAGTGAAATTTTAAATTGTGTCCTCCTCGTCTGAGCTGGATGTGTCCCTGACAGCAGCTTTTTTATTTTTTGTGTCTGCTATTTGGCCACCGTAAACATCGCGCGACAATCATGTCTGTTATAACCTTTTCTTTCACTCACAAAAGCAAGACAGACGGCGGAGAAAAAGCAAAAACAACACAAAGGTAGCAGGGCTAGTTTTTGTTGACTATTTAAGTGGGTCAATTTTTGTTTTTTTCCCCCTTCTTCTTCTTCCCTATTGGTTAGTCATAATTGTGTAAGAGTCTGGGGCCGTTTGTTCGCTGGAGTGGAGGTGTTTTGGCTTCTGAATCTCCACCGCTTATTACACCTCTTCAAAATCTTACCTTGCACTCACTCACACTGTATAAGTGTATGGTTGGAAGAAATTTAATCGCTTGTTATTTTCATGAGTATGCTTTTACTGTAACTTTAGCTGTCAACTGTTTTAATGGTTCTTATTCTGTGACATTTCGTGAGATGTCTAGTGGTGTAAAGGAACAGATTACAAATACTCATAAAATTACATTTGCTGTTTGTTCAAACTACGTATTTAAAATGAGCTGAAACAGCACAATTATTGAGTTTTTTGGGGGGACAACTTAATTGTTTTATGTTCAATCCACTTAAATTTATAAAAAAAGTAATGTTAACTTAATTCCTTCATGTTGTCCAAACGCAAATCAATTGTGTGGAACCCAGCATTTTTTTACAGTGTAGATGAGTAGTTTATTTTTATTTTTAGTACTTTATATGTTAATTGTTTTCTTGTCTACACTCCAAAAATTGCTGTTTGTTCAAACTGCTTATTTATATTGAGCTGAAATAACACAATTCGTGATTTTCTTGGGGGGACAACTTAATTGTATTATGTTCAATCCACTTAAATTCGTAAAAACTAATAAGTTAACTTAATTCCTTTATGTTGTCAAATCGATTGTGTGGAACCTAGCATTTTTTTAACAGTGTATGGTGATTTTGCTAAGTCTTGTAATTCCTGTCCAATCAAATTGTGCATATAATAATCACATCACAGACAGACTGACCTCAAGACATGGATGCTTCATGAATGCAAAAAACATGTGGAAGCATTCAAAGTGTAAAAAATTGACAAATCGATGTACATTAGACTCAATTTAGACTGTTAGTGATGAAAAGATTCGTGGATTCTCTCATTCATTCATTCATTCATTCATTCATTCATTCATTCATTCATTCA
>CAIGQW010024412.1:2358050-2369655 GCA_903798125.1 Danio choprae
TACAGCAGTTTCACTGTAAGCAGTGAGTTAAAACAGTGAGTTAAAACAGTCAATATTGCAAAGAAAACAATATGATAAAAACAGCAATAAATAGAAATAAATTAAATAAATGTAAAATAATATCCTACTGTACTAATCAAATCCCATCTCTTTTGCTTAACAGTTTGAATTAAATGTATACTGACTCTTGTTAAAGTTAGTAGTTATTCAGTGAAGAGCAGTGAATGATTCCCTTGTTTGTTTTATGATTAACATTAAATAACATTGTCAATTTAAGACTTAAAGGGATAGTTCACCCAAACATTTTAATTCTGTCATCTTTACCCCTTCACTTGTTCAAAACCTATTTGAGTTTCTTTCTTCTGATGAACAGAAAAGAAGATATTTTGAAAAATGCTGGTTGGTGGAACACATTGATTTCCATAGTATTTTTTTTCCTATATAGAAGTCCATGACTGAGGTTGTTTAAATTTAACTAAACCTTTAATACCCCAAATATAAAATATGGATAAACCCAACTGTTCCTTTAAATTTAATTTATCAATTAAAAAACCCTACAGTTGGTTTTGTCCATATTTGAACCAATGGGTTTAAAACAACCCAGCATTTTTAGTGTAGTGTTGTCACAATGATTTTTATGCACGGAAGTGTTTTTCACCCACCGAAAAACTTCTGATGAAAGGTTGATGTGGTGATCTTCTATTACATATGGTTCCTTTTACAGCTTCAATAATGTATATCTGAGGGTGCACTCACACTATGCTATCCGAACCATGCGCAGGCACATTTCCCGGTTCGTTTGACAAGTGTGAGTGCTCCGAATCGGGCCCAGGCACGGTTCAGTTGGCCGGCCCTGGCAAGGTTGGAAGAGGTGTGCATGAGTGTGGTTCGGTTGGGCTTTGGCATGGTATGCTAGTAGTGTGAGTGCAAAGCGCGCCTGAGCCCTGAAACTGAAGACACGATGTCACTTTTAAGGGACTGTTTCATATGGATTTATTAATCATTCTTACTTTTCAATAAACGCAAGCTGTCATAGTTTATTAAAGATGCAAACCCATCACTGCACGTCAGCTGCACCTTCAGCAAACCTCCTAATACGTGCAGCACGAGGACTTTTATGATAATTTATGAGCGTCAAAAGTTGGGGATCTGTTTGGCAAAATATTTGACTATGTGTCGATATAACTAAATAAATCTCCACTGTGCTAAGCGAGAGCGCATCTCTCTTTCTGTTAAACTGAACTGTAGCCTCATCGATGACGTAAGCATGCTCAGGTTCGGAAGGTAAAGATGCAGTATGAGTGCAGGTCGTCAGGGGAGAGGGGAGGGGGGACAACTGTGCTTCGACACGGTTCAAGGCAACCGTGCCTAGTGAGAGTAACCCTCAATAAAGTCAGTTAAATAGATCTAAGAATTAATTTAGTTGTTCAAGCTTAAAACTTTAAATGATTGAAAGGCCGATTAAAAGTAAGTGCCGTCAGGAGCAGCAGCTAGGTGCTGAAAATCCATTGAAAATACTGGTAAAAGAAATGTTTTCATTAAATATGGTGTGGTACAAATTTTCAGTACTTTCTTGCTTCTTGTATTGTGTCTTATTCAGGCATTGTAGATCACTGATTTTAAACAAACCAGATTTTATAGAGTTTATAATGTCATAACAGTTAACCAGAAGCAACCGGGCGGGCTTATTCAAAATTAAGTCTCCATGCATAAAGACTATTGTTGGAAAAAAACAAAACAAATAAAAACAAATCTCTCCCACAGCACTATAGTCATTATATCATCTTTGACAGCAAAGGGGCTCCTGGTGGTTCAGGGCCCTACGCAACGTGTGCTTATAAGCAGGTAAATGGTAAATGAATAAATCTGGTAAATGAAGCCATGATAGCAGATTAAAGCAAGCCATTGATCATCTCCCACCGCAAATGATGCATAATCCCTCTCATAATCATTATGACAGGTCTGCAGGAATGCACGTGAATAAAAAAGCGAGCCAGCGAAGGAATAAACCGATGAACGGGTTTTTAAGAAGCAGGCCATTATGAGACATTCGCCTTCTTTTTATGATATCCAACGATCAGTTATCCAGATGGCTGATAGAGAGAGCATCACGACACCACTGCTTTGCACTGTTGTTGTTTTTTTCCAATTCTATTGCTATCATAGCTGCCATAAACAGATGTTGGATTTGTTTTTGCTTTCGAAGGCAGGTATTCCACCGCACCATAGTTTCTTGACCAGCTGAGACTGGCATCTGCCGTGGTGTTTGAGCAGGAGGGATTCACTGCTGGCAGGTTGCTGTTAACTTGGCAATAAAGGAAAAGTCCGGGAATATGACAAACTGTGATGCGCTTGATGTGCTTCGATCATTCTGTCTCATCAGGGCATTTGTTTTTATGGTCATGATGTTGGAACGTAGCAAGAATAGCAGCATGGTTGGCCTGAATATGTGGCTGTGGGTGAAAAACCACCATCGCCCTTATGCTCATTGTTGCCGTTTTATTTTCAAATCAAGCTTTTTGTGCTGATCATATATGAGATAATGCTCACTTTTTAGGAATGCTTAGTTGAGTGCTTGTGAAGCACTGGAGGTTGTGCTCATGAAATTAGACTTGTTGCACTTTGCTTCTGAATGGCTTGGAATTTATTTACAAGGATCATTTAATATGTTTTTCTGATCCAGTTACTAAACATTTATGAAAAAAAAAATGTAATGCAGTCTAAAAATCTTTATTTGAAACAGATACACTATAACAAATGATTTTCTTATTTATCATTTTTATCAATTATTCCAAGTGCACATATATATATATATATATACATTCATAAATCAAAATGCTTTTTCTTAAGAAGCAAAATGATTTCACACATTAGTTATTGTTAAAAATAAATGAAATGAGTTTATGCTTAAGGAACCAGTATCTGGTAGTTTTTGTTTCCTCTTTTAATTAATTATTTTTGATTAGTACATTGTTTTGTCTCTTTTATTCCAAATGCACATATATAAACTTTCTCAAATCAAAATACAAATTTTTAAGAAGTAAAATGACTTCACGCATTAATTATTGTTTTTAAAAAATGAAATAAAAGAAACCAGTATTAAGAAACCAGTATCTGACAGTGGTGCATTCAATATAGGTTTGTTTTCCCTTTTAATTAAGGTTATTTTTGATTAATATTACTTGTTTTTAACGTAGCCACTCAATTTTAATTAGTTCTCAAGAAAATAAAATTTTAGCAGTATACAATATAGAAATATTTAGATATTTCATCACAGAAAATAAGGCAAAAACACCATGTGAGAAAATATTGCAGCATAGTCTGATTTGGATTTCCTTAGTCATTATTTAAATTTCAGTTAAAAGTAATCTTTAAAATACAAATAATTTAATAGCACTGTGAAATGTAATCTTTAAAAATTAAAATCCATCAATTTTCCATGCTTTACATTATTTTTGTAACACCTCTATTCACCTTAAAATGATTGAATTTAGGTTTTATTTGTTCATTTATTTTGACAGAATATTTTAAAGGTTAGGTTTTCGAACGTTTTTGTCTTAAAAAAGAAAAATTTGTCCAAAGCAAATGTATTTTGATTTACAATACAGTAAATATACTGAAAAAAATACACTAAATAATTTTTTTGCAGTGTATCGGCTATTGAGTTTTGCAGTGTATTGGCAATTAACTAAAATAATTGTAATTTAAGAATAGATTCATGTTTTTTTTTTAGATATACATTTATATGGTTTAAATAAACAGTGTAGATTAATGATGTGATGAAGTTTAAGTTTTTTTTCTGTCTAGTCTATAACCAATATTCCCTCTAATAAACCTCAACTTCAGGAATCCTCTTTTTTTTAGGTGATACCTCTGTCAACAGGGTGCTGCTACTTTGGAAAATTCCCTCACTTTATGGGTTATATCGTGCGGAAGGGAAACGATTCCTGTGTATCGTGATGGCTTCTATGTTTTATTGTTTGTTTTTTGCCTTTTCAAGTCCCAGCGGAGGGTGCGAGCAGCGATTTCAGATTTGCTTTTCCGTTAAAGCATAATGCGTGTGTCATTTTGAGAGAAAATGGTGCATCTGGAGAAGCAGGTTGTGAAAATGGCACCTGATATGACCTCCATTTTAGAGAATGGTGAAGGAATAATGGAAACCCCGGGAGGTAAAGAGTGCTGCTTCTCCCCTGCCCTGCGACGAGACCCCGGGCCAGGCATTAGAGAGGATGAATGACAAAATCGAGATCCCAGCCGCCACGCTGCTTGTTTATAAATGTGTGGGATAGATTAAACTTGTTGTTTTTTCTGCATTATCAATGATTGATGTTTCCCTATCATCGTTTTTCTCCCGTAATTAACTATGACACCAGAAATCTACTGTCGTCTGTCAGAGCATAAATAGTATGCGCAATCTATGTTTCGAAAAACATCTCTTTTTTTTCAGTCTAGTTGGCTTTAATCGTGTGCCTGTAGCTCTTTTACACTTTACCCTGATCTCTGGGAGTCAGACACATGGATTCATTTCCAAAGAGTCGCCACTGCCAGACCTCCTACTGCGCTAAGCCATCAGCTTTATTTGTTGATCTGTATTTCTCTCCCTCCCTCTCGGCTCATCGAGGCAAAGAAGCGTACTTGTGGGTTACCATTAGAAGCAGATAATCTGCAGTGATTAGATGTGGCCTGGTCCCGGAGAGAGGCTGGAGGAGCGAGGCTTTCAGTGGAGAAGAATAGGGCGCAGTGCTCAGCTTTGCCTCTTCCTCTCAGAGCTCCGCGGACGGGGCAGCTGTCTATTCACACAACCCTGCCAATTAAGCACATTCAGCAGGGGCGCTGGAGAGACACCCAGCCGGAGGTAATCAGAGACTTGATCATCTCTCCTTCTCCCCTCTCATCTCATATCCTCTCATAATTTCTCTTTTCTCCTCTCCTCTTTCCTTTTGACTCACTCTCGCTACCCTTTTTCCTTCTTACCTGCTGCTGGTGTGAAAATGACTTAGTGGGAGTTTACTTCAGAGTGGCTCGGATAAGTTTTTCTTGTAATATTCCTGCTGGCTCTTTTAGATTCAGACTCATGTTCAGTGCATAGTGGAGGGCTTGATCGCTCTGTCTGAGTATCGCTGGGTCGGAACTGAATAAAGTTGTGATTTATTTATTTAAGTTTAATATATATTTTTGACATTTTTATGTTTATTATGATAAGACAAGATATTGCCAGTAAAGTTGGAGTTCAGGAAAGGTCTGCGTGTCAGGATTCAAACTGGGGATACCAGCAAAACAATATAAAAAAAGATGGGTTCCGCTTAATTCCTTCATGTTGTCCCAACACAAAGTTAACTAAGTTGTCCCAAAAACCCTCAAGAATGTGTTGATTTAGCTCATTTTAAATAAGTAGTTTGAACAAGCAGAAAAAAAAATTATTTTAGTGTACACTGTAAAAACTCTGGGTTCCACACAAATCCTTCATGTTGTCCCAACACAAATCGAATAAGTTAGCCTTATGGTTTTTACAAATGGATTGAACATAAAACAATTAAGTTGTCCCCCCCAAAAACTCAATAATTGTGTTGATTCGGCTCATTTTAAATAAGTAGTTTGAACAAGCAGCAAAAATATTTTTTTGATTGTACACTCAAAAAATTATTTTTGCTGCTTGTTCAAGCTACTTATTTAAAATGAGCCGAATCAACACAATTATTGAGTTTTTTGGGGGGACAACTTAATTGTTTTATGCTCAGTGCACTTTAATTTGTAAAAACAATTAAATTAACTTAATGGATTTGTGTTGGGACAACATGAAGGACTTGTGTCGGAGCCAGCATTTTTTTAAGTGTCCTTTCATTCCTAAAATAGTAGCATCACGTTGGTGCCAATAGCCTAGTGGTCAGTGTGCCGAGATACTGTATAGCGCACTGACCACTAGGCTATCAGCGTTAATGTGATGCTACTTTGACACAATCTACATTGTAAAAAGGGCAATAAAGATGAATTGAACTGAATTGAATTGAGTAATAAGTCACTAGTTAATAGTGAGAATTGGTGCTAAACTAAAGTGTTACCAAAATATGCACGCCAAAATTATTGGCAGCCCTAAAGTTTTATATTGAGTATGTTACCCATGTTGATACACAATAAAGAAATTAATCAATAAATGAATGCCTTCATTCATTTTAAATTCTCAGAGTAATTCACCCGTAAATACATTTTCACCATGACTTTCATAACCAATATGAGCTTCTTCTACACAGAAGATGATATTTGAAAAGTGTCTCTGTGTCTCTGGTCTATATGGACAAAAACAGAAACGAAATAACCTAATCACAGACTCGAAATATCCTCTTTTGTGTCATGAATAATATCATATGGGTTTGAAACAACGTGGTAAATAATGATGACAGAAATACATTTAAATGTATTTATTTACTTATTAGGGAGGATTAACCATATTTTTAATTAAACCAGTTAGGTCAGTCAATCAGGCAAATGTTTATTAAAATATAAAAGCGGTTCATGTTTGCTTTGTGGCATGTTTGACTCTGTATTATCTCAGAGGTATTATTTAGGCTACATTCAGGACACACACACACACACACACACACACACACGCACACACGCACACACACATGCAGGTTCTAATAATGGCACACAGAACAGTCATTAATACTCGGTGTGGCATGAGCACCGTGGGCTGGCCAGTAGTAATGGATGCTGTGACCAGTAATTAGGGTACAGGCTGGTGTTAAAGAGTCAAGACTTTGGGAAACCGATTTGTGGAATAATTAGTCTCTAACAGTTTATTGATGGCTCTTTCATACTTTTCCAATGTGTTCCTTTTGGCCCCTCAGCCCACATTAACGACCCTCTGGGTCTCCCCAAACAGTCGTCCCGTCTAATTAATTGAAATTAGGGCAGATCAAATGCATTTCAAGTTTCTCATATTAAAATTACCTGGGGGAATGAATTTCCAATTTAGAACTTGGGATTTCTGTCTTGTTAAATGGTGCTAAACGATGGTCTTAATATGCACGAGGCAGTAATGCAGTAGACTAATGGCTGCTAATCTGAGGCCATTGTTCTTGTTGGCTTGTTGATACCTCTTCATTTACAGGACCTCATTGCTCAAGCCTGTCTATTGTTTAGAATGACGTGAATTAGCTGTTAAAAGATTTTTTTAACCTCATAATTCATCAAATGTATTCTATTTTGCTTTCAGGGTCTGTTTGAACAGAAAGAATCATTACTTTATAAAACAGTCATAGCAAAATATTTTTTTAACTTTCAACCAGCAGCTTCTCACTAATGAGTGAATGAGTGAACACACACAAATATTTGGACAACACAATACTTATTCTGTAGCGTGATTTTCCTTGATTTTCAATCGAAAACATTTGTTATTTTGAACAATTAAATGCACAAATGCTTGCACATCAATATCAAAATATATTAAATGGCTATCACACAGCGCGGGATTTTTCCTGACGAAATGTTGCCTTTACAATTGCTTTTTTGTGCTTTTATTTTGGCCATTTATGTCAAGAAAACGATGCTATAAATAACGAGATTTTTATTTGAAATTTGGAAGAAATGTTATCAAAGCTTCATAGAATGAATCAAATATTAACATTGTACACAAAAACATACTTAAAAAATTACCCTTGTGCAAAATGTCTAACATTTTCTATTTTAATGGTTATATGTTGTAAAAAAAGAAAAAAAAGAGAAAAATAATAATAAGAAAAAACAGGATGTTTTAAGGGTCAAATTTTGTTCCCTTAATATTATTTTATTAAATTATTATTTTAATAAATTGTTTATGTATTTATCTTGTGGTCAAAACAAACAAAATACAGATCAGTTAATACAGTAGTACATATATACTAATGTTTTGTGATGCTTATTAGGTTTTTCAAGGCCAGTTGACATGGTGCAGACTGACACAGACACTTTGTTGCCATTGTTTGGCACACTTTGAATAGACCTTTACACTCTAAATTCTAAATCTAAACTCTAGATCAGTTTGCATACATTCACACTTTTTTTTTCTCGGCTGTTATTGACACACATTGTGTGACCCAATAGAATGTGCCTGTGTTTATTTCACCTTCTGACCTCTTGGGGTAAACGTCAATGCTCTTCGGCATTCATTTCAGTCAGCTTTATCCATGCTCTCTTACTCTAGCAGTTTTTCAGAGCCTTGTGGAGGAGATTCAGAGAACTAGACCTGTATCTGTATTTGATATAGACAAGCTGTTCCATCGAACTCTTGAGGGACTTGCTCTTTGGGAGCAACGGTCCCGTATGACTCCCAACAAAAAGTCAATCTTTCCCTCTTGTGTCCTGATTACGAGGCGCTATTGGCATTTACATCTGTATTAACAGCGGCACACATGACCCTGCGTGTGTCCGGTCTGGCAGATTGATTAACAAAGGACGTTGCTTTATGCCTTTCACTGTGTGATTCAGCAGTCGACACTCTGGGGGCCCCAACCTGTCCAGGACCCTAAGGGACTGCAGGCCTTTGGTGAGGCACTGGACCCCTGCTTCAGGGGCCGGATTAACCCTGTAGAGCCACAAAAGATGCACATATCCCCTTGGCCAGGACCAGCCCATTCAGACCTGCGTTCCTTACACCCTAATAAGGATTAAGCTTAATGAACTGGAAGAAGTTAACAATAAATGAAGCAGACTCTTTAAGCAGACTCTAATTCCATTTTGTGTCGCCCATTCTCTCCTGCCTCTATTTGAACACAAGGTGTAATCCTCTTGAATATCAAAGATGGTTAGGGGTATGAATTTACACTTTTCTCCGCCGGTTCTGGGCCGATTAAACATCCCTAGTGAATGTTGCTGGGAGTGACGCAAATGACAGCTCCCATCTGCTGTCAAGACGCACAAGCTCTTTTTGATGCCATATGGTGCCGGATCACACGTTCCCATTCTGGTTTTGATCTAATATTGGGTTGTGTAAATTTAGTATTTTTATTTTAAATTTGTGCTTTATTTATTTGTTTATACACGTCTATTCAAACGGTGGGTTGGTATGATTTTGACACAAATGAAAAGCTGCATTTATTTGATCAAGACTACAGTAAAAATACTAATGCTGTTGGATATAATTACAATTTGGAGAAATGTGTTATTTTTTTAAAATATATTTTTAAATGTTTCTTCCAGTGCCACATGATCTCTCTGAAATTGATTAAATGCTCAAAAACAATCTTATATATGATACATTTTAATATTAGTACCTGATAAATAATGTTTGAATGGTAGTGTGTTATATATTAATGTGTAAAATATAATATAAAATATTTTATAGTCATTTTATTAAGAAGTTTAAATATTCGATAAATTACATTACAAAAAACGTGAGTAGCTATGATATTTCATATATTTTATAACATAGTTCATTATGATTATATATAGTCTATGTAATTATAATTATATATTTACACAAGTAATGAGTAGCTATAATATTCAATATCACTAAATTAAATATAATTTAATTATAGTTTTTAATCAAACATAATTTCATTATAATTTATTGTGATAAAAATGTATATACTGTGATCATATTTAATACCATATAAATTGGGTCCTTATGTACAACCGTATCCCACCCAAAGAAGTGTTTTATAATGCAACATGGACACAAGTACATTTGTTCTTTTTTTTATTTCTTTCTTTCTTTATTTATATTTCAAGATTACATAGTGGTAAGTCACCTATTGGGTTGTTATATTATATATTATAATAACATAATTAAATGTAGATCTTTTGCACAGTCGCATACACTGGATAGCACAAATCTGAACCATGATTCAAAGCCCACGTTTAAAGTGTAGTGGCTATTTCACTGGTGTGGTGTGATTTGTTTTATTGACTTTTCTCTGGAAGGTGAATCCTTTTATTCTCGTGACGTTCGACTGAAGAGGCCTGGACTGGTCAATGAGGAGGGCTGCTGGAAGGGCAGGATTTTTCCCCCCGTTGCTTGTTCAGATCATACTCAGCTCTCCAAATGCAATTTCACAAAACCCTTTACCCAAAACCTTATTCTTGACATGAAAATGGCCATTTACAGATGGCCCAGGGATTAAGTGCTAGTACGACTTCACTCAGAGTTCAGAAGCAACTGAAAAAAGAGAGACTGCAGTAAACTGAGTGGGAGAAAGAAACTGTTTTCATTTTATGTTCTCATCCCAGGTTCATGACAACTACTGTATGTCAAAGTATTAGCCTGCTTTTGTATAACTGATAGTACTACTAATTTAGTACCTGCCTTTTGACATAATATACTGCATACACACATTTACTACTGAGCAAACAGAGGCAATAATTAAATATTTTCTTTTAGATCCATCTCTTAAAGGGATAGTTCACCTAAAAATGTCAATTCAACCGTATTTTACTTCATTCCAAACCTATTTTGAACAAGCAATTTATTTCACTTGTTCCAAACCTGTTTGAGTTTCTTTCTTCTATATTCTATAAAAGTTGAACACAAGTTTTAGGATTCTAAAGAAAGTTCAAAGTAATGGCTTGTATGTGCAATCAATTATTTTTTTTTGCATTGTGAATATATTTATAATAAAAATAAATGGTAATTAAAAGCTTATATTTTTAACTTAATTTTTTTTTTATCAATGAATCCTAAAAGTTAAATGTATCTGTTTCCACAATACTATGAAAAAATATTTTTAGCACTAATAATTGTAAGAATGATTCAGATCATAACAGAAAAGCGAATCATCATATTATAATGATTTCTGAAGGATCATGTGGCACTGAATACTGGAGTAATGATGAAGAATATTCAGCGTTGATTCCCATGAATAAAATAAAATGGAAACTACATTCAACAAGTAAATAGTTATTTAAAATGTAAAATCTCACAATTTAACAGTTTTTGTTTTTGATCTAAGAAGTACAACCTTGTCTTCTTTTAAAACATTACCAAATCTTACTGTTCCCAAACATGGCAGTGTATATCAAATAGTTGTTTGAAATGAATCATTTCATTTGTGTAGTTTTCATCAGTTTAGTTTAGCAAGTTACTGTTTCCGGTTGCTGGTGTTTGAAAAGCCTGGTCAGAGGTTGTCTGTCTATGTCAAATGAGGTGTCAGAAATCGTCTTCATGGCTCATGTGTTTGGCCCTCGGCTGCTTTACTCATGGCATGAATCAGGTCAAGGTCCAGAGACCCTCACATTGCTCCCTCAGCCATTCAGTTCAGGGACACTTTTCATGGCTGTTGTTGTGTCACTTCATAAGAGCCTGCAATTTAAAAGCAATTATGTATAAACTAACATGAGGGGCTCTGCTGGTGGCAGATCAGGCCAAACTAAGTCAAGCCTATCATCGCTGGTGCACACACTGACCTGTAGACATGGGGTCAGGATAATCAGCCATTGTTTTGTTCACTGCTAACTCTGTGATAACTCTCTTTCTTTCCCCTCTCACTCTTGTCTGGATGCTCTTTCAGTCAATGAACTGGAGATGTATCTGTCTATCCAATGTTCTGTATCTATCCATTCATGCATCCATCCATCCAACACACAGTATCTATGCATCTTTCTTTACATTTTATCCATTTAATTTAAATTCAAT
>CAIGQW010024412.1:2392940-2419519 GCA_903798125.1 Danio choprae
TATCTATCTATCTATCTATCTATCTATCTATCTATCTATCTATCTATATACATCATACACAGACAAAACAGCAAAAATAGAAGCTGCAATCAATCAACGAATGAGTCAACCTTTTTATGCACCAATATTTATTATTCTTTCTGTCCATGTCCAAGTTTTTGCTTGCTTCACTGGCTTGACAGTTGATGTCTGACCATCAACATTAGTTCAAAAGTTACTCATAATTTACTCACCCTCAGATGGTTCCGAAAATATGTTTGTTTCTTTCGTCTCTTGTACATAATAAGATATTTCAAAGCATTTTGGAAAGCATCGAGTTTTGTAGTACTTTTTTTAAAATCCTACTATGGGTTTTAACAGTTACTGGTTCCTAGCATCTTTCAAAATATCTTTTGTGTTCAACAGAAGAAAGAAACTCAAGTAAACCATTTTCATTTTGGGGTTAAGCTATCCTTTTAAGGTGTAATTAGAGCAACTACCTGTAGAGTCATGTTAGCTGGCAAGACCTTGACCCACTGCTATAATTTAGCAATGTGGAAAAAAAATGTTTGATTTATTTTAAAGGCAGAAAATAAATGATCTGCATGTTCTCTTTCACTTAACGGAATAAATCTTTCAGGCTGATGTTTCCAGTGTTAATGCAAACTTTGAGGATTCAAGAAATAAAAGGACTAAAAGAGTGGAGGCTGGAGGGATCAAAGCAGCTTAGAGGAGGAACGCTGGGGCAACTTGATAGAGACTGAGGGGGAAAAAGGTCAGTTATGTCCTGAAGTAAGCTGGATTCATTGTGTGCAGTCTGAGCAATGGAGGACTGATAAAAAAATGACCTCGATAAAAACAGCAGTGCCTATGCAATATGCAAATCATTGCATAAAGGACGGGGCTGGAGTGAGAAGAGGCCACATGGCGCGTGATGTCTTGGCTATCGCTCTTTGTACCCAGGCCTTTTATATGAACCTTCCCTGCAGATAAAAGCCAGGAGAGGGCACTTGTGGAGGGGCACCTCTGCTGAAGGTGACGGTTGCTTTATTTCACAGTCTTCCCTGCTGGACTGACTCACAAAACTGCAACAGCACAGTGACCCGGGAGTACTTTTATATGGAGAGAATGTGAGATTGTGTAAACATGCTCCTGTGGTGGTGGTGGTAGTGTTGGTGGTAGTAGTAGTAGGAGGAGGAGTAGTAGTAGCAATAGTATTATTATTAATATTTTATGTTTTATTTGCATGTATTTCTTTATTTATAGTTTTTTTTCTATTGCTATTAAAATAAATTATTAACAATTGATATTTATTTTATTTATTTAGTTTTAACATAATCATTATTATTATTTAAATTTAGTAATTATTATAATTGCTATTATTATTACTAGTATTATTATTATTATTATTATTATTATGCATTATAAATTATGCCTTATTTCTAATATATTTTTATTTTATTAGTTTTTATATAATTATCATCAACATCATTATCATCATCATCATCATCATCATCATCATCATCATCATCATATTAACAACAAATAATAATAACAATAATAACAATAACATTAATAATATCACATCAGTCAAAAATAAAAATCTGAAGAAAATTGCATAATCTCCTGGCAGAAAATTACCAGTACAATCATACATACTGTATAGACATTCATACATAAAACACTCAGTTATGTAAAAACTGGAAAACACCTTAATGTAAATGTTAATCAAGACCATATGCTAAAAAAAATTTTATAGAAAATATACTGTTTAAAATATATACTAAAATATGTTATATATACTATTATCTGTTGTTATATTATTATAATAATTTATTATTAATAATATTATTATTATTGTATTTATTTTAATTTTTTTACATGTAGCGGTAGTATGGTTTGTTTATATCATTTTAGGTTTTAGCAACATTTTTTGTTTTTTGTAAAAAATAACTAATTGCTGTTGCTACGTATTATTTGTTTGTTTGTTATATATACATATATATCTCTCTTTTTTTTAATCACAGTCAAACTGTATGCTTTAAACTATAGCTTATAACCCAGACAGCATCCCACAAGCTCCTATACAGTCACAATGGCAGGCATTAGAAAAGCAGCAATTAATGGCTCATTGTGAAAAAACAGGAGACGCATGAGATGAAGATTTCGAAATGACGGAAAAACAATTGGGATGACACAGAGGCAAAGCAACGCAAATTCACTAAGGGTGCGTTGCAATGTAGGCAGACCCTGGCACGCTTACTTGGCACACCAGTTTGCCAAGTTGTAGGATTTACCTCGAAGCCTGAGGGTTTCGACATGAAAAGACTTTATCGGCAAGAGAGAGCCCTGTGGAACCCTCCGCGGAGACTGACCTTGTTGTGGCAATGGAGAGGAGGAAATGCAGGATGAATGGGAGAAAAATAAGGAGGGGAAGACAAAGAGAAAGGATGAGTGGTCCAAAAACCAGAGCCAAGTTGCTTAAACAGAAAGGGAAGGAGAGGATGAGAACAATGATGTAAAACCATGGTGTGGAACAACAGCCTCTGGCAGCAGCGGCTTCACAGAGGCAATTCACACACAAACACACGCATAAACACAAGCTATCGTAAAAGGAGCAAGCCCGCCCTGTGCTAAATGAATGCATTATTATTTCCCCCCTGTGTTTGTGAGCGCGTTTCCCTTAATTCTGGAGCGTGGATGAGGCGTTGAAGCCGTGCGGATGATCATGGCCTCCTCATCAGTGCGGGGCTGCAGGTGTTTGTCTGCTCGCTGCCGAAGAGCTTGTCTGCTCTAGCAGGAGCACATGGTCAAGTGGTCAGCAAATTGAAAACGGAAAATTGCTGCCACTTGTTCCGACCATTGAAATGTGTGTGTCAGTAGAAGTGGCCGGGTCACAATAGATGGCCCAGTTTTTTTGTTTTTTTTTTGGTTATTGATAAATCGTCCATTTCAAATGGTGCCTGCTTTCAAAAACAAGCATAAACAAACATATGATGTTTTCTAACCACTGAAATAACTTAAATATTTTAGTTCATTAAAATAAAGATGAAGGTGAGTTTTGAAGAGATTCTTCACCCACTGATGTTGATGTAGTGGGCTTTGCCTTCTTCAACATTAAGAAAACATTAAAGACAGTGCTTCATTTGAGCTGGGTCCTGCCAGATCCTGTTCTGAAAGATATCAGATTTTTGTGTTTTGCATCCCAGTATTTATTTAAATCAATCTGGCATTAACTTGTGCTTGGTGACTATTCAGAAACTTAATGATGCTCTCATGCTGGGTTTATGCGAATAGGCTATTTAAGTCCATACTCAGCATTAGATGCACTATTTAATCATTTAGTGATGATGTTAGTCATGTTACAGAAAAACTTAAAGTGTGTGGTTGACTAATCACAGCAACTTTTATTTGCTAATGTTGTTCCAGATATTATTAATTTACAAATTAGGCACTGATTAACTAAACAGTTTTAGCTAAAACTGTTGTCCTTGGTGATTAATTAAAGTCAATGGCTATGGGCACTTCAAGAGCCATAATAACATATACAATAGTATATACAATAGCAAAACAATAGTAAACTAGGTAAAATAATGTGTTTTTTTTTAATAAATTATCTAATACAAAAACAATTATGTTGTAGAAGATTTTTTAATGCATTTTTCTTCATGGAATGACCTGCAGTTCAGCAGAAGTAGATTCAGGTCATTTATTTTCACAGAAAAAAAGGTGCATCTAATTGTTACTACAAAAAAATTAAATAATAAAAATAATAATATTGTTGATATGTGTCACATTTATGTCAAGTTAAGTTTTAGAATTTCATTCACAAATAATGTAGACTGGAGCCTAAATAAAAAATACATTTTACAAACACTGTAACCATGTATTTTTAGCTCCTTTCATTCCACAAAAAATGCTTAAAATTGTTCAGAAAAGGACAAAAAATAAAAAATGAATGACAATTGATATCCTAAAGCATTAATTAAACTATAAAAAATACTGATATTAATGCTATTTCTTATTTATGGACATTTTAATTTTAATGCATTTAAATTTCTACTTTTAACACAAGTAGAACGCTTCTAAAAGTCCATACAGTACTATTTAGAGTGCAGATTGCTTGATGTGAATTACATTATTGGTTTCTTTGGATTGTAAGTCACAGCACATTTCATTTCAGATGATAAAAACAACTTATATTCTGGAAAATACATTAAATACTGCATAAACATGTCACAGATTATTGACCATTAGCGAAGACTCCCAACTTGAACATACTCTTTAAATGCTGAATAAATAAATGCAAAATCAGATAAATTCCAGACAACCGTTTGTAAAAAAAAAAAAAAAAAAAAAGTAATGCTTCTCCAATCTGAACTGCTGTGGTAATAGTGTGTGAAGCATATAGCACACTCATTTAACCTCCATACCTTTAATCACCAACATTTTCCAATTCATTTCCTTACCCTCTCACCCAAACCACGCACAGCATGATAAACATTGAATATTTACTTAGACATGCAGCTAAAGAATATTAATATCTCTTCCATTTGGGAAGGACGGAGATGTTCATATTCATGGTTTGCAGTATTTATGCATTTATGCATAGGCAAAAATGTTACGCATAATTCAAACCATTTGAATTACAAATGATTGCATGTAGATTTATGTCAACATTGATTTAATCTTATGAATTTGGCAGCACAATGGACTAAACTAATATAGATAATGACAATAAAATAAATAAAAGAATATGTTGTCTATTTTATTTTATTTTATTTTATTTTAGGGATATGCTTATTAAAATGTTCTAAGGTTTGGGTAAGAGAGGGGGTGATAAGTTGAGGGGTTGGAGGCATATAGAGAGTCAGTTCCTCTATCAGCGTTTTGTTTTGGGATGGAAGGTGCCCCTCTCCACAGGGTGGGGGTACAGTGATCCCTCTCTGACACTCCTGCTGTGAAACACACACCTCTCGCTCCACCCCTTGACCAAATGTATGACATTCAACAACAACTCTTCTGAACAGAGGGCACTGATGCTGCTGTGCGATTCCATAATGCTCAGATAGACAGAAGATAAATATTGCGTGGAAGATCATAAATACTGCATTTTGCAGTATATCCTCACTAATAATTAAAATCAAACATTAAGTAACACATTGAATTACACAAGATTTAGAAATAGAATGCTGAAAAAAACATCCTGGATTTATTTATTTTTTTCAATTGTGTAATTGTGCAAAAAGTGATCCTGTGAATTTATTTGTTTAAAATAATGTCATAAATTAAAATATGCGAATTTAGACCTTTAATGCTGTAGTGAGCTGTATAGTACATTCATTCATTCATTCATTTTCATTTCGGCTTAGTCCCTTTATTAATCTGGGGTCGCCACAGCGGAATGAACCGCCAACTTATCCAGCATATGTTTTACGCAGCGGATGCCCTTCCAGCTGCAACCCATCTCTGGGAAACATCCATACACACCCATTCACACTCATACACTACGGACAATTTAGCTTACCCAATTCACCTATACCGCATGTCTTTGGACTTGTGGGGGAAACCGGAGCACCCGGAGGAAACCCACGCCAACACAGGGAGAACATGCAAACTCCACACAGAAACGCCAACTGACCCAGCCGAGGCTCGAACCAGCGATCAGCGACCTTCTTGCTGTGAGGCGAACGTGCTACCCACTGCGCCACTGTGAGGCCCTGTATAGTACAGTATATGCAATATAGTTTTCTACAATATGCTTACTGTTATATCATTAAAACACATTTAAAATAGGTTCATCTTTATTTTAATAGAAAAATTTCACATATCGGAGAGCATTTCATTTCTCTCATTGCAGGCTTATTATAGATCATAAATTTGTACAAAATAAATATATAAATAACAGAACTTCACCAAATCATCTCCTTAAAGCCAGACCATGAAGAGCAACTTGGAAAAACATTATGTCTCATCCCGTTGTCCCTGTTTTCCTTCTTGCAGTCTTAGTCTTTAACCACCTGCCATAAATAAGAATGAATTAAAAATGAATACCATGCAGAATGAGAGCCATTGATCTCGCCGTAAGGAGCCCGCACTTGCCTGTTTCCTTGATTGTCACACTTAGTGTGAATTATGTGGAACATGTGTTGAATTTATAAGATAACGGGCTGGAACCAGATTGCACTAGACGCCATTAGAAGTGAGTGTGATAGACGCTTTGACAGACAGGATGAATGTTGCCCCCTCTTCCATTCCTGTCCTGTTTTTTTGTTTTTTTTTGATGAATTGTGAGGAGGCGAGCATTTAAATTGAGAACATAAGAGTTTGACTTTATATATATATATATATATATATATATACATATATTTCTAAGCATATATATTTATTCATGTGACACTGTACCACAAATCCAGTCATAGTGGCAGTTTTTGGAAATAAACAAGCTTTCCATTGAAGTATGGTGTGTTAGGATAAGACAACATTTGGTTAAAATACAATTATTTGAAAACCATCTGAATCTGAAGGTTCCAAAAAAAATATAAATATTGAAAAAAAATCCCCTTTAAAGTTGTCCAAATGAAGTGCTTAGCAATGTACATTACTAATCAGAAATGCATTTTGATATATTTACTGTGAGACATTTACAGAACCTATAGAAAATTATCATACCCTGTGAAAATCTATACCTTTACTCACATTACACCCTGCTTTCAAAAGACATTTGGGATAAATTTGTAGAAAGGCACAGGTTAGAAGAAGGCTGCAATAACATTTCAAAGGCTGGAAAAATTATTTGAATTGTCAGTGAGAAATGATGAATCGATGCATGCAACAAAAGCAGTGACATTGTCAGGCTTTTTATTTACAAAACACAACAATAATAATAATAATAATAATAATAATAATAATAAAGGGCAGCACAGTGGCGCAGTGGGTAGCACAATCGCCTCACAGCAAGAAGGTCGTTGGTTCGAGCCCCGGTTGGGTCAGTTGGCATTTCTGTGTGGAGTTTGCATGTTCTCCCCATGTTCGCGTGGGTTTCCTCCGGGTGCTCCGGTTTCCCCTACAGTCCAAAGACATGCAGTATAGGTGAATTGGGTAAGTTAAATTGTCCGTAGTGTATGAGTGTGAATGGGTGTGTATGGATGTTTCCCAGTGATGGGTTGCAGCTAGAAGGGCATCCGCTGCGTAAAACATATGCTGGATAAGTTGGCGGTTCATTCCGCTGTGGCAACCCCAGATTAATAAAGGGACTAAGCCGAAAAAGAAATGAATGGATGAATGAATAATAATAAATACTTTTTAAATGTGACAGGATTGTAATATAAAAATTCTAAAGGTTGTATGTGATACATCTTAAAGTATTTTTAATATAATAAAAAAATGCAAAACACATCTGGTTAAGACTCCAACTCGAAAGTATGAATACCCCAGGAGGCCTTGAAAGCAGCAGTAGGTTGCATTCGAAAGCTTGAAAATGAAACATCATCTGGTATTTGCACCTGGTGGTCATTTTGTGTGCAAATGTACTGTACAATTTGACCAACTTTTTCTACTTCTGATGTCACTTCTAACAAGAAGTTAGTATTCTAATAATTAAATATTCCCTCAGGTTTCACCAAAGCTCTCTCACGGCTGTTGTAGATTTGCTGTTGCTGAAGTTTGTCATAGGTGCCTCTGTTCACAGACTTTGTCTTCAAAGCTCACTGACACTGCCTGATCAGCTGTCTACTTTTTCAGAAGCTGCCATTTAGTGCACTTTTATTTTTGCTATTTCTATACATAAAATAATTGTTATCAATCAATTAAGCTGTTTACTTTTTGGGAGGGTCAAAATAAGTACCTATAATGTGGGCCTTTTCAAGTTTGTGAAGATATTTAGTGTATCAAACAAAAACACATGTGCACGCGCTAGCGTAAATTGCTTAGACCCCTATTTCAGGCAATACTAGTGGGTGACTGGGAACAACGTCTATAAAATCACAGCAATGGCATGGAAAGTAAAAGATGACTATCCAGTGAGGAGCAAAAGATCTGTGTGATTTTCTCATTTACAGTGTTTGAATTTCTGAAAACCGAAAGCAGGATCTTCTTGGTCATCCTGCCCTTAATTTGTGGTCCACACCTCAATTGAATTTGTGTTGTGTACGCATTTGTGTTTAAAAGTTGATTTGTGACACGAGCATGCAGCTCTTTTGTCTAGTTTGAAGGTGGAATCATACATTTGTATTTGAGTGTCTCCACATCCTCTTTCCCTCCCCACCCGCTACCCCCCAAAAACACTATTACTGACTCAATCTTCCTATGGGAAAACAAACTTTATAAAATTCTCCATAACCCACCAAGCGGAACCTATTTTCCTCCCGATGCAATTAACTGCACCAACATTTACAATAATATGATTACAGCCACTTTGGAAAAAGTCAGAGAGGGTGGGAGAACGAATATTAGGTATCAGCAAGGGGTTGATCGTGATGGTCGTATTTTCAGGAGACTTGCATTTTCTTTGAGCAAATAAAGAGCCACTAAATTCTCCTTAGGCAGTAAAACCCAATGCAGTGGAACCACGATAACAAACACACCAGCCACTTTTCCTCTTTCACCAGTTTCTTTTTTTTCCTTCGTTGCTCTTGATCCGGGTTCTTCTCTCTTCCTACCTCCCTCAATTAATTAAGCCTTTCACGGGCATGTAATTAGGAACATTACCAAGTCATAAAATTGCCACCAGCCACTAAATTATGTGCAGGCCCACAGCAATTTGTTAGTAATTTCTTTCTTCAAGACATTGACACCATGGGGTCCAAAATGTCTTCAGGTGTGCCACTGTGCTTCAAGAGTTTTATGTATATTATGATCAGAAAATAGGCAATGGGATTATCAAGATCCTTATTCTGTTGCACAGAATATGACAAACTCACAGATTTTTGGGGTTGTTTTAGGTTATCTGAAAAGTATGTGAATCTAGGAAAATTTCATTACATTATCTCTAAATTGGAATTTAAGACTCAGCATTTTTCACATTAGCCAGTCATCAAATTCACAACAGAAATGAAGGAGATGGGCATTTGCACAACCTAAGCCACTTTTTTTTTTATCTGTACAGCGACTCTTCCAATTTCATGTCTCTGGTAAACAACCCTTTCCAATGAGGCTTGAGAACCGGAGGACATTGAGCGGCCCCATTGTGCTTCATGCTCATAAAGGATTACAGAGAGAAGAAAGTGACAAATCCAAGCCTCATTCTCCGTCTGATGATCCTGCTTCCACCACATTGGACATAGACACTGAGGCAGGGGGTGGTGGGGTCGGACCGGGAAGAAAAGGAGCGCTATTGAGTTTGTTTGAGCTGCACATGGCATGAAAAGGTTAAAGGCATCAGTAGAGTAAAGCGCTGGGGTGATTGTAACACAAGAACCTAATCATAGGCTCTATCAGCTGAGCCATCCCTGACCCTGTCATAACCATATTCCATTGTTTCTGTTTACAGGCCAGGAGAGGGAAAGCAAGCGGTGAAAAAACCCAAAGGCTGGCAATATTGATTCTTGTCCCCTCATATTGAAACCAGATATTGATTTTCTTTCTTTTTTTTAAATAGGAAAAAGTGCATTGTTCAAATGAAAGAGATTTCTTTTGGGATTTGGCAAGAGAGGAGCTGAAATGAGCATCCTTTGGAACATAGTCTCTTGCGGATTTGGTACAGGAGCTGGTAATTGAATCCAGCAAATGGGCTCATGCATTTGGTGTGAGAGTTTTTGGCCAGAGAAAGGGAAATATGCTTGCCTCTGACAAAGAGGATTTATTCTTTTCGCCTTAATAGCCTTGATTTTTTTTTCAGTTCAGTTCTGTATTAGTCAAGAATGATGGAGTAAATGATATGACTCTGTAATGGTTATGACATCACAGTATGTGTTACCCTGATCACGGTGGCTGCCTCCCATCACTGTCTCTTGATTAGCCCGTCAACATTCGCCAGCATCTATTTCACATTCAGGGGGCGTTTGCTCGTCTCCCACTCAATTTGCAATTAAGACAAAATTTAGACCACTGAAGCCTTAAGGCAGGTGGGTGTCCTCAAAGCATGTTGCTAAGCAACTGTCTTAGAGCAAGACCTGGCACCTGTGCAGCAGGGGGCAGCATGGAGAAAAAGTGGGGGACAGGGTAAAGCCTCCATCGTGGACATGTCTGAGAGGCTGAGATATAGGAGTCAGACTCGGACTTAGGGAGCATGGGGGGAGGAAAGCTTATCTTAGACTGCCATGGTTGAGTGGTAGCAGACAGACAGACAGAGCTCACGGCTGGAGCCCCACCTCTTCTCGAGGCACTCAGGTCAGGGCCAAAGGGGACTATAGCCCCAGCCCTGACATGGGTCCGACACTGTTATCCCCTCATCTCCTGGGAGCAGTATCAGTGTGAATGTGCAATATGTGCAATGTGTGGGGAAAGGGACAGGGGGCACTGATGCTATCGCAGGCTCTGACTGTGAATGTTGAGTCCCAGGGGACTGCCTGGTCTGGAACTGATCAAACCTTCCCAGGTCTCTGAAGAGAAAAACTGTGATTTTTATGCAGTGTCCTTCATTGCCAAAAGGCATTCTGACTTATGGACTTCTGCATTAAATGATCATATATGTTATCACATATCACCTATTATGTTTCTATTATCTATATGTACAGCAGAGGTGGGAACTCCAGTCCCGAAGGGTCAATATCTTTCAGAGTTTAGCTCCATCTCTAATCAAACACGCCTGCCTGTAATTTCCAAGCACTTCTGAAGACTTAGGTCAGGGGTGCCAGGTCTTACTCTTACTCTGGTCCTAGGCACCCACTGTCCTACACAATTTTGATCCAACCTTGATAAAAACTCTGCATGTAGGGTTCCTGATCACCTGTTTACCTTGTTCTGGTGTGTTTGATTTGAACTGGAGCAAAACTCTGCAAAAGACCTGTATGTATTCACCCCTTATGTACAGTGTTGGGGAATGTTACATATGACAATAATGACAATAAATGAATACTGTTCTTTTACAGAAAGTAATAATGAAATTAGTGTTCAATTATTTACTAATATTCTCTCACCTTTGCCTTAAAGTGTTATTTTTGGTGCATTTGAATGACCTTTTTTTTTTTTTTTTACAATGAATGTTTACTCCTGCAAACAATATTTATATAGCATTTACTGTAGAACATTATGTATATATGTATGAACATGTACTGTAGCTGGTAGTTGTCCACTCCATTCTTTTATGACTATGGTGTAGTTGTTGTTCATACTGTTGTCCTGTGGCGTTGTCTGGGACAACTGTAATTGGCACAGGAGATGAGTGCTGTGTTGCTCACGCCACACAGTCCTGACAGGAAGGTTGACTCCAGGCCACTGGCCTTTATTTCCTTCATGTCTTTCTGCTTCGCTCCACTACCTGCCCACATTTCCGCTGTGGCCCAGGAGCGACACCTAGACATAAAGAAAAAGGGAAAGAAAGGGAGAGTGAAACTAAGATGTGCCATGAGTCTTGTAAAAAGTCATCATATAATTTAGATTATGGGAATGTGAACCTGGGTGAATAAAGTCCTAGGTGTTGATTGAGCGTTTGTGATCATGATGCTCTGCATGTTACATGTAATAGCATGGGCAATGACAGGCAATTTCAAAACACCTCCAGGTGGCATAGATCCTCATTTATACCTCATGCCTTCGCAGAGTCATTAGGTCACACTCCAGACAAGCTTTCCAGAATCTGCTTTTTATTGTAGCCCCTCAAAATGGCACTGTTTGGAATAGTTTGCAAGCTGTTGTAACACAAACTGTTGTCGCCCGGCACACATCAGCCAATGTATTTGCATGTGCTTGGATGCTGGGAACAGCAAATTGACTGAGCAAATAGCCATATTACCACACAGTGGGGGGAGTCATGTTGTATTCCGCAAACAATGGAGAGTGTTCGCAATGGTCCTCATGTGGAGAGGCACATGCATTATGAACACTTGGAGATGTGAAAAGCAGAGATCCAGTAATAATATGCACTCGTGACACAAATTGAAGAACAAATATCAATGGAGGACTCTGCTGTCGTCGAGTGGCTGTGCAAAGAACCATTATGAGGGAGTGGAACTGGTCAAGTAAAGACAGATATTATAAATGAAGCTTGTGTCAGGATGGTTCCATGGCAGGGAAAATCACAGTGGAGTGCTGAGTAGTTCTATGGATGTTTTGAGTTGAAAGTTTAGGCAAAATCTGCCTGTCGTTCTGTCTACGTTTCTATCAATCAGTTATTGAATCCATTCATCATTCATCTGTCTTTCTGTCCATCATTCTATCATTCTGTTTAACAATCCATCCATCCATCATTGTTCTATCTACCATTCTGAACATCCATCCATTTATCCATCATTCTGTTTTTCTAACCGTCTATTGTTCTATCAATCATTGCATCCATCCATCCATCCATCAACCCTTTTTTCTTTATTATATGTTTGCTTCTTTTTGCTTTTACTAAACTACAGACCTACTTAACTATTCTATTCTGACAAAAAAAAATTATACAAGCTATTATTTTGTTATTTATGAGTAGCCTATAAACCTTAGAAAACTTCTTTCAAAATGCTCAAACAGGCAATTTTTAAAATATTTTCTCAGTCCATTCTCAGTCCTTTTCTGGCTGGTGCTCAACTCTGGTGAGTAAGCTATCTTATCTAGCAAAGGTGGAGCACGCATGGCTAATATCTGTGAATAATTCTGATTAAAGAACAATTAGCTCATTCGATTGGTTTGGTCAGTACACATCATTCACCAGATAGCAAGTTCTAAAGGTTTGGGGACAGGCTCCAGTAAATGTGACCCGTCCCCCTTATGCTCAGCTCTCCATGTCTTTATGCACAGTGGCCGATATGCCCTGGTGTGGATGTCAATGCCATTGAAAGTCATAGCGGGAGAAGTCACTGTTGATTATGATATAATTCTGCTTGCCACAGTTTTATAAAGCCACCCCAGCAATGCCCTTCTAGCCGCAGGGGCCAAGCTGGGCCACGCAATGTGTATTAGAAAGTCCTCAATTTCACACATGCTTACTCTTGAGTGAGTTTCGCATAAAGGGATTAGGAGGGAGGAAGTGCAATGGAAATGGGATGTTAGACACCCTGCTTAATGGACTGACGGGGCCCGGGCCAGTGTCCTTTCTATTTCCACCTCCCTTTCCCCCCCCTCCACCTCCACATCTCTGCTCTAGTGCACTGACACTCTAATCCACGCTGCTCACTCTCCATGTACATCCTGGGAAGAGGGAGGAGGGAAGACAAGGGCGGAGGGGCAAAGATATTGGTTAAACTCTCCAAACACTGCCAGTGCCACATGCTTTATCCTTTTTTATAAGCCTCTGTGAATTTGAACAAGCCAAGAACCTTCCCTCCCCCTCCCCATTACTTGGCTTATATACATTTTGAAGCTTGTTTTATTGCTGGTTATTGCTCTTTGAGGTTGGGAGGGTCCATCCAGATCAATGGAGGACCCCTATCTTGGAAAAATAAACAAACAGACCAATGGTTAAAAGGACTTTGGTAAGGCAATGCTCGGATAACCGCTCGTTCAAACGCTCGACGAAGGCTTTGATGAATGTGTTTTCACCTGATAAAGAGGGCCGTTTCTGGGAACTTCATAGTCGGGAGGTTGCTTCGGTTGTGCTCATAGACTTCTCCCGGATCGGTGAGCTGTGGGATGTGTCCTGGGAAAGGATCCGGATGACGAACTCTAAGGGATAAATGTGAGCGTGAGACGACCCGCTCGCTGGGGCATCAGCAGCGTATCCTCCCGTTACCCTCACCCCTCCCTAAATCTTCCTCTTCTTGCTTGTCGCTCTTCCTCTCTCTTCACCTTTTTCTCATCTTCCTTCTCTGTCACTTCCATCTTGCTTTCCTCCTCTTCTTCCACTTTTTTCTGCTCTGATGTAGAGGGAGGTTAATCATGGCAAGGGGTCTTGACAAATTGTCTCCTCAGCCCAGTGGAGATTGAGCCACCTGTGTCCCTCGGTGTGAACTCACTGACATGAAATGCACAAACACACACGGATGTAAAAGTTTCAGTGGATAAAAAGACTTGTAATTAATGATTTGAAAGTTTAGTGGATGCATATTGCATTATAATGGTTCAAGATGTGAAATGGATTTTTTTTAACTTAAAGCAAGTTTTCAGAAATATTAGCAAACTTTATTATTAGGTTGTTTTTTTTTACTTTATGAAATGGATTGCATAACATTTTAATTTAAAAATTAAATTTAATGATTCCTTCGATTATTGAAGCAAATGAAAGACAAAAAAATTATCTTGTGAATGTTTTAGGCTTTTTAGATATTGTAAGGGAGCATTTACATTTTCATTTCATTTTCATTTCATGTGTTTTGGTTGATGGTTTTTTGCATAACACTTTGGAGGCCCTTTGTATGGAAAATATTTTCTTACAAAAAAAAAGCAAACAAACAAAACATACAATTTTTTTACGGTATAATAATAAATTGAAATATCAATAAATCACTTGAATGTTAAAACTAAGTAATAATACATGCTGAATGAATCTTAATCATAATAAATAGTGTTGTTCTTTATTTCCATTTAGTTATTGTAGTTATTTAGTTGTTGACTGTATAGTAGTTACTAATGCAGTAATGCAGTGGGGAGGGGGGTTGAACCTAAAATGAGCACTTTTCTCAGGCTCCTATGTGTATGTTTAGTAATTTAATTTTATGGCAAATAATATTTTTTATTATTTATTTTTTTTATATTTTATTCCATTAACCTGAAATAACTGGACATTATCACAGGAGGCTGAGCAAATTTTTTTAGATTTTTTTGCAACTGAACTCTGAAAATAGTTTGTACCTTGTAAATGATTGGAGCTAAAGTGGCTTGTAAAATAACAAGGCATATTTGCAACATTGTACTATATTATTCATTCATTCATTTTCATTTCAGCTTAGTCCCTTTATTAATCTGGGGTCGCCACAGCGGAATGAACCGCCAATTTATCCAGCATATGTTTTATGCAGCGGATGCCCTTCCAGCTGCAACCCATCTCTGGGAAACATCCACACACACCCATTCACACTCATACGCTACGGACAATTTAGCTTACCCAATTCACCTATACTGCATGTCTTTGGACTTGTGGGGGAAACCGGAGCACCCGGAGGAAACCCACGCAAACACGGGGAGAACATGCAAACTCCACACAGAAACGCCAACTGATCCAGCCGAGGCTCGAACCAGCGACCTTCTTGCTGTGAGGCGAACGTGCTATCCACTGCACCACCGTGAGGCCCTGTACTATATTATATTTCATTATTTTAATATACCAGTGAAGTCCCATAGCATTTATATTAAACTTGTATAATCATACCCCGACTGTCCGTGTTCAGAATACAAAGCTAAAACTCTGATATCCTGAGATGAATTCGGTTGCCAAACAATCATTTATATTTAATTAAGGTCTTAATAATTGTCATCGAGAACTAGTTAACTTTTAATAAGACGTGTCCTTAGAAAGATAATTTACTTGTAATTATCTTTTCCTGTTAAATCATATTGTAAGGGACTCGAACAGTAATTTTTAAACAAATTGCACACATTTTTCATCAACTCTTTCACAAGTTGGTAATTAACGTATCCTCTAATCAGATAATTGGTCACTTAATAAAATGGATCTGTTAACTTTATAAATGCCAATTAACACCTCGAGCAGCTGGGCCTTTAAAAGTTTATTGTTGATGCTGAGAATGTGATTGGCGTCTTCCTGAAGAGCCTTGAATTTCACGGGGAACATTCCTGAACAGTGGTGGCTCAGCATGCGCCTGTTTATAACGCAATATCTCCTGATATAGGAGATGGCGATGATAAGATAAGCTTGCTCTTTTAATGTGATTTTTCATGCAGTTACACACTGTATTCAATTTAGATCTTTAGATTATGTGCCTATTTATTTATTTTTTAAAGAGATTGATAATGCGCATTCGCATTGAACTATTTTACATTACATTCTTTTGTAGCCCATAAATGTGTGACATACGTTTTATAGGATGCACAGTGACTTGGCATTGAGAGCTGGGTGTTGCGTTTGATTAAACGGGAACATTTAGAAGAAGAATTTGTCACAGATTTGGTCTCAGAGTAATGCGATCGATTGGGTTATTTACTCTCTAGGTCAGAAGGGTTTGTATTGGCACTAGTGAGAGCTCTGTTGTTGGTGACCCTTTCATCTCCACAGGTCTGGCATAGGTGAGGGTGGCCCATCATAAAACACTCATTTATCTATTTTACAAATAAGGCTAAATAAATATAATTTAAATTAATTGATAGAGTTTATCTTACAAAAATATTTCTACAAAAATATACAACTGAAATTGAGTTCAAATGCTGATTTTGTGAATGCTTTAATGAAACTATTTCACATTTATTCTCGTCTTGCCAATATACTTAACATTTTTGGATTAATGTTGAAGCTTTTATCTCTCATAATATTTTAAAAACATTTTCCTCATTGTATAAACGTGATTTTGGGTTATTATGTTAAGGATTGCTCTTTAAAAGATGCTGGTTTATTATAAACTTTCTTATTATGTAAATTTTGCATACACAAATGTAAGTTTGCAAAAAGCAAACCTCTCTTCGTGGTGCTGGATAAAGAGATTGTAAAAGTGATTTCTAAGTCTAAAAATAAAAAAGCAATTAATATATGCTCCTCCTTTAACATTCTTTTTTCATATAATGTTTGTATACATGTATTTTCTGTACTAAAAGTGCATTTAACTAAATTTGAAAATATATGTGTAGAATATATTTGTTTGTAATTTAATAATTATGTAGTCTACCCTCTCCTCTTTTTTTTATTATTTTCTTAAATTTTTTCTTTTCTTTTATTTAATCCCTCTTGTTAAGGAATGTGAAGTGAGTTTTTTGTGTAAGGAAACTGTACATGCTGGTTCTTGATGAGAAATAAATGATTTAGTGGCTAATTTGTAGGAATTTGTACATTTATTATGATTTGCAGGGGGGCTGGGGGTTGGTTTCGGGGAGGTGGGGGTGGGATTGGGCTGTTGGGTTGGAGCCACACCTCCTTTTAAAATAACACATTTTCAAACTACTGAACTTGAATGACTGAATTAGCCACTAAACTGACAAAACATAAAATAGTTACATTTCTTTGTGAGACTTCCATATCTAATAAAGACAATATCGCCAGAGAGAAGAAAATGTTGTGACTACATTCTTAAAGCTGTCTACATAAATGTTTGACATATTGAATTCTTGTAGCAGTTGATCTTAAAACTGAAGTAGCCGATCACTGAAGAGAATCAATTACGTTATTGATGTAAATACAGAATGTTTAGAAAATGCTTTATCTTTTAGCATTTTATAGAAATGTTTATCCCCTTCACTCGCTAACTTCCCTCCGCCTCGTTCCCTCGAATGTACGTCATTGATTATGTTACACAAGTGTCCACTACTAGCAAAACATCTGAATGGGTTTAAATTGAATGCCCTAAACACTGGAGCACTTGGAAACTACACTGTTGTGATGTCATGGTCGCATTGCATTCTGGGACATATAGGTGCTGGAGTGGATATATGAAGTCAACTCGCTCCCTCGTTCAAAATTGAGGGATCGAGGGTATGTCCATGTAATCTTCCCTTATTCACTTGATAAAGTGGAGTGCACTTTAAAATGGTGGCGAGGATTCCCTGAGGCAACTAGGAAATGGAAGTTTGCTAGTTTGTTTCTAAAAAATGCTAAAGCTATAGTTTGCCATATAAACATACAGTATATCTTTTTGTGTGTAAAAAATAATTGTCAAAGAATTACCATTTTATCAATGATCACATTTTTCATGCATTGTTAAATCATTTTTAAGTAGGAGAAATAGACCTAATGATCGTAATCATTAGCTTTATGCTAATCTAAAAAGCTGTTTATCATGGAGCATATACTAGGCTAAAATACATTTAGCCTTTAGATGTACAGTATATACACCTCTTAGTAATTATAATTTAGGATTAATTCTGTCAGGAAAGCCAAATAATAAATGTTTTCCTCATTCCTAACAATAGCAACGATTAAATAAATAACCAATCATAAAATAAAACCAATATCAATGGTAGAACTTTTTTTTCTGCATTAAAATAATTAGAAAATATATATACCCACGAACACTAATCACAGACATATCACAGTAATTTCAAGATCCACAGAAATACATTCATCTAAAGAATTTACAAGTTCAATGAATTTGAAAAGTAAACCCCAGAATCCTGCACATATAAATACATGGCCAACTCTGACTTTAAAAAGCTCTGTTAACAGGCCTGGCTTATGGCAGGTTTATGTGTTTTCTGCAGTGTGTGTTTGTTGCAGTATGTCTGCCAGCCCTTCCTGCACATGGCAGAGCTGGAGTAATGAAGAATTCCAGCTGCCAAGCACAGCCGCACCGCTTGGACAGTGGGCATTTTTCATCCTGTAATGTGTGCATGGGTCATTAATTGCGGCTTGCCAAGGGTCCAACGGGCTTGTCATTTGGGTATACCACATCTATACATCTGCTCTCACCCTACCCCATCACAGCACACCTCCCCTGGGTCTGTCCGTGCTCCACTGTGGCCTGCATCACTACAGATCCCTGCGGGAACACTGTGGCCTAAAATAAAAGAAAGAAAGAAACTAAAATGGCCTTACTTTAGTGGTTACCTTGTACTGGTTAGAGGAAAAATTACATGACGAAGCATCTTTGGTGTTCCTGCTTAAACAGGCTTAGAATTTGTGCTAGCAATGAAAACTGAGAATTTGCAAGTGAAATTTCTACAAATTTCATTGTTTTTAAATATTTTTTATTACAAGTTTAAATTTGTTTTTGAAGCTGCAAATCACCTGAAAATTACAATTATGTCATCATTTCTGTCACTTCAATTTTTCAAAATAAGATTTTTAATAGTATATTTTGACTGTTTTTGACAAACAAATATATTTTTTCTTCATACATTAAAAATCTGTGGGGCCCAAAATGACACTTGACCTCACTGAGCTTCATTCATTCATTCATTCATTCATTCATTCATTCATTCATTTTCTTTTTGGCTTAGTCCCTTTATTAATCAGGGGTCGCCACAGCGGAATGAACCGCCAACTTATCCAGCATATGTTTTTACGCAGCGGATGCCCTTCCAGCTGCAACCCATCACTGGGAAACATTCACACACACTCATTCACACACATACACTATGGACAATTTAGCTTACCCAATTCACCTATACCGCATGTCTTTGGACTTGTGGGGGAAACAGGAGAACCCGGAGGAACCCACGCAAACACGGGGAGAACATGCAAACTCCACACAGAAACGCCAACTGACCCAGCCGGGGCTCGAACCAGCGACCTTCTTGCTGTGAGTGAGCTTCATTGCATGGACTGCAATAGCTTAAAAAATTCCTTTAAAAAGAAAATACTGGGTTTAGACTGACACAAGTGTGAGTAAATAATTTTCCTGTTTATCCTTTTTTAAATTTACAGGGGCCAATAGTATGTTTCATCAGTCTGTGTGTGTAAAGAATAGCCCATGGCTGGCCTGAGGCTCTTGTTGCTCGCCTGAGGCCGGCTGTTCTCCCGCCTTTATCAGTGTGCTGTATTGACTGGGGTGTGTGTGTGTGTGTGTGTGTGTGTGTGTGTGTGTGTGTGTGTGTGTGTGTGTGTGTGTGTGTGTGTGTGTGTGTGTGTGTGTGTGTGTGTGTGTGTGTGGGTGTGTGTGTGTGTGTGTGTGTGTGTGTGTGTGTGTGTGTGTGTGGGAGATGCTGAAAAGAGTGGCTGCTCTCCTCCATCTTGGCTCTGAATGAGGCCCCACAGCGGGAGGGGAGGAGTCTCTATTGGTGTGATGTGTTTTGTCAGAAGCATCTGTTTGGTCACAGGACGTGGCATAATCCTCGACCTTGAGCGCACCAGCCGAGACTGAGCACAGTGCTCAGCTGTGGCCCTGCGTGGGCCCATTAACACCTCTCACACACAGGCTCGGGGCCCGCGCTGACATCAGAGCCCACACACCTCTCTCCACAGCGCCACAGGCCTCTGCACTTTTTAGACCACAGTTTGGCAGCACTTTTCCTGTCTGTTTCAGCTTTATTTTCTACTCTGTGCCTCTGATTTTTTTGGGGTGGGCGGGGGATGGGGTATGGGACAGATTTTAAAATGTAAAGGATAAAAATAAAGGTTGTTTCTCTATTTGCATCTGTGAAAAATGTTTAACCTATCTATAAAAGGTTACTTTACAGGTTTTTTAAGATTATTTAAATGTTCATCTGCACTCTCTGCACACTAAGAAAAATTGTTTTTGGAACTCTTAACAGTCCTTCGATGGCTCCACACTTTTATTGAATCTTTATTATTAAGATATGAATTTCTTGTATTGTGCAAAGGTTTCAGGGACATTAGATATTAACATTGACAAATCAGTCTGGGACAGACTTAATAAAAAAAAGAAAGAAAGAAAAAAATGTGAATTGAGAAAAAAAACCTGAAACCTGAATCAAAACAATACGTTCTTGGTATGTTAATATTTAGAGCGAGATGATGAGTTACTAAATCAGACCCAGGTGTGGAACATAATAAGTAACTATGAAAACAAATGAGTAGTTATTACACTGAAAACATGTTTATGGAAAGCTCAAAGTAGCAGAAAGTAAAGGTATGTGAGCCCTTTACATTTTTAAAAAGAAAATATGATATATGTGTTATTGGATATGTTTATGCATGAACCCATCAGAATTTTATTCAGCAATATAATAATTTCAATTTCAGTTACAATTTGCAAGTTAATATGTATACAGACACTATAAGAAAGAAATTATTTATAGTCAGTTTATAGTCAGTTTATAGTCAGGGTAGTTGATGGTTGAGCTACAAAAAAATTGGTATTAAAGGGCAGTTACAGATTTGAACAACAAAAAAATTGGAAAAATTAACACATTTTAACCATTTCGGCATAAATGGGATCCTTAGGATATGTGATTGCATATAGGACTGTTAATGTGTAAAGAACTTTTAAAGATTTTTTTTGTGTGTGGAAACAGATACATATTTAAAGTACAAATATTTATTATTTGAATAAAACGACATGTATTGTCTGTAATTGTAATAGTAAAAAAATATATAAAAAATATGTTAATTGTTACAAAGGCATCATTACATTGTGCATACTGCATATGTAGTTATAAATACAATTCAACATATACTTCTTTTTTTATTATGGAGTAAAACAAAAATCATAGCTTCTTATTTAAATCTATGGAAGGCCTAATGCTTAATTCTTTTATGCAAATGGCAGACTCCCTTAAGCAATGTGTAGTAGATTTATCCAGTATTAGTTGATTTTTACAATCTGCATGCCTAATATACAGTGCAACTGTAGAGATAACGCGCAGAACAAAGAGGCCTGTAATTACTATCTGGCTAGCTTCAAGAGAAGCTTGCACACCAAATCTAATTGGAGGACACCGAACACAAGTCACCGCAATTTGTTATGTTCTGCCGAAGGTCAGAAATTCACCTTTATACTCTTTATATTTATTTAAATATTAGGTTTACTCCTTTAGCATTAAATAGAAGACACCTAACACAAATACACTCTCTGTTATTTCCTCCATAAAGTCATGAATTCACATACTCTTTATTTATTTACATTTAGGTTTGTTGAATTTTTATACCGTGATATAAGTCATCTCATGTCCTGATAACGATATATATCACAATATAGTGCCATTTCTGTAAATTTATTTATATATATTTTTATATGTTGAACACATGTAAAGAACTATTTATTTTTTACATTTTAAAGTATATACTCAGAAATTTACTATTTCATGTTAGAATATTTCCCTCTTTTATTTATAACATATGAGAAATGTTTGATTAAAAATGTAGAAACATAAAATAAATATTAATAAAATATAATAAATCAAAAAAACACTTTTCAAAAGCTAATGCTACAGGTCCGACAAAACAATGAAATAAATGTAAACATTGTACTTGCAATATTTTTCTTGTACTTGTACTTTCTCACAATGCTGTTATTCATGCTTCTGTTTACATCCCCGTAATTAAATGTTATATTGCGGTCATATAAATTCTGAAAAAAATATTCCAGTAAACAATGTATTTGTGACACCAAGAAATAAACGTTAGAGCATAATATGAAATGATTAACTCATAATTGCAATACTGCACAGCCCCACTCTTTAATTTATTTGCTTTTGGGTTTATTGATTTAGCATACACACAGCACACGTTGAAAAACTCTCAATTTCACCCATATACTGTTTATTATTTATTTATTTTTAGGTTTATTCAATTTGCATTATACCTGACACAAGTCTCAAAACTATTCGAGCTATTCTTCCAAAGGTCAGAATTTCACCCATATACTCTTTATTATTTATTTACATTTAGGTTTGTTCGTTTAGCAGGATATAGCGGTGATAAGTGGTTCCACGGGTGGCCGATTAGAGGAGGAGACGCGGGTGTTTAGATTACCGTTAAGGGAGACACAGCAAACATCTGCAGTGCCATCTTCTCAGGGTCATCTCACTCCAGCTCAACGAGCCCATCCCCACTGTGGCCAATTAAACAAATTGCTGCAAAAAGAGCATTTTATTAGTATTTACCCGTTGCTCTCAGTCCATCGCCATAAATTCTCCTTGAGGCACGCTGGAAAACAAATTGGCACATTAACTTGTGAATGGCTAAAGAGGCACTCCGGCTGCGCCTCGGGGGCTGCTGGGTATCAAAGTGTCTGGCGTTCGGAGCAATCTGTCTGCTTTATCATTCAGTGTGACAGTGGGGCTGAGAGAGCCAGGCCTGCCGCAGGGGCTGTGCATGAGGGAGAGCATTAGCTCCCTTTCCCTTGGCAGGCCCAAGCTGTTTGCCATTGTATCCCAGAGAGCCCTGTCTATTTATCTGTTATTACATTCGAATTGGCAGATCAAAAGCAGGGGGCCCTTCTGCTGTGACCACGTTGGCTGCGTTTCTCTGTCTTTCTTCCTCTCGGTCGTGCATTTCTCTTTTCTTGGGCCTTCTTCGTTGCTGTCTCTCTCCCGTCCCGTTGCAGGCATCCCGTCTTCAGAAATGAGCGAATGAGAGGGGTCCAATGTCTCCGGGCTGATGGGGACTGTTGTATTTTGGCTGCTGCACTCGTAGCTCATCCTACAGGGGCATTTGTTGGATTGCATTGGAGGGGCTTTCCAAGTTTTAATGAGGATTACCATGTTTGTGTTTGTACGTGTGTCACGATAATCCTTTTAGTAATAAGTCATTTCCAAGAGCAGTAAATAGGCTTGTTGTGGGCAACCCTTACCCCACACACGTGCAGCTCTGATGGGTGGTCTAGTTTATGGTGTTTTAAATTTTCATCTACACATTATTAATAAATTAGGAAATCCTTCTGCGGTTTCTTCCTGAAAGTGTAAAGACAGCTGTATTTTTATAGAATAATTATATTTAAAGTTATAAAATCTTTTTAGAATCATCTATCTATCTGTCTGTCCGTCCGTCCGTCCGTCCGTCCGTCCGTCCGTCCGTCCGTCCGTCCGTCCGTCCGTCCATCCATCCATCCATCCATCTTTATTAACATTTTATACATATATTTTATATTATATTATTCATTTATTCATTTTCTTTTCGGCTTAGTCCCTTTATTAATCTGGGGTCGCCACAGCGGAATGAACCACCAACTTATCCAGCATATGTTTTACGCAGCGGATGCTCTTCCAGCTGCAACCCATCACTGGGAAACATCCATACACACTCATTCACACTCATACACTATGGACAATTAAGCTTACCCAGTTCACCTGTAGCGCATGTCTTTGGAATTGTGGGGGAAACCGGAGCACCCGGAGGAAACCCACGCAAACACGGGGAGAACATGCAAACTCCACACAGAAACGCCAACTGACCCAGCCGAGGCTCGAACCAGCGACCTTCTTGCTGTGAGGCGAACGTGCTACCCACTGCGCCACCGTGAGGCCCCTATATTAAAATAGACAACAGTTATTTTAAATTTTTAAAGTTTTTAAAGTTATTTCAACGTAAGCCTACTGTTTTACTATCAAAAATATCAAACCATCAAAAATAGTTATTAAAAAAAGTTTTTGTCTTTAGCTGCAACTCACTGCACCATACAGTTGAACATACTGGCATGATTTTAATCACATACACCAAACTGGACTGGGTTTGTTACAAAGCACTGAAAATTCCAGTCCTCAGGTTAACCTAGATTAAAGTCCCAACCATGAACAAGCTCTCATTGTCTCTCTAAATGTGATTAGCACAAGGTTAAGTACCTCTTCGTTTTGTTCAGTCTATTGGGGTTGTGTTTGAACGAGGGATAAGAAGGAAGAGAGGTGCTCGGAGGGTGGCGTGCTGTACCTTTGCACCGTGCCAATGTCAGCAAGCTGTGCCAGTCTCACCGGGCGGCCATCCACGTCCCGGGCTTTGCCGTGCTACGCAGAGACTCCACAAACTCACTGCATATGCTCCGTATGGCCCAGACAGTCCGTCCAATTTTCCACCATCTGCTGGGCCTGCACTTACGCACCACAGAAAGGTCACCGTCAGCTCTGCTTGACTCGTAAAAATTCAAATGACACTGTGAGAAACCACCATGATTGTTGCCATCACCAACATCACCTGATGAGACCAGATCCTCCCAATGTGTGTGCATGGAAATGGCATCTGGCCAGTTGGGATAATGCTGTATCAGCTGATTCCACTGCACACGGGGATGATGTAGAAGCATAGACAGGCCAAAAAAAGACAGAACAGAACGTCTGGTGTCTAGTCCGCTGTAACAGGAGGTTTTCACACGGCTTAGACAGGCAAAGTGATACAATTGCTTTATTCACTGAGCTTGGGTATCGCAAAATAATATCAGCTGCTTGCAGATGGGTCCCTGCATCTCTGTACAATGGAATGGTTCAACCTTGCCTTTTAGTCCATCAACGCACTAATGTTATGAGTTTTGTGAAATTATATATATAAAGATAAAACAAAATTTTGATAAAAGCTGGAAGCCTCTTACACTGATTTTCATAGTTTCATTTCTATGGAAGTCAATAAAGGTTTTTAACTTTCCTCAAAATATCTCCTTTAGTGTTCAACAGAGTTTTTAAAAAATGCATAAAGGTTTGTAACCGCTTGAGGGTGAGTAAATAGTAAGTCAATTTTAATTTTTGGACGAACTACCCTTTTAAACTGGGCATAATTTGCTAAAGATTTCACTTTTCACTTTTAGCCAATCACACGCCCACCTGTTGAGATTTTGAACATAGTAGCCAATCAGATCATTTAGATTAGTCACCGCTGAAAATGCTAACGTGTTAGGAGCGCTTCGCACTGGTAGTGGTCTCGTTAAACAGCAATTTAAGATTATTTTCGCAGCTTTGGTGATTACAATGGACACACCTCTCGGTATGCTACACTGCTACAATGCTATCTCACGGAGCAACATGATTTGTCTGAGTATATTAGCCAGATGTTTGTAACGTTTCTACAATCACAAAAACGTGTTTATGCGTATTCATTAATCAACATAAATGATCATTATTACAACATCTAGAGCTCTAACTGACTATACTTTTATGATATTTTACTGATATTACAGAATGTTAGAACTCACATACTATTTTAGTGTCAGTTTATAGTTTGCTATTCTTATTAGTTTTGATTGCCCCTGAATTGAAATTACCCTTTAATAGAACAAAAATCTCATGTTGATGTGAACTTGTGTGTTTATGTATATATTTTACTTCTGATAAAAGTACAGAAAAACACATACAGTATTTTATTGCTGATTGAATGTAACTTTTTTTGTATTTTTGAATGATACAAATCTGAGATTTCAGTCCTCAATTGATAATAGCTACATTTTGTAGTTTATTGATAAGTAGTTTTTAGTAATCTGGTCACATTCTATCTATCTGTCTGTCTGTCTGTCTACACATTTTTGTATGTGAAAACTTTACGTTATTTTACTGATTTAATTCACCTTTCAATTTTTGATTTTTAATCTTAAAAGTATATTTTATTTTATATTCATTTCATTTAACTAAGATAATAGTTCTCAGTAGTTTCAGCTAAAATAATAATGACACTGCTTGTTATTCCAGAAAACAGAAAAAAAAAACTGCCTTGGAGCCAGAAGGAGGATTTACTAAGTCTGCCACTGAGTGACCTGACTTTGTCCAGCATGTTGCTGAGGTGAGTCAGCCATTAGCAGTGCTGTAAATGGTCCTACATCAGTCTGTTCTAAGGGGAAACTCCACTCAGAGGCCCATGAATGACAGTTTTGAGTAGATAAAGCTCCTGTCAGCTGTTATGTATTGATTTTTTTGTTGTTGCATATTGTGTCTCTATTATCGTCATCTGTACATTAGCATGTTGGAGTGGTGGCTTTGTTTAGATGCACATATGTGTTCACTTGTGTGTATCTAAAGGTGGGGGAGGCGTGTGTCCATGCATGCATGCATGCGTGTGTGTGTGTACGTGTGTACGTGTGTGTGTGTGTGTGTGTCTGTGTGTGTGT
>CAIGQW010024412.1:2428161-2462528 GCA_903798125.1 Danio choprae
ACACACACACACACACACACACACACACACACACACACACACACACAGTAATTGAGCAGTAATTGAACACGAGTTTTCCACTGCATTAACAACGCATGTGATGAACCTCCTGTGCTAGCATTTTCATTGAAAGAAATTTCAGTTTTGAAGCTCATTGAATCTTAAATTTAATGCACAATTAATGTTTTTCTGTTGTTTTAGGAGAGGGCTTAACTTTTCAAAGTTTAATACACAGTCTCCTAATTATAAATTATGTGTGTTTGTGTGTGTGTATGTATGTGTTTGTACCTGCAGGTTTCATGGCAGTTTGAAAGTGAAATATCCAATGAGTGCTGCTAAAAAGCATCAGTTTTCTCAGAAATGCTGTGGTTTTCTCAGAAACCACATGTGTAGTAAATGAAATGTCAACATTCATTTACATAAACAAGCAGAACTTACAGTCTTTTTTGTGGTTTAATGTTCACAGACAGTAGTACACATCATGATTTAATTAGGTGTACAGCACCACCTTTTTATTTATCCAAAATTAGCTATACCATGACATGCCGTGTTATACTAATTCCATTTTTATGATTGAATTTTAGCATTGAAGAAATCATAAGGAGACATACTAATGGATAAACCATTGAGTCATTGATAATCTGCCTCGTAATGATATTCGCATAGAAAGGAATAAAAGCTGTTGTTGATTTACTGCTTCTACGTAGTATTCATTTCAGCTGAAAACTGCACCAAAACGCTACTTTTTTGGAGTTTTGCTAAAATGTTGGAAGAGCCCCATTTTCTCAATGATCCTGGCTAGTTATTTTATCTCTCACAAGGCAAACAGCCAGCCAGACAACAAGAATGACTTTTGTATAATTTGAGTATTGCCTGATCCCCCCCAATCTCTCTCTCTCTCTCTCTCTCTCTCTCTCTCTCTCTCTCTCTCTCTCTCTCTTTCTCAATCTTTTTCTCGACTGGCTCTCTGCCTAATATTTTCGCATGGCAGCTCATTGGGTCGGTGATGTAGATATTGCAGTGACTGCTATTACAGGCCATTTGGGGAGGGCTGCTTTATTTGTCCCTTCAGTTGCAATTGATTGTGACAGTGGTGCTGGCCCCTGCCCTGCCTGTGGATGGGGCCCCGAATGAATGGGGGAGCCGTTTAGGTTGGCTCCAATTCTTCTGTCCCATCACTCAGCTGAGGTCACGACCCCACTGTAAAGAGGCTGAAAGGGGCCGCTGCTGATTCCTGATTTTGGGGCGAACTCATTAGCTATGGAGGACACCGTCTCATCTCTGTTTCTGAGGATGTAAGTCATTTTTTTTCAGTGAGGTAGTGCTGAGCAGAGTGTCCCGCAGAGAGAGCCTGTCCAGGCTCAGCAGGTGTAGCTGATCACTGTGCTCGGAGCATAAGACTGGAAGAGCACTGCCGCAACCCAAACAAATGGCGTTACAGGCTGTCGACATGCACTCCTATATGGAGACGCCGGACACTATTAATACTAATGTGATTTTTAGTGGTGTATTTAGATTTTTTTAAATTGGCAGTGGGGTTTGGTTGGTGAGATTTTGGTGCTTTAAGTTTAAATCTAAGGCAAATGATGACAAGTCAAATATTTTTAAATTTTAGAATTTAGATTTAGGTTAGAATTATTATTATTTTTTGTTTATATATATTTAAAGTTATTGTTTTATTAGTTAGATAATAAAAGTTCAAATAAATGCAATTTGGCAATAATTATCTAATGCAAATTTGTATTAATGTATATATAATTATTCATTCATTCATTCATTTTCATTTCAGCTTAGTCCCTTTATTAATCTGGGGTCGCCACAGCGGGATGAACTGCCTACTTATCCAGCAGATGTTTTACACAGCAGATGCCCTTCCAGCTGCAACCCATCACTGGGAAACATCCATACACACTCATTCACACACATACACTACGGACAATTTAGCTTACCCAATTCACCTGTACCGCATGTCTTTGGACTTGTGGGGGAAACCGGAGCACCCGGAGGAAACCCACGCCAACACTGGGAGAACATGCAAACTCCATACAGAAATGCCAACTGACCCAGCCGAGGCTTGAACCAGCGACCTTGCTGTGAGGTGATCGTGCTATCCACTGCACCACCGTGAAGCATATATAAATTATTAAGCTGTATTTTTTGTTTTTACATGTTAATTTTACATCATGTGCTAAACTATTTTTAGGTATTTACTTAGCATTTATTAATTAAGGTTAATGTTGTTTTATAACATATTAGGCATTATAAAGTCTAAAGCTAATGTATTCAACAGCATAGCATGAATTGCAAGTAAAAAATAGAAAAATAGATATTTTATTTAGAAATTAAAATTAATATAGACCAACTTTATAAAAGTTTGTTTTTGAAAGAAATCTCAAGGTCGGGTTTATTTAAACTAAAATATTTTAAAACCATAATATTCTGAAAACATTACAATGTACACCAATTTATAAATAAAAAAAATCAAGCAAGCATTTCTTCTCTTTATAAAGCAAAATTAGTTAATTTATGCATCATATTGAAATAAACCCCCGCATCCAATCAGTCCAGCACCATAAAGTTTGTGAAGAGTGTGTATATGCTCATGATGTATAGAGTTCTGAGCACAGTGGATCTGTACATCAATCAGTATGATGATGTTTACACTGGCAAGTCTCATTCTCATGTTTACACATTCCCTCAAGGCAAAGTACTCTTACCACAGACTGCTGATAGTTAGTCACAGCTTACTGCCAAGTCCACTGAGGGCTGTTGCTGAAAGGTTACAAAAGGTTAGTATGGTGCTTTTCCTTTTGAGATGCACTGGCATGGACTGCCATGCAGATGGAGGGGCTGGGTGGCTGTCACAGTGTGTGTATGTGTGTGTCTGGGTATCTCCATATGAAGTGCTGAAAGTGTGTTAGAGTGAGTGTGGCCTTGCCAACTCTCGCAAGACAAATACGTGATCACAGCATTCAAAAACCCATCCAAAAATATTTGATTATTTATTATCAGTTATGTTTTACCAATAAATGAGGCGGCAATGTATTAAACTGACAAAAAAAGTTTTTTAAATCCCTTAACTGTCACTGTCCCGCCACCAGGACACTTAAATTTATAAAAACATAACTTTTTTGTCATTAAATCCTAACAAACTATATGTCGTCGGAAAGGTCAAAGACTTTAGAATAAGTATTTTACCACAGTTTTTTGTTACATAGGAAGAGTAATGGATTGAAAAAACATTGTCACCCTACAGTCTGTGGGACCATTTACAGTTACATTTCTAAATCATATTATTGTAGTCTAAACATAAAGGAATCATGACAAACTATATATCATTTGGAAGCTTGAAATGTCTACTTTCCATATCTTTTGTGATAGATTTTACTGAGCAACAGTTATTTATTCATTTGAAACAAGGATACTCATCAAAGTCATATAAAGCATTACTTTGCTACAGCAATCCACATGTACAATTTTGTTTAGATGTTTTTAGAGGCTACATTCAAGTTCAATACCACCAAACTGCCCATACTATTTTAGAATTTCATGTCAAAATACAGAAAAAATACCCCCTCAAACATAGGGGGCGCCCTTGTATGTTCACCAAGGAAACTGAATGTCACCTGGTGGTCATGTCTGGTACTGCGGACAAACAAAATCTTACTGAAAGCTCATTTTTTGAGATATCAACGTTTAAATTTGGACTATAATTGGTTCAGATATTAAGCTTTGACTTTCAGTCAATTTAAGGCTAAAACATGTTTTGTAAAATACATATTTCAGGTATTATATTAACGTGTATATATATATTATAAATTCATTGTTTTATTATTTTCATAAACATAAAGGCACAAAAGTCTTCTTTCAAATAAGACCACGCTTAAATCTGTGCACCAAAACATTGACGATTGGCAATCATTTAAGTTAACATAACATAACATAACATGTCATTTTCATGTCTATGTTCAAAAAGTGGAGGATTACAGTTAAGGGGTTAAAAAAAAAGTTAAGTGATAAAATTGTAACAAAGCAGATTTTCACTCACCTTTTCATTAAGCCAGGTATTTATATTAAAATAAAGCTTATTACAGGGTGCAATGTTTAGTGCATTACAAAATGTAAATAAATACACATTTGCATTATAAAAGAATGTCATCCCTCTTATGTCTATTTACTTCTATCTACAAATGATCATTAGTTGGATCAATGTCATGTGGTTGCATGTTGATGGTGATCCTCCAGTGTCAGGAAATTAGGAAAAGGTCCCAATAAAGTGGTACATTTTGGTATTTTGGTACTTTTTACTGTGGAAATGGAAATAGATGCAGAGTAGTTCCAGAGATAAAAAACCAACAAACTAATTTTGTTTGAAAACCACAAGCAAACCACAGTGCACATTTTTTAAATGCAACTTAAAAAACCAAACAAACAACTAAAAAAATATGTATTATAAGCAGACTTGACAACTCTGGAGTGCACTCTCCTCCTCAGCCGGGCTCCATATGCCGGCTCACGCTGCCCTCCTCCTTTCAGTCTGTGCTCTCTGTCTACACTGGCTGCACAAATTAGCACAATGCTCAGGCAGGGCTCCTCAGCTGGCCTCCACACCCCACTTGACATGGGTCTGACCTCTCCAGTGTGTCTCTGTGGCCCCGGCTGGGTCCTTTCTGGCTGCCTGTCACTCCCACTGCCTGCCGTGCCTGTGCCAGCAGAGGAGGCGGGACGGGGAGGCAGGAGGCGGGACACAGACTGCCGGGTTTGGGTGAGGAAGTGGGGATGGATGGGAAGGTAGACTTTTCCAGGGAGCCTCTGGGGTTGCCTGGTCAATTAAATTCACATTGTGGATAAATGATTTGCAAATGATATACAAACAAGTAAGTGTCTTCGAGAGCTCTTTTCGACATGGGTTATTAACAAGTGAGCTAAAAGCAGGGGCTCGTCTGCCAATGTGCAATAGACAGATACTTACCTTTCCGGGACACTGATAAACCAGACTGTCAGTGATCCTTAAAGGAGCATTGTTTTTGGTCTAGATAAATATAAAAAAGGTAGACCTTCTCCAATTTCATATTTGTTTAGTTTAGTTGCTGAATTGGGGTTTTCTTTTACTATATTTATTTATTTATTATTTATTTATTTATTCATTTATTTATTATAACATATAAATAAATAATTGACATATATATATAGGCGGTTCATTCCGCTGTGGCGACCCCAGATTAATAAAGGGACTAAGCCGAAATGAAAATGAATGAATGAATATATAAATAGAAAGAACATATCTTGATATTAATATGGAATTGCTAATTAATTTATTATTTTGTCATCGTTTACACAAAACGATAATGTATATTATTTGATCATAATGTATATTGATTGTATTATATTATTTATATTCAAAATAATATTTGTACTACTAATACTTGTGTATTATTCATTCATTTTCTTTTTGGCTTAGTCTCTTTATTAATCAGGGGTCGCCACAGCAGAATGAATCGCCAACTTACCAGCATTTGTTGTACGTAGCGGATGTCCTTCCAGCCGCAACACATCACTGGGAAACACCCATACACACTTATTCACACACATACACTACGGACAATTTAGCCTACCCAATTCATCTAGCGCATTTCTTTGGACTTGAGGGGGAAACCGGAGCACCCGGAGGAAACCCATGCGAACACGGGGAGAACATGCAAACTCCGCCGAGGCTCGACGAGCGACCTTGCTGTGAGGCGACTGCACTACCGCGCCGCCCACTTCTGCATATAATTTGAGAGAATATTTGAGTTTACCAATCTAATATTAAGTTGTTTAATGTTATTTAAAATGCATTGCATTAATTTTAGAAAATTATTTTATGTAAGGAATATTTAATGGTTATACTATTACAGTATATTATATTATGTACTATGTTCTTTTAAATGCAAGTAGTACTTTTACATGCTCACTTATAGATAAATATATATTTATCATAAAATGTATATTTACTCTTCAATTTACCTATTATTTTAAAAAATAATTATGCAATTTACAGAAACTAACAAATCCTTTCAAAATCATCCAGCCTGAATTGTATAGATAAAGCTTTAGCACTGTATGTATTTTCATGTGACCCTGTATCTCCAAGATCTGTGAATCAACCACACACACACACACACACACACAGAAACATTCATCAAGCAGACACGCTCCAGTCTTGAGGGCGTATGCAGGAGGTTGAGTGCGTGTGTCTGTTTGTGCGCATTCATGTGCTTGAGTGAAAGGCGTGTAACAGTCCCTCTGCCTGCTCCCTGAGGAGTAGATGATACTAAAGACACTAAACGGGACCCCGGCGGTGAGGCAAGGGAGGGGAGGAGGGGTTCTGCCTGAGCCCTGTGCCATTCTGCTCCTTTACAACTTTACAAAATAGGCTTTTAATTTTGCTGAGCGGCTGGGGCGTGTGTGTCCTGCCTGCATCAATCATCATCATGGGGCTGCAGGCGCGGGGCTGCTCCCTCGGGTCTGCTCTCCTGCTGCAGCCTGGAGCTCGCTCTGTTTCTCTGTGTCTGTCCTGCTCCATGGCCTCGGCTGCCCACAGCGCCGCTCTGTGTTGTAGAGCGGTGGATTCAGATCATGCAGGTGTAGAGGAGAGAGTGCGGATGGCCAGAGTGCAGGGCATGACAGGTGATTTACTGTGTTCAAGATGTGTGTGTGTGCAGCTGATTCATTCAGATTCATGCAGTTGCTAGTGCATGACTGGAAATGTCAAGTTTGAGGTAAATAAAGGACAAACTGTCCAAAAGGTCACAATCATTAGGGAATGGTTACACAAATATTAGAATTGAATGAAGTTATTTACTCTGGTTAATGTCATTGCAAACATGTATGCAGTTATTTAAAAAATGTTAGTTTGTTATTATTATTTTTAGCCTTCACGTATGCATATAAAGTGCTCAGCATAAATAGAGTACACCCCCTTTTGAAATTGAATATTTTCCATATATCCATTTCTTTCTAATTTGTGGTGCACTTAAATTAAATTGTTTTATTAAACAGTTATACCCATTAAAATAAGTTTGGTAGTTGATAGTTTGGTCAACTAACATCTTTAGGAATAGAAATACATACACTTAAATTCAAATAAGTTATTGCAATAAATTGCTAACTACATAATTTCATTAAAAAAAATCAAATTTTGTATTTTTAATGTTTCTTATGATTTTTCCTTTTTATTTAATATTTTCCCCCAATATATTAATGATACATAAATTTTTCTGTGTTGTGCTGACTGAAATTTAAATTAAAATTAATTTAAAATCTTGCTACCTGGTTATGACTAAAAGTTAAATTAAACTAAATGAAATGCTGCATGCTATACATGCAAAGATTAGTGTTGTTTAGCAATAATATTAACTTTTTGTTTTCGGGGGAGGGAGTAAAAATAAGTAATACTAATAACTAAAATAAACAGTTGTTAAAATGTATTGTAATTAATAGATTTTCATTTATATTGATTTAGAAGCAGGGTCTTAATTGTCTAACAGTCTTAATGAATATAAATAAAAGGTGCACTGTATTTGTGCAGACTTACCTGTACTTTTACCTCATGCTTTAAAATGTGGCCTCTGGGTTTCAGGGAGACACGAGGTACCGCACTGCTCTTAAAGGGCAGATGGAGTGGCAGAGGGCACACGCCTCAGGGCATGACTGATCTAGGACACTGGAGAGTGTACACTTCTGTTAGCAAACACAGCCAAGATCACAAAGACACACGTAGTCTGACAAGATCCATGGGAGCGTTCGCACATTTCACCAAACGAGACAAGTATAAATGAGAAACAATCCACAGTTATTGCATTATTGTCTTTGCCACCCCATAAGCAGAGCGATTACACAAGAGTCTCTGTCTGACACCAAAACAAGCACGTATGAAAATGGTGTCGGGTAAGAGCCAAGGATGTAAATCTCTTTAAGTACATCAAATGATCCATGATGAATCTGTAGGCGTACGTACGCAGCATACGGCGGTACCAGTCGGCAGCTCTAAAGCGAGGGTTTAGTGTTAGATTATACGCAAAAATGGGATGTAGCGCCTTTCAGTACGTGAGCTAAACGCGGAAGGAACCTGGCATGGGTGTAGAACTGATATGCAGCCTAATTAGGTTATACAACTAATCTGTGTAGATTATTTCCAAGTTGTGATTAGCAAACACATACCCATATGTTTAGGTATGGGAGCGCAGAGTAATGTAAATGATTAGCTGACAGTATCCTTTATCTTGAGATGAAATGAAAAATGGAAACGTGGCGACCTGGGTGACTCCTTCTTCATTTTGACTGGTAACAGTAATTCAGTAACAGCATGAGGTGGACGTCTGATTGCTAGACAATCAGAGCAGTGAAGTGTGTTGCCGGTCATGTAACACATCTCAACTGTACTTGCGCTTGACATGGAACAGAGTGTGTCTCTCTTTCCCATTCTCTCTTGGCCCCTGTCTCTTCTTCTCCTGGTTTCTTTTCTTTGACTTTCCTCCAACGCCCCCCATCACCCTCCAAACCCACTTTCTCTCTCTCTCTCTCTCTCTCTCTCTCTCTCTCTCTCTCTCTCTCTCCCTCTCTCTCTCTCTCTCTCTCTCTCTCTCTCTCTCTCTCTCTCTCTCTCTCTCTCTCTCTCTCTCTCTCTCTTCTCGTCTCGACTGCCGGGGGCTCTAATCTGATAAAGTGAGCCGAGAGGTGTGATAAGGGCGAGCCGGGAGCAGCAGGCCCCCCTTGCCAGGCCGTTTAGTATGCATAGACCTCAGCTATCTGCTCCGCTGCACCTTGACTCCCACTGATCAGCCTCCCTGACAACAACCCCCCTCCCCCCATTCCCTCCGCCCCATCCCGCACATACCCCTAACAGCACCCTCTTGCCCTGGGGGGGAGAGAAAGAGGAGGGCTGAGACACAGGTGGAGAGAGGAGACCTGGCCTGTAGCGGCCCATAACTCAGAAATACCCCTATTTCACCAAAATAGTCCTGTAGCCGATGCCCAGTCATTTTTGCCAAAGAAAAAGTGGGTTTGGACCTTTTTGAATGGCAGCAAAATATAAAATATGGGTTAAAATAGAGATGCATGATATCTTATATTTGCAGAATACCTGTAAAAATTCTGCCCACTATAAAAATGAGACTTATCGATATACAACAACGATATATAAACAATATAATAACGATAAAACTTACAATCGGTCTGTGCAATGATTTATTACAGAGGCACATGTGCAATACAGTTTTGTGTTTATGAGCATGTTTACAAACAGATTTATTGACATACTTTTACTTTAAAGGGCACCTATCATGTAAAATCAACTTTTGGAAACTGGACAGTACTGTGTTTAGGTATTGGGTGTCCACTGTCCTTTTGGAGTAATACAAACACAAAAGGTCTCTTATTAAAAATTTCCTGACATTAAAATACGTTCCAAATCCCAACGATTTTGAGGCTCACCACAATGTGGTGTAGCAGTGCGGGTTTCCCCGCCCACCAAATTGATTGACAGGCGCGCATTAACATGTCTTCATAGTAACACTCATAATCATGTCCACAAGACAAGATTTGCAAAGAAACTAGAATTAAAAGATCTGTTCCAACTATCTGTGAATAGCTGCACCTGAAGAATGACTTTTACAAGTTTAAAACATTTTTAAAACAGTGCTTGTTTGTAATAAAGACATTATAATAGATGGCCGCGCTGGCGTGTCAAAGCAACGGACCGAAAGCGGCCCATGCTTTCTATTATAATGTCTATGGGCAGTACGTGAAAAGTGTATGGACACACACACACCAAGCAGCAGCAGGGGAGAGGTGCGCCAGTCACTGAATCCAGCATATAGGGGTTCTCAACTGTTCGCCACATTCTGTCTTTATTTTATGCACTATGTTTGTCATAAAGCTATCTGTAGCTCAAGTTCAAGCACGGCATTCTGTATTTAGCTTTTTGCTTGTACGGTGGCTCTGAACTGTCAAAACAGCTCTTAAACCTCTTTTCCAGATACGAAAAGCAACAAAATCAAACCCGGTTCTGATTTTTTTATGACGGACAAAAATTTCAGAGGCAGTGTGTCAATACGATTCTCATAACATAAGGTCGAAATAATTTTTTTACGTGCAAAAATTACAGACGAAATTAAGCTTTACTGTAGTATTTACTCAAATGACTCAGAAAATGGATATATGCTCCATTCTTGTCTGTCTCTGTCACTGACTGTGCTGTTTATCTGACGTGATGCAGGAGAAGCAGATGTCGGAACGATGGGCAGGGAGAACCAGCTCATTTTCATTTAAAGGCACAGGCTGCAAAACAGCTACAATTTCCTTTGACACCAAAATGTAAATTTTCAGCAGGGTTTAATAAATGATCTGATGGGTATTTTGAGCTGGAACTTGACATACACATTCTGAAGACACTTATCTTACATCTTGTAGACTGGATACTTATCTTACATCTTGTTAAAGGTGTAAAATAGGAGCCTTTTAAATTCACTTCATAACACCAGTTGAGTGTTTAAAATCACTCCATTTTGAATAGAGACAGGGTTTTATATATCACAGAATGAGGAAGAAATCATACTATTTTATAGTATTCATTGCAGTGATAAAGGCTAGGACTGTTAGCATTACATTATAGATATACTTTATGCTTATAAAATACCCAGGATGGCTTGTAGAACAGAAATAATTTAAATATTGGCGTAAGCATTTGTGTATTTTGCTCCCAACTCTGTTTCTGAGGTCTTGAACTTTGCTCCTCAAACTTTCCAACCTGCTTTGCTTCAGCACATCTGCTTCTGTATATTATATGATCCTGAAAAGCTTGATTAACTGCTTCAGTGTGTTTGATTGTGGTTGAGTTCTGTTGAATAGTAGGCATCCAGGAGCAGGGTTGAAAACCTCTGCTTTAAATAAAAAAAAGAATTTTTTAAATAATACTTTTCTCTAAAGATACAGGAGGTTTTGTCTCTCAGTGGATACCTTTAAATTATATAATCACTAATATCATTATCCCAATAAATACCAGAAATATATTGTGATTTAACCCTGAGTTTAAATCGGGGTTAGGTTTAAAGCTCAAACAGTACTTCCCTTTTTTTGCAAATGTGAGGGTCTGCATAGTGAATTGTGATGCAGATTTCATCACCAGTTGATGCATTTTCTTTTTTGGCCCACAAAAACAAATACTATGGAAGTCAATGGTTACAGGTTTCCAGCTTTCTTCAAAACACCTTTTTTGTGTTCAACAGAAGAAAGAAACTCAAACAAATTTGGAACAGTGAAGGGACACTAAATTGTGACATAAAGGGATAGTAAATCCAAAATTGAAAGTAAGGCTGGGCCGATAAATGTTATTATATCGAATCGCGATAAAATTTATGTCAGTAACAATGATACGCTCTGGACTTTTTTACTATATAATAATCTAAGAGCAATCAAACAGCAGAAATGTGCATCATTGGGAATCAAAAGGTGTGTTGATATTAAATATGTACCAAATTTTCTGCCACCGAAAATTTATCGGCCAAACAAATACTATGTCATTTAATGGATCCTCTAATTTTTGTGGTTTCAGTCATTGTTGGGGTACTCTTTTAGATCTGGAAGCATTCTTATATCAAAATATATATCGTTATCATATAATATGGAAAATAATTATCGAGATTGCGTTTTTGCCATATCGCCCAGCCCTGATTGAAAGTTCTATTATTAATTACCCACCCTCATATAATTTCAAACTCGTAAAACCTTTGTTCGTCTTGAGTCCTGCCCTCAGGTCAAAGAAAATTTGGGCTGTTTTTAATAACAATTAGCAGATTAAGCAAAGGCTTTATTTACAGGACAAAAATGGTTAAGATAGTTCAGAATGACCTGCTAAAAGAGCATCTCTGTCTCAGTACACCTGTAACACATCAGCATGTCGCACCCATTATTGCTCACTCTCATTTTTAATTGATTGCTCTACTTTCTTTGTATGTTTGTTACACGCTGGCACAGTTTCCAATTATTTTACTTTTTTTCCCTCCATTTCTCTTCCTCTCCTCCTTCCTGTATCGTCTTCCTCCCGCTGGTCCCCGCACTGCCACTCACCTGGGAGGCGTGCAGCTCAGTGATAATGGCAGTGGGAGAGCCAGAAGCGGCCATCCGCCTCCGGTGATGCTGAAATGGGATTTGGGCTGTGCTCGGGCGGAGGAGGTTATTACAGATCAGGGGGGCCCGGTTTAGAACTGGGCCACAGTACGACTAGAACCGCCGGGATGTCTGTTAGCTTCCCTCGCTAACAATGGCAGATAAGACAAAAGTGGTTGTTTGCCGTCTCTCTCTTACACACTGGCCCATTAAAGGTGTGCTGTTATCTGATAAGCCGTGAGGGGTGTGATCACCTACACACAAACACACAAATACACACCTCCAGTCCCTCATTCAGGGGCTCGCTTATGACCTCAAACCCGTCTCGCTCAGTCTGCTAAAAAGAGAGAGAGAAACTAGGGTTGTTTTGTGGCTCTGTGCTTTTTTCATTTTTTTTCTCCATTGTTTTGTTCCCGTTCAAGTGCTCTCCTAGCTTATTTTCCTTTATTCTTATCGTTCCATCTGGCTGCTAGTCACACATTAATCTAAATTCCAAACAGGGTTCCTCCAGTGGCGTTATCAACTCGCCGTTGATGTGAGCGTTGGCCCAGGAGAGGGGACGCGGGCAAAGGGGGGAAAAACAACACACAGCACAACAAATTGATGTGGATGGGGGAGTGAGTGAGAGAAAGAGAGAAAACGAAAGAGAGAGAGAGAGAGAGAGAGAGCGAGAGACAGAGTGAGAGCTCACATCCATGCTTGACTGTTGCGCCAAGCTGCATCATGACTTCAGTACAGGTGTGAGACTTAATCACAGGTATAACAGTTCTCTCAGAAGACCATCTCTGAATATTTGTGTTGAATGTAATTTGCGGTGCTGCGTAGCCTACTGCAGGTACGGCTATTAATACATTACATTGTTGTCCTTTTTATTTTGTTGGTACAGTATCAGGAGGATGGTTTACACTTATCGGCACTCAGATATAGCATATTTTATACCTGCATGTACACATAACTAAACCAAGTATTTATTTTTACAACATTTTACAATATTCATTGAACCCCACCCCCTCCCCTCAAAAGATTGATGTTTTTTTTTTTTTGTTTTTTTTTTCTTTCTTTTTTTTTACAAATGATGACAAATTTAATATCAAGTGACAGAAAAAAATGTATTCCTAACCACAGTTTTTACGAATTGTCCAGTTATTAAATTGTTAAATAAAAAAAAAATGGTTGACAGTTATTTTGGGATGAAATAACCCCTTTAAACTTAATACGTGAAAGGAGCACTAAAGGCACAGTGTCTGTTCCCCTTAAATTTGACTTTGTACTTGCTGTAGGGGCTTGCAAAGGTGTTTAAAGTCATGACAGCGTGGTATTACCACACTGAGTAAGGGTGCTCATGCTGGGATAGGGCTAAGCTGAACTGCCCCCTGTCCTGTCCTGACAAACTGGCCTGATAAAGTCCTCCTGGAGGTGCGTCGGATCTTTAAATGAGTCCCTGCTTGTCTCCCCTTAGGTTCTGGCTCAGGTAGACTTGCAGAGAAGCGCCAGAGGGAAGTTCACTGTAATCTACAGATTTAGCAGCAGGGTGCCACACGTTCCTCTGCTTCTGGCTTGAATAGGGCCTCATCCTCTCCCCTTCATATACAGCCCTGTGTGTCTGATGTTTCATTTCACACTCGTTTTGCAAAGACAAAACCAACGTTTCGACAATTACATCTATAGAATTAACCCTATTGTAACCATGCAATGTTTGGCTATAAATGTTTGTTTGTTTCTTTCTTTCCATTCATTCCGTTACCATTTAGGTCAGAGCTGGAATAATTAGGGCTGTACTGAAAACTAATAATGTTATGGATTAATGTGGGAGAACTTGACAGAAGCACATCATTGAGTGGGACAAATCCATGATATAAATTGGCAGACAAAGCACGAGGCAGTCAATACGGATTACAGCTAAGCCTCTCTTCTTTGCCGGCGTTTGGACTGGCATTGATAGTCTCTCACAGGTCTGCAAGCCCGGACGGGGGATGTGGAGGATCCGGCATGCTGCCATGTCACCCAGAACGCCATCTCTTGCCCCCCTGCCTAAACCCTAAAGCCTGCACCCCAGGCACTGTGCTGGCACAACCTTGGCATGCCGGCGCCAGCTGGGCAAACACTCAAGTCATTGACAAAATAAACACCTTTGAGATAGACGACAGTCTGACACAAACAACAGACTAAACAAATCATAAGTGTGATGCTGAGAAGGGTTGAGAAAGACTCTTCAGAAAACACACAGGTTTCAGGCACCACGTGTTGACAGTATAAAACAAAGCTTAATGAATTGTATGAGTGTCTAATATCATTTACTTCTAAGACCTTCAAATATGATGATCCCTTTGCAAGGGACTATATTATCGAGGGCAAGTAACAAGTCAGATTACATGTTGCTTCCCAACCTATTATCATTTGATGTTCAACCAAAAAATAAAAAGGGACTCACTATGTGCTTACCCTCAAGTTGTTCCAAACCTTTAGGACTTTATTTATTCATTTGAACACAAAAGAAGATATTTTGAAGAAAGCTGAAACCTGTAACCATTTACTTCCATAATAGGAAAAACAAATACTCAGTGATTGCAGATTTTAACTTTAAAATATCTTCTTTTGTGTTCACCATAAGAAAGAAAGTCAAACATGTTTGGATCAAGTGGAGGGTGAATAAATGATGACAGAATTTTCAGTTTTGGGTGAACTGTCCCTTTAAACAAAGTGGGTGATTTATTTAAGACCTAGCAACTGACTTATGGAAACAAACAATGACTACTAAAGTGGCATTTTGATTGTCTTGTCTTTTCCCTCCAAAAGAAAGAAAACCCAACAGTAGACACATTCTTGGATTTCATGTAGAGGACAGTATAATACCATTGTCTTGCTTTTATGTTTATTTAAAGTTGTGTATGGATTAGCTCATGTGCCCCTATTGTTATGTGCCCCTGAATAAGTAATTCTTATTCAGTATTTATCTAATTGGCCAGGTAATATAAAAAAAGTGATTTACTGTGTTATAATGCTATTTTTACTCAATAGGATAGTTGACCCACAATTGAAAGTAAACTCAGCATTTACTCACCCTCAAGTGTTTCCAAACCTTTATTTCGTCTTTCTGTGTTCTTCAAATCAAGATATTTTGAAGAATATGTGAAATAGGGAAAAAATAGTACAGAAGTAGTATATTATTCAAAACAATTATTTTAAGTTCAACAGAAGTACGAAACCAACAATTTGGAATCAATTAAAAATATGTTTTTGTACACATGCCCGCATCCTTCAATATTTATAAATTTTGATCAAATTTGTTAGTGTTCTGCGCTCAAAAAGGTCACCATCACCTGTTTTTGTTGATATAAAATTAAACATGGTAGACCAATAAAGTAGTGGAGATAATGTGTAAAAGTAATTATTTTTATACATTTTAAAGACAAATTCAATTAGTGTATTCATTTATTATTTGAATTTGTGATTATTAAAAAAATTCATTTAGTTTAAATAATAACATTTTCATTTAGTTTATTCATTCATTCATTCATTCATTTTCATTTCGGCTTAGTCCCTTTATTAATCTGGGGTCGCCACAGCAGAATGAACCGCCAACTTATCCAGCATATGTTTTACGCAGCGGATGCCCTTCCAGCTGCAAGCCATCTCTGGGAAACATCCATACACACTCATTCACACTCATACACTACGGACAATTTAGCTTACCCAATTCACCTGTACCGCATGTCTTTGGACTTGTGGGGTAAACCGGAGCACCCGGAGGAAACCCACGCCATCACAGGGAGAACATGCAAACTCCACACAGAAATGCCAACTGACCCAGCCGAGGCTCGAACCAGCGACCTTCTTGCTGTGAGGCGAACGTGCTATCCACTCCAGTCTTTTGCCTCTCTTCTCCTGTCTGCACATGTTAGCAGTAAATACATGTTTACAGCAAATAAAGGCAATTAATCCAATAATGAAAGAATGCACCAATCTTGCACTTTGTGGGATGAGAAAGGAGGCAAAAGTGATTGGAGTCAAGGCGGGGGGGAGATTTTTATTCATTTTATTCATCCCTCATTCATTCAAGCTTGTTTTATAATTCTTTAATTTTTATGTTAATGGCCATTGGTAGCTGAATGAGACCATTTTGATGACATATCTCCAGTCTCGATCCATGGCCAGCTTAGCGGCTGACGAAAATAGCGGTGAAATCCAGAGAATAATGGGGCTCGGGAGGATTTTGTGCAGCTGAGGCTTTGCATTCAAATGGGTGGCCATCTCAGCAGAGGCCCCGCGCCGCTTTATCATGTCTTTACAGCCAGCAGCTTGTTTATGAATAAAAAATGTGGCATGAAACCAGAGGAGTGAGTTGTCTTTGTTTTGTCAAGTGTGCTGAGACAAAATGCTTGCTTCTCTCCGTTCCTCTCTCTCTCCATCTCGAGGGACCGGCAGGGGCAGCTGAACCCCGAACCCCCTACCTGACGAACTGTTGCCATGGGAATTGCTGTCCCTTGGTGATCCTTTGATGCTGCCCACCCAACCCCAATCTCGCAAACAAACCCCAGCGCACACTCCGAACAAGGGTGCGCTGAACGCAGACACAATCCCTGAGCTCACCCACCCCAGCATTTTTTGCTCACTCCAACAAGTTCTGTTAAATATTCATGATATGAGACTACAGGAGGGTTTGCTCCCCCTCTCTGTCTCCCCGAGCCTTTGTTTTGGGACTTCTGCCCTCCTGTCCAGCCTTTAAAGTAAAAGCAGGGCTGAGATGACAGGCGGACGGCTTTTGATGGATTTATTAGACCTCAGCAGTTGTCTTTAAAGTCTGCAGTGAAGGGAGAGCAGAGCACTAGTTCAACTCTGTATGATAAACACTGCGCATGTGCAAACACACACACACACACACACACACACACACACACACACACACACACACACACACACACACACACACACACACACACACACACACACACACACACACACACACACACACACACACACACACACACACACACACACACACACACACACACACACACACACACACACACACACACACACACACACACACACACACACACACGCGCGCACACACACACACACACACACACACACACACACACACACACACACACACACATACATATGAAGTTTACACTTCTACCATAACACCTTCACAAATTGCTTATAATGCAACAGGAACACAGTGTAGTGGACTGTGTGAGAAGAAACCTGGCTAGATACCTGCTTATGCAGTTCTGGCATATGCTTGTTTAAAAGTTTTAACAGGCATTGTAACTGCATGGTTGACCTTTTGTGCATAGGTTATCATTAAAATAAGAAAATTGCTTAGGGTGGTGTCAGGAACACAAAATATATAATTAGCCTCAACAAGATTGCTTTCTAATTATTGTTTTTTTTGTAAAGAAATATTACGGATATTGTGTCTCTGTATTTAAATTTCTCCTCAACGTAATTGTCTTGTTTTAATTGTAAAAATCTAGAGCTGACCTTGAGTGCTGACCAGCTGACCAATAATTAATTAATAATAATTCCTTACAATTATATATTTCTTTTCTGGACACTCAAAGCCCTTTACAGATGTTGGGGGAATCTCCTCATCCACCACCAGTGGAAATTGCCTTCTTTGTATGCAAGTGTGTAAGCCTGATGAAGGTCTTTAGCTAAAATGTTGCTAGTTTAAATATTTTCTACATAAATATAGCAGCATGTGTTCTTGTGCTTTTTGAAAGAGCACAATTCAGCCAAAAATAAATTTCCCTAAGAATGCCTGAGAGGGTTTAATGTATAGTGTTCATTGGTAAGCAATTTCTGATGCAGTAGAATATCTATTAATATTTATTAATTGTAATATTTAATATATGTAAATTATAACTAACATTAAAACATGAATATACTACAATTGCATGTTGTATCTATGTGGTCGTGCTATATTCCTATATTCAATTCAATTCATCTTTTTATTTCTGTAGCGCTTTTACAATGTAGATTGTGTCAAAGCAGCTTAACATAGAAGTTATAGTAGATTGAAATTGAAACTGTGTGAGTCCAGTTTTCAGAGTTAAAGTTCAGATTAGTCATACATGTTAGAGAGTGTGTCGTGTGTGTGTAATTATAATATAATGCGTATAGACACACATACACATTCCATTTTAAATATTTGTAATATATTTCCATGTATATTTTAGAGTATATGTTAGAAAGCTCTCCTATTTTTAGTACTGTAATTCTAAAGTATATTGACACGTAATTATATTCATTTATTTATTTATTTATGCATTTGAATGTACTATATATATAATCATATATTATTGGGTCAAAAAGTTAGCAGCGCATTATTTCCCATTACAAGCACGGCTAGTTCTACTCAAGCTAGTTGCACACAGAAGGGTATGTGTGTGTCTGGGGCTAAGATGATTAGCAGGCTCAGTGATTCAGGCAGGCTGGTATGTAAGATGCTGCCCCAGGGCATGCGGGGAGGCTGAGGGGGCAGGTGGGTGGCTGGCTGTCTGTCTTGGTGTTACCTGGGTGGCGCAGCATGTGGGTCGGGCTAAGCCCCAGCTCTCCTTGCCTGAGCGGACCACTATAGCTGTGCCAACCGTACTACTCTGCTCGATGCCAGCCTGCCCGCTGTACCATCTGACACACATTCACACCTTTCCCTACTGGGCACTGTCGGCCTCTGTCACCATGGCTCAGCGCTCAAGGCAAATAGTGCACGCGCCGCTGTTTGAGCACGTCCACCGTGGTGCTGTCTGTCTTCTTGTGGACAGAACATTTACCTGTGCTTGTCAAAAGGCAAAGTTATTCAGAAGACGACACTGTGCATCGCTTGTGCTTGTTTGTCATGTACCCGACGATTTAGACTCTGAAGGAGAAAGGAATGGAGAGTTCTGCTGATGCCAGTGTGTGTGCCCAGACACCTGCCAGGCGCCTGTTTTCATGTGTTTGTGTCAATGTCAGCTCAGGACTCCAGGTCTCTGACACAGGTTACCGGCCCAGCAGGACAAGTGCCTCTTCTCGCTCAATCTCTCGCCCGACTGGGAATCACCTGCCCTCGCCAGCCAAATCACTGACGTATTAAAACCCTTCATCAGTCTGCCTGTCCATATGCCCATAATAACTCCAACGTTCAGTTTGAAAGAAGCAGAATAAGCTACTTTGAGGATTGTTTAGCTGTTAGCAGGGTTGCAAGTGTCTGAAACTTACATCCAGTATGATGTAAATTCATATCAAATCAGGTGAGATTTGCCAGAGCGATGGTTTTAAAAAGTTTACTCTGGCTGGTAAACACTACCATTTGTTTATGATAGGTTGGTGTGGCACCAAGGCTCAGTCCTTTTTGGCATAAAATTTGCCCTATTACTCTGTCCAGATTAGACTCGAGTAAAATCTTTAATTCTGGAAAGCTGCTTTATATAAACAGAAGGTTTAAATAATACATTTTAAAGTCTGCGTGAACCAGAAGTTGCAGAGACTTTTATTTTTTTATGTGTTGTACTTCCAACTGAAACAGAATATTGAGTTGGGGGCAGAGCTTTCTTTTGCTCATCATTTACTCATAACAAACTAATGGTAATTGGGGTGTGGTTTAGAATATCGCTATGGAAGCAATCAAGTTTATACGCGGAAGCATTTAATTAATTATTATTGATAATATAAGGATAACAATGTGGACTTGCAAAATAATCATTGTATATTTTGATTTCATGCAGACTTTAAAGAACTGAGTGCGGAATTTCAGAGCTTGTGCAAACATAACCATATTTGACATATCCATATAAACATATCAAATGCTTCTTAACTGTTGTTTTTTCACCACTTTAAAGAAATGACCAATTTCACAACAGTAAACCATTTTATTTTTTTACAACAAGCCAAAGCACTAAAATAGAGTTGAAAAATGGGACTGTTCCAAAAAAAATTGATGTCTAGTTGTACCATGCTAAAGATATACTGCTCAGGTATTTCCAACATCTTTTTACCCCTAAGTAAATAAAAAAGTACACTTAGCATATGTGTACATCCAAAAAGTACATCCAGCAAATGTTTTACACAGCGGATGCCCTTCCAGCTGCAACCCAGTACTAGGTAACATCCATACACACTCATTCACACACATACACTACGGCCAATTTAGTTTATTCAATTCACCTATAACGCATGTCTTTGGACTGGGGGAAACCGGAGCACCCGGTGGAAACCCATAGAACACAGGGAGAACATGCCAACTCCGCACAGAAATGCCAACTGACCCAGGCAGGACTCGAACCAGTGACCTTCTTGCTGTGAGGTGACAGTGCTAACCACTGAGCCACCGTGTCGCCCTCTGTTTGCTGTTTTAAAGTTTAAATGTTTTATTTCCCTAAGAAGTGTGTAGTTAAGAAAATCTGGATGTGTGCACATTTATTATAAAATTGGTAACATCTACTTTAAAAAAAGCATGCAAGCACTTTTTTTAGTTTCAACAGTTAATTAATTTTAGTTGTGTATTCCAAGCAACTTATGTAAGCGAATGACTGTAACATTTAGCATCGCTCAGAATCTCGCAGTTGTATTTATTTTAACAACAATTTGATTTATTTGTTAAAAATATGCTAAACGATTGCCTTTAAAAGATCAAGAGTTTTATAAGTGCATCCAGGTAGCAAAAACATGCGCATGTTAATATAACTAGCAGAGAAACAACTACTGTATTAACAACCAAAGACATTACTTTTGAAATAATGCAACAAATAGTCTTGATATTTGTAGACCCGTCCTCAACCTAACCTTGTAACCTCCTCAAAATGCTAACATAACAGAGACCTCTGTTTATATAAATCTTAATAAAACACACACAAAAAACTTCGTTTATATGTTTGCTCATAGATTTTGAAGCAAAACATGACGGGAACTACAAGCTTGATATATTAGTATTCATACAAATCAGTTAATCTAACAAGGGCTTTCCAAAAATGAAATGCAGAGTATGCAAATACTTGAGATTATTATACTTGAGACTTTTATAGTTAACATCGTAAATGTAAAGTCAACTAAAAAGTGTTAGCTTAGAAATTGGATATATTTTACATGATGCAGAAATTCAAGTTTTCCACACTGTATGCACACATTACCTTATACACAAAAATTAAATATATATTTAACCTCAAGCTTTCCTAAAAACACTACTGCTATCACACAGGATACACATTCTACTTATTTCTGCTCTCTCAACATCTCCTGTATATGTAGTATATATAGTATAGTAGCTTACAGCTCCCTCTCTTTCTGTCTCTGTGTCCCCTCCCTATCTGCCGGACTCAGCAGCAGCTCCTCTAATCTCTTGCGCTCCGGCGGTGCAGCACACGCTGGCCCCTCATGGGCCTACAGATGCCCTCTGTCCATGGGAGCACTTCCTGCGCAGGTGTGCCATGGGGCAGGAGCAGCACAAGACAACACGCAGTCATGCCAGGCTGAGCGTCCCAATTCGTCACCCAAAGCCACCCAAACAGCGCCGGTCCAGATGCCGCTTCGTCCGTGCGTGTCTCGTCCTGAAGCACGTATCTGACTTGATCGAATTTTGATAGTTGTACTTTTTCTCGTGGCTGGCATCTCTTAATCAATGTTAATTGGCTCCAATTAACATATGTTAATTAATGATATTTACCTCAAATTAAAGGTATGAATGGTCCCAGAGGGTTTCCTGTTCATCCAATTAGAACCAATTAGCTGCAATTAACACGTGTAAATGAGATGCTATTGAGTCCAAAACAAACAGTGTGTAGCCTGCGCGATTCCCATGCAGTTTAACCTGTACTGTGTGTGTGTGTGTGTGTGTGTGTGTGTGTGTGTGTGTGTGTGTGTGTGTGTGTGTGTGTGTGTGTGTGTGTGTGTGTTTCATCACAAACTCTGTTGAACACACACATATACAAGCTCTGTTGGGCAATTTGGCAAGTTCATGGCCAGGATTTCAAGCTTAGCCATCTGACACTTCTAAGCGGACTGCATTTTTGTTTTTATTTCATATAGCGGCACAACTCTCTTAAACATTAAAGTTCCAAAAGAGGGCTTTTGGCATTTATGGCATAGAAGGGACATTTTTGATTTCAAAACAAACCACTGAGTTAACAATTCTTTGAAGAACTGTTTATTTCTAAGTGTGAAGGGCTAATTTGTTTTCTTTTTTGCACTATTATAAACCTTTTGTGGAATACACTCAAATAATTACATTTCCTCAAACTGCTTATTTAAAATGAACTAAAACAACACAATTCTTGAGGTTTTTTAGGGACAACACTTATGTTCAATCCACTGAAATTTGTAAAAACTAATAAGAAATCTTTATTCCTTTATGTTGTCCCAACACAAATCGATTATGGAACCCAGCATTTTTTACAGCGTAGAAAGATTCTATGGATGTGTGTCCGGGGTCCTCTTTTTTTCAGTAATTACAGTTTTATTACAAATAATTGCAATAAAAACTGCAATAATTAATCATTGTGCCATTTAAGCAAATATACTTTTACCTTTGTTAAATGGGCTTTCATTTTGTTGGCAAGGCTTCATATGTTAAATATATATAAAAATGTTTCTGGGCCTATGGAGCAAATATATATAGCTTTTGATCACATGCAGGCCAAACTACTTAAAATTTGTAATTTAATATATGAGTATATTGGTATGGACATCAAAAAATGTTGTAAACGTATATACTTGTCTGTGTGTGTGTGTGTGTGTGTGTGTGTGTGTGTGTGCGTGTGCGTGTGCGTGTGTGTTTGTGTGTGTGTGTGTGTGTGTTTGTGTGTGTGTTTGTAACACTAGAAAAAAAGGATCTGCTTAGCACTGAGTATATGAAAAACAATACATTTTATTGTTATTTTTAAACAACAGTGGTATTATGTAGCCAAGCAGTGACTTAATGGGTTAAAATCCCTAAAATGAATACATCTTTGGTTATCATCAGCACTCATACTAGTAAAAATGTATACTTTTATATCCATATAATAGACAAAAAGTAATAAAAACTTACAAATGGTGCTTTTGTTGATGTTTAAATAGAGAAACCAACAAGAGAAATAGTTTGTGAAATATATTAGTATTTTAATGCGGTGTAAACAGGCAGTGATAGCCAAATAAACATAATACATAGCTGCAGTTATGTAGCTGTTTATTATGAAAATATCCCACCTCTTCTTCAAAAAAAGAAAAATACTTTTTATGGCAAAATAAATGTCGCGGGTATTCCAGACTGCGCTCTTTTAGCCAGCTATACCATTTACTCTGGAAAATTACATATTTTCAAAAACCAAACACTCAATTCTTTACCTGGGTATTAAGACTCAAGGGAAGCCATTTTTCATGGCTCTTTTCAGCTCAATTATACCAGCAGCAGAACCAAGGTAGCAATAAGCATGCAAAGTTGACATCAATAACTTCCATACAGCCCCTCCATATCTAAATAGATGCAGATTATTTCACGTTGGGCTTGAATAAACGCGCAGGCCTTTTGAAATCGACATCACGAGCAGCCTCTAATCTGAGTTTGCAGTTTTTGGAGAGTGTTGACAGCAATCTCCCCTGGCGCGATGTGGTTGCGTTGCATTAGTCTCCAGGTTTTACAGTGGAAATGGAGAACGCCTTCGATACTTACCATTGTAACAATCGGGGGTTTCTGAGCTTTGCGATGGGGGGGAAGAAGCTGCTTTGTTCGGCGATAAGAGCGGAGGGGAAATATGAGCAGAAAAGGCAATCCAAAGGGCTGAACAAATCTGGGAGCAAGTATTATGGGATGGTAAACACGTCTGTGGTTAAGAGGGAGCGGATTTGCTGTTTCTTATATTGGGGACGTGCTGTATTTGGAGAGGAGCACAAAGGGTGGAAGGGCATTGAGGGTGGGGGTGAAGGAGGCGTGTCTTGTGGGAAGACGGGCAAGAAAAAAGCAAAGGGCTAAAGCAAGAATCAAAAGACGAGAGGAAAATGTCCAACTGTAAATCGAAGCTTATGTACATGCACATAGAACAGCTTATGGGGTTTCATCGCTGTCCCTTTGACCTTCCCTATTGAATTCATGCAAAGAACAGGCTACTGTGGCTTCATGCATACACTCTAAAAAATGCTGGCTTGTTTTAGCCTGACTTTGGGTCAAAAATGGACATCTAACAGCTAACAGGTTAACAAATTCATTTAAAAATTGACAATTGGGTTTGTCCATATTTGACACAAAGCAGGGTTAAAACAAGCTAGCATTTTATAGAATGTAGGAATTATTATATATTTATGTGTCTACTTTAATGTTTTAAATGTAAAAATGAATATATGTGAAATATTATATTATATATTTATGTAAAAATGAAACAACATACTTATTCTGACCTGTACTTATAAAAATATATAGAACCAGTGATCCAAAGTTTATTGGATCAAATTTGGGCTATAAATTATATTGAAATAATGTACCCAGTTGTTTGTTTGTTTTTTCCAATATTTGGGTTAAATAACCCAGCGTTTTGTATATTTATTTATATCATGTATTTTGTTATTGGTTATAAATTATTAAAAACTTGCTGACAAATATTTAAAATTATTATTCAAAATAAAAGTTAAAGGTAATAATTCTACCTGCTGACTAATTTAGATCTTATTAACGCATTGTGAGGAAAAAAGCACTTAATCAGTTTTCTGTGACAAATATTACATTTATTGAAATTCGCAGTCAGAGAAGTTACAGTTGAAATGCATGTGGGCTCACCATTTCATCTTTTTTTTCTCTATTTTGTAATAGCATCTATGCGCACAGCACCATAAATCCACATGTTTCTCTCTTTACATTGTTCAGTTCCACCATAGTATTTCGCCAGCTCTGATAATCATTAAGACCATGCAAGTCAATCCGTTCACACACTGTTTATTTACAGTCAAATCCATTTCCGTTGCTGATCCTCGGAAGATCCAACGAGAAGTATTTAAGCTGTTTAAATGAGGAAAATCTTGGAAACACTGTATTGCATCAGATTGGTGCTCACATGTTTTTTTTGTACTACGTTGATTCAGCTCTCAGTCTCTTCTTACTCAGAGCAGCGAGGGTCTACAGGGGCTTTTCTGTGTGTGCAAAGCCGTCCCGCCGCTAATATTTTCAGTGTCTCAAGCTTACAGAGAGTGAACTCTCACCCCTCCCCGCTGCTGCCGCACAGAGATAAAACTTTCCACTTCCCTCTTTTTTTTCAGTAGAGAATTACACGAAGAAGTCGATAACACCACCACAATCAGCTTTAACACAGAGGATTGGTCTCAGGTGAATAGCATGGGACTGACAAACAGACAGGACCATACAGCACACCTGTGGGACTCAGGAAGACCACTTCATCCCATTGTGAACATGACCAATGAAAAGAAATATCCTATCAAGCTGGCTTTTGTCTGTGCGCAGCTACTGGAGAGCTGCGTTTGTCTGGCTCGCTCATCGCTGTGAAGCTAGCTCAATTACATTATCTTGTGCTAAAGGTAGTTCCAGGGCATTCTGTCGCCAATCAATCAATCAATCAATCAATCTTTCAGCGAGTATCTTGATGTACAGTCCTGGGTCTGAAATCTGTAAATGCCAAACCCAGTCCTCTGTCTGTAGATGAACTAGAGAAGAACATTCAACTTAAAATGTCAACTTAATTTTAAAAAATGTTATTTACAGTTTTGTCAACCGCTAACAAGCATTGTGCAATACTGAAGTCGCATTTTCAGCATCACTTTTGGCCAAACAGTTCAGCACACCTCCAAACACTTGCTCAGATCAACACAACAGTGCATATACATCTCCAAATAAGCTTGCTTCACCAAACCACTGAAAACAATTCTCATTCAGAAAACATGCTTTTTTAAAACTCTCCAAAAACACGAAACAAAAACAAATAAATACTGACCTAGAACACTAATAGCAGGGAGCATTACAGAAATGAACTTTTATTTTTGAAGTTTGAATGAGATTTCTCATACTGTACATCAGTATGTAAATTTACATTTACCACATTTTCATTGTGTGACAAGAATAAAAAACAATAGCTGCAATTTGTTTCAAATGTAATACTTTACAGTACAGAAAATCCTAGTTTTTCTCAATTACTTTGGCAAATATTTCAAAGCATTCGCTATACTGCAAGTTAGAGAGGCAAGCATTGCATCGTACAACAAAACAATTCCAAAAATTTCCAGAACATTTGAAAATGTAGACATTGTATACTTGCGTACAATACACAGGCCTACGTAGTTCCATTATCCTCAAAGGATGCTGATCTTGCCTTTTCTGTTGTGCAATTTGTACTATTGATGTAATTGTAATGGTGCATATTTGGCAGTCAATGACAGCCCATGGTTTACAACATATTCAAGAACAAAGTGGCCTTTTCTCATCAGAGATCTTCCTCTGCTTTTCCTCTGCTTTGTCCTCCACCACTCTTTTTCTCTATACCTCTCTTCTTTCTTTACCAACCTGTATTCTTTGATCCATATTTTCTCACAAAATCAGTTCCAAGCTATCCATTTTTACAAAAAATGGTAAGGTCACTAAAGCAGGAATTCAAGCTTTCAACTGAAATGGCTATTAGCTTGGAATTACAGCATTTTCAATGCTTGTTAGCTGTTGAAATTAAAAACTGTATAGATATTTGATAATTAATGAATTCAAAGACATTAAAGCATGTATTGATGAACATACTGCATTAACATAATTATATAATATTCATCAATGACCTTTAAAAACACAGAAAGTTATAAAAAAAAATTGTATTTACTCACAAGATGTAGGTGTCTTTTCCTCATAAGTAGAAACTGTGGTCCTTGGTGATTCATATAACAAACCAAGTCATAAAAACATATAGGAAAACCAAAATGAATGACCTCTGATGACACATTGAGATCTTAAGGACCAAAATTTGTTTCACAGACCAATCATTTTATAAGACTTATGTGAATTGTGAGATATGGGTATCGATTTAGTTTTTTCCTGTATATATTTATTTTTAGGGCCTCACAGTGGCGCAGTGGGTAGCACGTTCGCCTCACAGCAAGAAGGTCGCTGGTTCGAGCCTCAGCTGGGTCAGTTGGCGTTTCTGTATGGAATTTGCATGTTCTCCCTGTGCTGGCGTGGGTTTCCTCCGGGTGCTCCGGTTTCCCCCACAAGTCCAAAGACATGCGGTATAGGTGAATTGGGTAGACTAAATTGTCCGTAGTGTATGGGTGTGAATGGGTGTGTATGGATGTTTCCCAGAGATGGGTTGCAGCTGGAAGGGCATCCGCTGCATAAAACATATGCTGGATAAGTTGGCGGTTCATTCCGCTGTGGCGACCCCAGATTAATAAAGGGACTAAGCCAAAATGAAAATGAATGAATGAATGAATATTTATTTTTACCTATTTTTTCTGACTCTTTCCTTTTTTGGGTCACTAAATGTGTGATTCTACAGAACTACAGTGGCTGCAGCATGTCTGTGCTTCTTAAGTCCACAGAACATAGGGTATGCTATTCATCATTTTAGAAAGATGCTCCAGAGCACCCCCTTTGAGGCCCTTCTGACAAGGCCACATGAGTTGAACTCAGAGCAGACTTCCACCAACTGCCAAAGTGCCATTACGCCACAAAAGTCTATTGTGCCAATTAGGATTTAATTTGATTTTTGGAAATTTTAGGGTCAGTTTGTCACAAAATAATAATTGCGCACAGAAAATGAACAATATAATGTTTAAATGTACTAAGCTACATTTGATTAAACAAGTCGTTTCTTTCAGCACGGCTGCTGTTTTATGCATTAAAATCAGTAAACTGTATTGAGCTTGATTAATTAAACCTCTGCCTTTTGTCTGTATCTGTCTTCAACAGATATATAGTTATCTAGAAATGGAGTTTGTAGGTTAGATTTATGTTCAGGCTAATGCATACACTTGCTGGTTGGTCTAATCGGCATTTTGTGAGGCCGGTCGGGAAGCCGGAGAGAGACACTGAACCTGTGATGCTCTGATAGGGGATTCCTGTAGGCCTGATTAGATCTAGGGCACATTTGTCTTCCAATAACAAATATTACATCAGTTGTATAAGGCCTGGCTTGCATTTGTGTATTAATTTCCACCCACAGCCTGAGGAGAAAACATGTGCATATTACAGAGTTGGGACATTTTACACCACTGGGTCAGTCAATAAGACACCATGTACTCTGAGGATCTGAAGCATACATCTCTACAAGGCAAATGGGAAAATGCTAAGCTAGGCTTATCTTTTCTTTATATTTAAAAGTGCAATAAATTAATCTTGTTTTTTCATGTCAGATTAAAAGTTTGATTCTAAAAAATTATAATAATTCAGTAATTTCATAAATTAAAATTGTCATTTTAAAAAATATTGTAAAAATGTAAAAAAAAAACAAAAAAAAAAACCTTCCTTAAAAACTAAAATAAAACACTAAATATGGTTTTGCTGGTTTTTGAGGACACAATTTTTTTAATAATTACGTAGGTATTACAATGTTGGTGTGATTTATGAGGACATCTCAGAGTCCTCGTAATTCAAAACCATGCTTATTGGGTCTTTTCACGTTCAAAATTGGCCACAGGATTCCTGTGAGCGTTAGGTTAATAAGTTTTAAATAATATAATAAGTGGTGTAGAGTATAAAGCATTTTTAGAGTATAAAATGCTGATGGAGAGTTCTTGGACAAGTGTGCGCATGTGTGCGTGCTTATATGAGTGATGCTCCACATCTATGAAGAATTATTTTATGTGTATTAATGTTTAATGAAATGTAGGTACAGCTTCATCTATGAGGAGGCTTCCTCTGCAGTCTGTTCAGACACACTGTGATTAGGATGCCTTAAGGTGTGTGCTCTTTTAAATGGTATTTTCAAACCAAGGTCTGTTCCAGCTGTCCCTGCCATCTGGACCCAGCAGACACACAAACAGGTCAAGGTGGGTGCCATTCCCATGGCCCTGACTGCCTGTCACTTTGCCAGTGTACTAATTTACAGCCAGCAACCCCCTCTATCCTCTCCTGCCTTGCCAGCCAGCAACTCAAGGGTGTGAAGATGCCAACAGCATGCTCCGCTGAAGACAAATCAGTCTCAGTCCCTCATAAAACACCCAGAGGTCATGACCTCTTCACCTTTTCAACCCATCGCTCCCCGTCCTGCAGTCCTGCCTCCCGCCATGCTTACCTGATGGCCCACTCAGGCACAAACACACGAATGGAAAAACAACTCAAACAAGGTAACAGTCTCATCTGAGCTCACCGTGCAGAGAAAACTATTTGCATGCCCACCCTCTGTTTCAACTCTCGAGACACAGCAGGGGGAATATGAAAGTCTGTAGTCTGTGAGTAAAGCAGCTGAGATACCTCAACACACGTGCAGTGAGGAACTGCTGGAGAACAGTAGAGCAGCACCTCATTCAACTAATGGCCCTGCAACAACAGGGGGTCCGGCAGCAAAAATAGGTTTGTCTGGCATTTGGCATTCTAACCGGTTTGTTCACCTTTTGTTGCCTGAAAATGAGCATATTTTTCTTTTCGGTGCAATATGCAGTGTTTTTCCCACTTGTATTAGGAGTTTTCTCCCTTGCAGGTAATTTTTTGGAACATCAAATGTGTACTGAGCTATTTTTGAGTCTTGAATCAACTAGGAATGGTTTAAATGTCACCATTCTCTTAATCCGTTAATCTGTCCGCTTAATACTTTTTAGAAATGTTTATTTTGAGATCAGAACTTCTGAATGTTTAATTCAGGGTGCTCCACTAAAAATAAAAGGTATTATACCATTGACGGTTCTGTGGAGATCCTTTAAAACTAAAGAACCTTTCAGTTCCATGCAGGGTTCTTTATAGTGGAAAAAGATTTTGTAGATTTATAAAAGCTGTTAACTCTAAGAAAAACAGTCAGGGAACCGAAAGATCTGATTCTATGGCATCACTACAAAACCCTCATTTGGAATCCTATGTGTTTATAAGTGTGCAAGCCATTTCTTTGTAATTGGAAACTTTACAAGCAGTTTCCAACAAATTCTCTTGGCATTTCATAAGTAGGATCTGCTTATACCTCATTGATGTTTAGGTATGAGGTTAGGCAGGTAGCACATTTTTCAAATAAGATTATAATATGAATTACCTATTCACCAAAACCTAAAACAGTGACATAAAACAGTTACTTTTTTCTCCATGGAATCAGGTTGTCAATTTCTGAATAAGAGTTGTATTTGATTAATTTTCTTATGTTTTTTTAATGATTTTTTGTCTGTGCTAGTTTGTTGTATACCAGTGGTTCTCAGCCTTTTAGTAGTCCCTAAGAGTTTTTGGTCTCTCTTAGCATGGTGGAAAACAAATGCACTATCAATATGACTTTTGCCGCAATATAGTAGTTGTCATAGGTAGGTTTAGGTATGGTCAGGTAGTCAGAATAAGACATTAATATGTGTTTAATGTACTAATAAACAGACAATATGTAAGCTGATAAGCAACTAGTTAAAAGTGTTACCCATCTTTTTTTGAATGATTGAAAAAGTATTAAAGATAAGGATTTTTTTATATTATTTTATACGCATACATTTTAAGTAATACTTTTATTTAGAACTTGGCATAACTAATAAAATCTATATGAAATACGCCTATAGTTTTATAAAGGTTTATTGATTTACATCACTTATTACACCATTTTAAATTAAGCTAGGGTAGAGGTCGAGGGAGTGAATCAGCAGTAGAATATGAAATATATCTATTTTTAACTTGTTTTTACTTGTTTTCCCCTGGTTGCGAAGCACTGCTTCATAAAGTATCAAGGCTTCGATATCTAACAATCCAGAAAGCTATATTTGCAGCTCCTTGTTGAGGTGAATATTTGTAGACTCACACACAGCGCATGTGTAGATGGACACAGAAATGATGGCGGATGTATCACGAGCTGAATGTTTGTGACTGATATAGCCACAGCCAATGGAGATAATCCACTCCTTGAAATAAACTGTCCCATTAAAATAAAATGTTGCCCATATAACGAATTGAAAATGCTTGCCGAAAATAAAATGATTGAATGAATGAATGAATGAATGTTTGCATCCTGTATAATTTGGAGGGGATCCCAAACAGGATAAGAGGTTGGTGCAAAATAAGATTATTGGCAGTGCATTTTATAATTTATTCCCCACCAAGCGTCCCAAACAAAAACTAAAAACATGCTCATTATTTATATTCAGGCCTAGCCATAAATTACTTTATATTTCTATATAAAACCAGCCTTGCTGTGGCGGTAGTGACTAAGAGTGAGGAGGTTTGGGGTATGGCAAGGAATCCCTTTATAAATCTCCTTAACTATTATAACTATCAGTTGCCGTATGGGTTTAAAAATGGCACTGTAGGCACATGTATCTGGACTAGTCGAGAACATCACGTATTTATATGCTCGTGCTCAGTCGCGCGCACGGCTTTCACCGGCCTTAAATCCCGACAGCGCCTGCTGACGTGAGGCATGCTGGGGTGAGTGCGTTTTGCCTATGCATTAGCCATTCATTTCGTCTGTCTGACACCTCTCCAACATAAAACCGTACGGCGGAGGTAAAATATCTCTCTCCTGGCGAAAATAAAGCTTTGTCTCCCTCCTGATCTATAGGATATAAAATAAAGCCATGGCTTTGATGGTGGCTTTACCTTATGCAGGGCTTGCTTTTTGTGCACACAAAGGCAATGAAGATGAATGAGGAGGGATTGCCGAGGCCTTGTCTCCCGTGGTCCTTTAGGATCACCCCCCTTTTCGTGTGTTCACTCTAGACTCATGGAGAAGTTAGTCAGGCAGCTTTATTATTGATCCGAGGCAGTCGATTGCCATGAGAAGGGATGTGTCCGGTCTGTTCATATTTCTAAACTTGGGATTACATCGATTAACCTCGTTTACATTTTTGTCATTGTGGAGGGCATGGTATTTATAATTAATGTGGTTTCAGGTTATTTTATATCCAAGTTCAGTTTTTTTTTTAGGTTAACCTGGATGCTAGTTTGACTGGGTTACCCGAAGCCATAAAACGTTAGGGCTTTGACCATTTCCCCAAAACATCGTCATAGTTAGCATGTGAATACCTTCTGTGATTAACTGGCGCTTCAGACAACGCGCAGATCCACATATGTCTATAATACGGATCTTTCCTTTTTCTGCCATTGTTAATCAGAGGCAATGAACACTTAAACATATAAACTTGTTGGACGCCGTTGTAAGCACTTCTGTGTGCATCTGTTTGGTGAAGAAAGATGAAGTATCCACTCACGATATATTTATTTTGGGTCAATTACTCTTTAACATTAACTTGAGTAGCCTATGCTATTGCTCATCAAAGCATTTTAATTGATTTCTTGTATACGGAGAAATAAATGTGGTTCTGTTAGGGAACTAACATATTTTCACCATATTTTACGGTAATTGTATATTGAGCATATTTGCGGTCATTGTTTAGCCCTTTTGGGTCTCCAAATGCGACACTGCTCAAATGCTCCAGTGATACATGTAAGGTTATAATAAAACGAGCGATTTGAGGGCCAATAAGGTAGTTAAGGTGATCTTGAGTTTGTTTAAGGCTAGAAGCCATCTCATTTCATCATGCAACGTAATCATCTTAATTCATCATTACAAAAAAATCAGTTCCTCAAAGTAAATACCAAACAAATTAAATTCGAATGCTTTAATTCAGCCCATAGCTGTTGATATCAGCAGCAGACAGGACTGTTCTCGTGCATGCTCTCGGAGCTTCAGTGCAGAAATCTGCTGCTGTTTAGTAGCTATCTGCTGGTTTTCAGCCCAGCAGCCCGTCCCCCGAGCATTGCCCACTGCGCGATAATATCTCAAAGGGAGTGGTTATCACCACACATTATATTATAATCATTAGTGATCCTGGCCCTTTCACCCGCACTGCAGAATAAGCGCTGGGAACCATTAATCTAAACTAGAGCAACCACTCTCAAAGACTGCTCGTTTCCATTCCTGCCCAGCGGGGAATAATATAATAATTTCTTGTTACTGCTCTTTGGTTGGCTGTCTCTAATGAGATAATGACGTAGGTTTTCTGATGGGTTTTGTTTGTTTAGCTTATCTGTATCAAGAACGGTTATTTTTAAACAAGATAATATAGATTTACTATTTAAGATTAATGCTAATTTTAATAGTCATAACACCATAGTCTATATAGGCTATGTTAGCCTACTTTTTATATATATACGATTCTGTTATTGAATGGCTAGGACTTGGCGGTCTGGTTAGAATTTAAATAAAAAAAGACTTTTAATCCTTGGTCTTGAATGCAAGGCCTAAGCGGTCCTCGTGTCTGTGTTTGATTATCGGGTTTAGGGAGAAATAACAGCTGTTCCAGTGATGGGACTACGAGATCTATAACCTCAATCGAATTTTCCCTTGCCTGTCTACGGCAGAGTTGGAAAGTCAGGAAAATGTTTATGTAGAGTTGTTGGTCAATAGTGAAGCTATTGGATCATGTTTGCTTTTTATGCTCACAGGAGCGTCTCATTTGACGTGGTCACCGTTTCTCTGATGGACTGATGATTATTCTCTTTATTTACCCGTCAACAGCCAACAGTTCTAAAATCGCCGAGTTCGTCTGGGATTTAGAGTTAATATTTTTGGGGTTGGAGACTGCTTTAAGGAATATAATTGCAGAGGTCTTGCTTCAGTCGTCCCTGACCCCTAATCGGTTTGGACATGCTGTGGGTCCGGGTTTGGTCGCTGCACAGCACCTCACTGCACTGCAGAGTCGAAAAGATTGACACAACGCGGTCCTGGAGCGCCACACGCCTATTTTCCACACTGCGAAAATAAAGACATTCTCTTGAAAGCAAAGCAAGACACATGCTTCATTGCAGTCATATTTAAATTACCCCCCACCCTTACCACACACACGCGTGCGCCCACACCACTTGGTTGGGGTATGGATATGGTCCTGACTGCTCAGGATAGGGCAATACTGCCATGTCAAGCCTTTTGATCTTTTTTTTCACTGATTGGAATTATTCCAACGGCTTAATAATAATAATAATAATAATAATTATAATGGTTTTAACCTATTTAAATTAAGAAGTTCTAAGAGAAAACGTAAGGAATAATTTGTAAAAAATCAAATATTACAATATAGTTTTTTTCGGAGGGAACGTAATGCTTGAAAAATAAACATTTTATTCACAGATACTGGAGATCTTTATTATATCTTTAAGATGTTTAATATAT
>CAIGQW010024412.1:2462928-2475412 GCA_903798125.1 Danio choprae
GTGTGTGTGTGTGTGTGTGTGTGTGTGTATTACTTGCAAAAATTACCAGATAATGTGTAATAAGATCATTATATTATACCTAAAACATACGTATAATTTCCCTATATCTAATGCCATAATGTAAATGCCTGCACTTCATTTTGTTTTCTCGCAAACCTATGCAATACATTGCACGGTTTTTTAAAACTATACTACTAAAAGGCATTCCAAATATCATGAATATAACGCGTAAACAAACAGGCAGCGGTGCAGAGCGATATGGAGAGTGGCCCGAGGCACAAAGGCCCCCCTTTACTCGGGCTCCTGGTCGTCCCGGTGCACCAGCTGATCAAAGCCCGAGTAAGGGGTAATATTTCTCACTTTATTACCGGAGTCACAGCGTGTCTGTACGGCCAGGCGATCACACACTGCTCTGCCCACACTAGCTCAGTTGATGTATCGTATAGGATGACTATAGCGAGTAAAAATACACCAAAAGCGAAAATACTTACTCTTTTAATAATATAATAATGCATTTACTTTAAGATGACACGTTTATATTGAATTTATCCACGTTCTGTTCTGCTTACGAAAGTTTAATTTTAAAACGATTTATTGCGACTTAAAACTTCTGTCCATCAACAGTTAAACGAATGAAATAAAAAAATTCTAAAATCGAACAAAATATTAAATCTGCTTAAAAAATAATTAATTCTAGGCTATATTATGTTATAACAATTTTACTTTATAAATATATATAAAACATATATTTACGTTACATGCAGGCTATGGAATTATGAATGTGCTGAATTCATTTATTATATGAACAGCAGATGCCGTCTAAATACTAAAATACGCGTAATCTCTTGAATATGCAGTTATGTCTACAGTTTGTGGTGATACAAATTTATAACTTTTTTACATACCACAAGGGTAACAATAACAGTTGGATTCATCCTTGCATTTTTCGATTAGCTTTTTTGAAAAAGATTCCTCGCAACGAGCATGCGTAATGCAGCGCGTGTAGTTTGACAGCAATTGCTCTTCCAGTGGTGAGAATTTTTCGATCGATAGCTCCCTCTAGCACTGCCCCATCTCCACACTCTCGTTTTTTTTTTTGTTTTTTTTTTTGGTCAGTAGTCTTTATGACGATGCCACTAATTTATTCACATCGTAGATGAGTCAGCATGTTCGATTAACAATCTGCCAAAGAACATTATTATTTGTAACTATAATATTTTTCCCGCATAAATTAAACTTTCCAGGACAGACATGAAATATGGTGGTTCAGTTGTTTTCGAAGTTCTATCCTAAGTGGTGGCAGAGAAAATCAAATATTAGTGTTTCGGTGAACGGATGAATACAAATTGCATAAACGAATGAATTTAAGAAGTAAAACTATTTGCAAATGTTTTCAACTATTAACATATTATAAACTGTGTGAATATTAGTCTATTATCATCAATATTAGTATAATATATTTTATTAAAAAATAAAAATTAAATAGTCTACGTTTTCCACCATCTGTGATAGAGTGTACACTGAATTAGGGCCGAAATGAACAGAAATAGATCGGTGTACAACATTAATTATAAAAATACACGAAAGTTTTGCGCATTTAGCAAGCGATTATTGCTGACTGTTTTCTGCTACTGACATATCCGAAATATCTAGTGCAGTGGATCCAAACGAGAAGAAAAGAGTAGTTCAAAAGAGAGAAAGGGAGGGGTGGTGGCCGCATAGGCGACTGCAAAAGATGGAGTGTGTTCATCTTTTATCTGTTATTCTTCGTGAAACAACACATGTCATCCAAGGGTCCCACAGTCAAAAGAGGAGCACTCCCTAGACGCTCATCGGCAGCTGTTTTGTGTGTTGTGTAAGGCCTTTTGCTGCCATGGCGTGGACCAGCCCCGATCATGCCGTTTTACATGAGAAGTGGCCCATATGCACAAAGTTGCGTGGTATTGATTCCAGATTCCAGACTGGAACGTTTGCACAATTTACGCTGACAGAATGTAAATATCTAAGATTGTGAGGTTGAGGTGCGTGTGTGTGCGTGTGTGCGTGTGTGTGTGTGTGTGAGAGAGAGAGAGAGAGAATTGGAATGACTGAGGCTGTATATGGTGGTGAATGGTGTCAGTGTCACATGAAGAAAATAATACCAGAGTTTTTAAATAAAATTCGAATTCGATGTGACTTTTAATGATGTTGAATTATTACAATGACACAGATAATCGCTGTAAAAATCGGATAAGGTTAATGTGCACACAGTAAAACAAAAAACATTCCATATTAATAAATAATTATTATTATACAGAAATAAATCAACATAATATATATAGAACATATTACACATTTCATTCAAATAAAACTGTCGAAAACACATAAATCAAGAAGATTATTGTCTATCCAAGAAAATAATTCACCTGGAATTGTTCTAAACGTATTAGCACTGCTCCCGATTATTTATTTGTAATCAGATGTAAATATTAGCTACATATAGTTTAAGGACGCGACGTATATTGCTTAAAATCAGAAGAACGGACTTAACAGATCTACTAATAACACCACAAGGTGTTTGGGCCATTAGAGGCTGCTGAGGTGATCTAACATCCTGTAAAGTTTAGAGCCCTCCTGTCTTTCACTTTCTCTCTTTTAACAAAGGACCAAAGGAAGATGTAGTTCTTAAGTGTCTTATCGTTGATTGAATGACGTAGTTTAAAGGTTAAACCAATTGTCTGCGTAAAATTCCTTAAACGGAATAGCTTTAAAGGTTAGTTTTAGAGCTGTGTGAAACTACATTATTATACGTCAGTGTCTAAAAAAGAGGTTATAAATTTCGTGTCAGCGAACTTTTTTCGCCATAGACACAAATGTATGGTTGAAAATGCGTCATTATGACATACTTCATGAAGTTTTTACGATGCATGCTATCAGTTTCTTGGTGGTTGCATCCCGGATACATTTAAAAACTAAGATAAATTATGCGATATAAAATATATAGTATGCATATTCCAGAACAAATATCCTTAAGCATCCTAAATTTGTTAATTTAAAAAATAAATATATATACAACGCAATTAGTTCTAAAACAGTTTCCACAACATGACTTATCTTAAATATCTTAAAGCACCTGACACATGTACCAATAAACAATGCGTAAATTGTCAGACATGTACCTTATCAAATCCTTCTCTCGTTCCTCGGATCCACGAGAATGGAAGATTATTGGAAAATGACGAGGAAAAATAAATAAAACGCTTTGTTTTCTGGCTCTCCACATTAACTGAGATATGACAGTTTCTGGGATTTTTGACAATTGGTGTCTTCTGTTCCCTATAAATAGCGCAGAGTGTGCCGGTAAAACGGTGAGGGGATAGCTAATGGTTACTTGAACGGAAAGCCGCTGATTGGCTTCGCCCCGGAGTGACGTCAGGAGGCTGTGAATAAGGCTGGCTCGTGTGCTTTCAGGAACATGCAGAACACCGGAGGCTGTTCGGGGATCGTCATCATCAGTCCTACAACGAGATGTCACGCGCATTCTGTTCACACTAGCATCTTTCACCTCTTCTGTCGTACCGAGGAAACGGCACACGTTACAGAGGGAGACGCACTTTTCGAAGCGTTTGGTCATTGCATCTTTCAGAGGGACGTAAACAGTGGATACGTGGACATGGTAAAGTGCACTCTAGTGTCTCTGGGCTCGCATGTCTCGGTTGCATTAGATGCTGGCTTGTGAAAGACTTTAATGCACATCCTCACCAATGCTTTACCCTGTTGACAACGGCGACGTGCTTTTCACGCAATGATGTGCTTGCCTTTGTAGCGAACGAACAGTTGGTGTTTTGAAAGATTTCTCTATGCTGGCTTCATTTATGCACCTCAAAATTTGGGAAGAAAGAGGACGAGAAATAATGACTGACTACTGAAGCACTACCTCATGAGAAAATCTTTTATCGTCTTCATTTTGGACCCCTACAGGTCCACCCACAAACACAGAAGTGGTGAATATATTTAAAACTTTCCTTTCAACCCTGTTCGCAAAGACTGACTTGGAGCATCCTTCAGCGTTACAACACTTTTCCTCCTCTCTTTTAAGAGAGAAATCAGGAGCAGAGCCTCAGGTTGTGGACACCACGGCAGTAACTGTGGGAGCACATCCAAAGACGATGGTCCACTGTGCGGGCTGCGAGAGGCCTATATTGGACAGGTTTCTCCTTAATGTTCTGGACAGAGCATGGCACATCAAGTGCGTACAGTGCTGCGAGTGCAAATGTAACCTAACAGAGAAATGCTTCTCTCGAGAAGGAAAACTATATTGCAAAAACGACTTCTTTAGGTAAGTTCCTTGCGTGAGTAAATTAGACCTAATATTATATTTGTGGGGTGGACCCATTTTTGTGATTAATGGATAATTAATCGTTTATAAAGTAGGTATTATGTAGGCCCACTTCTGAAAATCTGGTAACAGATGTCTACCATAATAATAACAAATATTGTACCAATAACACCAAGATACATATATAACCCGTTGTTTTGTATCTACAGTATATCTATGAAACATTTCTATATAAAAATGTATAATTTATCGTTAATATATGACGCATAAATAACCAGAATTATTTCATTTCAAAATTATACATTTACATTTTAAAGAGGTTTCACAATTGAGAAGTAGCTTAAAACCACATCACGTTAAAATATGAAATCACATTTTTTAAAGTCACTCAAAAATATCTACATTGGATGAAATTTCTCCAGCGATTAAACAGTTTACACAGAGGTTTGCATGATTTCATTAGATTTAGGACTTACATTCACACTAACACGAAGTGTGATCCTAAGTACTGTCAACAAGACCGACTTGTTTGATTCTTTGATTAGGACGCCCATTAATTAAATGCTTGTTAATTTGAATTGTTATGCAAAATGACGAGCAGATACACTAATAGTCTGTGTACTCGTCCGCAGAAAGGGATTTAAGGAAATCACACTTTGTTTACAACGAAAGGCAGCCAGGGAAGCCGCAGGGATCAATGCTTTGCCAGGGTAGTTGAAAGTGTAACGCGGCCCAGTGGCAGGCTGTCTGCACAACGCCGAGTGTGTTTGCAGTGGTTCGAGTTAAGATGTGATAAGTGGATTTGAATAATAAACGACTCTGAGATGGAAACCCTCAGACAATGTAATCACAGACTCAGAATCAACAATCTGCACAGAGAACCACAATACACATTATTGGTCATAATTAAGTGGTGAGTATTTACTGCAATGGTGTTTGGATTGAAAGAATGAAGATGCTACGGGTGATTATTAATTATGCTTTAATGCACATTAAGAAAATGCACAATAAACATTGGTGTAATTTTTCTTTAGGCCTACAGTGGGAAAACGTACATGCTAATACATATATAAACATTATTTTGTTTGCGTATTTTAAAATGGTATAACCAATAACAATTAAACGGGTAAATATTTTTCCCCCCAAAATAACCATGGTGGTAATATTTAACATTTAGGAGCATTCGATTTTTCTATGAACTCAAATAAGTGTGATGTTATTCAAGAAGTCTCCCCTGAGCTTATGCAGATAATTTCGTATTTGTCTCCCGTTTTACTGTTGTATATTGACCTTTTTTTCTTGGTCTGTCCATTTTGCAGGCGCTTTGGAACAAAATGCGCGGGTTGTGCTCAGGGGATCTCGCCGAATGACTTGGTCCGGAGGGCACGGAGCAAAGTGTTTCATCTGAACTGCTTCACATGCATGATGTGTAACAAGCAGCTTTCCACAGGAGAGGAATTGTACATCATAGACGAAAATAAATTTGTCTGTAAAGACGATTATTTAAGCAACACGAACGGAAAAGACTCAAATCTCCTATCAGGTGAGTAAATGATGCTAGACTTGAAAAGATGTATTGCACGCTGCAAGCGGGTTTATTTCCCCCGACAGATTATTTTGCTATTGATTAAATATGTAAAATAGCAATGAATATTTTGTTGTAAAACCTTTTTTTTAACAATAAAGACAAATATTGTTCAGAATAATGCTGTAAATTTAAGTGTTTTATTTTCTTAAATAATAGCTTAAGCTAAATCTTTAGATGGGGCACGACCATATAAACAAGCTTGTTTAGAAAATGTTCTTCCAATTTCCATGTGAAATGAATTGCCTTAAATTATTGGCCTATTGCAATGTTGGCCAGTTTATTTTCCAATATTTTCACTGTCGTAGACTAGTGCATCGTGACAGTTCTTTCAACTGTAAATGCCAGTATTTCTTTGTTCTTTTCTTTTATATTATTTTCTTCTTTTATTCTATCGAAACTATTTTTTGTGCTATTTTCATAGTGTTTATTTATTTGTTTTACATTCCATTGTTTACTGTTTAGCGTTTCTCAGGTAACCATGTCTAATTCAGATTTTTTTCCGACTCCCTTTTCCGACGGCCCTTCTTTCCCTATTCAGTTACAGCTTGCAGTGATCCTAGTTTATCGCCAGATTCTCAAGACCAGCTACAGGACGATGTCAAGGATGCGGAAATCGCTAATTTATCGGACAAAGAAACGGGTAACAATGAAAACGATGACCAGAACCTCGGAGGCAAACGAAGAGGACCGCGTACCACTATTAAAGCAAAGCAACTGGAGACACTGAAAGCGGCATTCGCGGCGACCCCTAAACCAACCAGACACATCAGGGAGCAACTGGCGCAGGAGACGGGACTCAACATGCGAGTTATTCAGGTAAACTTGCACATTATTACATAAAGTTGATGTGTGTTATTATTACATTAATCCTTTGGTCCTAATAATCGCAAGGACCAAAACGCCAAAACAGGACTGTCGATATTGATATTTGAAGAATATTATAGCTTATAGCATCCGATTCTTAAGCATCTTGTGGTATAAATTTCCCTTTCTGGATGAAATAGTGAAAAGCACACGCGCGCCTTCATTGTGCTTCTCCTTGCCAATCCTTGAGGCAAGACCATTTGAATTAAAATGAGGACACTTTTTTTGCTGGCACCTGTAAATATTTGGAAGTAACATTTATATGCTTAGCCTTTTTATACTTGACTCGAGAGATGGAGAGGCACGCCAGCTGGCATCAGACTGGTGAGAACGATGGGAGTCTTGGCAATGCAGCGCCATCACGTTTTGCGACCACATTTAGACATGCTGTGACGGTTCTCAGTCAAGTGGAAACGCAGAAATCTGTCCCTGTGTCTGTCAAAGTACCTCATTCTAGGTGGTTTTCTGTGAGAAATTGAGAATCGATCTTTGCTTTTTTTTGTCGAGTGAAAGACGGAACAATGCGAGTCCAAGCGAGGCGCGCAGTGCATTGGTGAACGCGCGCCCTCATTTAGGCACGCTATATGGAATTTGTCAGCATCGTTTTAAAGACCCTCATCTTAGTCATTTTTACGGCGTGAGAGATCCGATAAGAACACAGATAAAGCATCATCATCATCATCATCATCATCATCATCATCGATAAAACCCCGTAATAGATGTGGGGATAATGCTTTAAAATCAGACTGAACATCATAAGATCAAGTGCAGGGAAAGGGTTGAGATTAATAGAGTGGCGAGGTTGGATATTTAAGACCGTAAGAGTAAACTATAATTAGCAAGAGGAATTCAAGGGTGGATATATAGATTACGAAATAATAACTGCACTAGAGCCGGTTAATATATCTGTAACCACCCTCCTATTAAGTATTAATTAGAGATTTGAAGTCCCCGCTGCTGCCCCCTCAGTCGGAGTAAATGGAGGGTTAAAAGATCATTAAAGTGAGGTTAGATCCGACTCTCTAACAGTGACGATAATTACGAGTAATCGTGTCACTACAATACGAATGTATTCATTCACTTCACAGGCCTACCTCAGTAGACTGTGAAGACAGCTCTGGACCAATAAAAAATGGTAAACCTGACATGTAAACATTAGGCCATGGTGTCAGACGCTTAGATTTGCACTTCTGGTAGAGTCAATTTATTTTACAGTCTCTGCAAAATAAATTACATGATTAATTGTTGCCTTACATTTGAAGTCAAAATTATGCACAATGTAAAGCCTACAGGTATTTGTATTTTTGACCACTTTGAGTGACTAATAACAAATAACATCGAGCTAACTCTCTGAAAACTCTAAAAATTAAGTAGAATGGCAGACGTTGTTATAATGTATTTAAATAATGCTGATAATAAAATGTATCACATTCATTTTATGCCAATATGGGGTAATAACGATGTTTTTTATTATTATTTATTTAGCTACTTGATGATAATATGATTTCCCTCTCATTATTTTTATGTTTTTATATTTCTAGACACTGAGTCGTAATGAACCATTACCACTAATTATTTCTGTAAATCTGCACCTTGTTATTGTTTTTTACCATTGGTATTAATTATTGCAATGTTTATCACTTTGTCACTGTTCTTTGAAGTGTTACCGATTTTACTGCAAATTATTAATATGATTTTCATTGCTATTTGTCCATGTGCATTAGGTATGGTTTCAGAACCGGCGGTCCAAAGAGCGGCGTATGAAACAGCTGAGCGCGCTCGGCGCCAGGAGACATGCGTTCTTCCGGAGTCCGAGAAGAATGCGAACGCTCGTGGACAGACTCGAGCCTGGAGAATTAATTCCAAACGGCCCGTTTTCATACTATGGAGGTGAGATATAATAATGGTCTATTGCACATTTATCCATCTCAAATCTTTGTCTGAAATATGTTTGTCTTACTCGCGCTTAGAGCTACGCCTCAGAAGTGAAAATGATGGATTTACTCGACAAATATATGTTTAAGAAATTGTTATTCGTCTATTAGTTTGTGTTTTTCGTTTTAAATATTGTATAAATATACATTTTGTAATTAGATTTGTGTATCCTGGTTTTGAAAAAAGAAACTACTGGCTTATTGACCGTGCTTTATAAGTAAATGCTCTGATATTGTACCGGCTGTTTAATATTTGTTGTGTTGCTCTTTGAATAACTTTTTGAAAGCTTCTTGAACGTTTTTGTCGATATACTTATATTTTAAACTACAAGTGCGTGAATGTTTCGACAATGTAGCTATACGTGTTTGATTTAATACTATATTTTACATATTTATCAAATGTATTTTTAAAAATACATTATTCTTGCCATACTTTGAATAGTAGTATGGTGTAGAAAAGACGGAGCTAGTGTGTATACACAATATCTGTTACATAAATCTATAAGTGCATGAGTGTATTTGAAGGTTAATTTCAAAACAAAGGCCAACATGAATCCCTTTTAAATGAAGATATATAAAATATTTATTTATTTAATAATTTTTTTTCCAACTTAAATACCAGTACCATAATTTTTCTGCTTTAGCTGTTAGTTAAACAAGTGTCCATCAAAATATAAACTCTTGCTGAGAAACATGAACATAACTATCCTCAGTTTACCCTATAATTTGCATAAGCATAAACAAGGCAGCTATTGTTATATACACATATACACCTCTTATCATATAACAGTGTTCTTTATACATTTTCAGCTGTTCAGAAAGACCAAAAACTTCCTCGATGTAATTAGCAAAGCTTTGTTCTCCCCACCCTACATTTGTGATTTCAGTGTAACATGTACTGTGACTAATGTGGCACATTGAGATTTGTTCCAAAGAATGACAGACTACATATTCTATGAATTTTTAAACAAGGAATTTTCTCTTTCTCCTTGCATCTAAAGCTAAATTCTTTTATTGTTCTGTGTATCCGCAGATTATCAAAGCGAGTACTACGGCCCAGGAGGGAATTACGACTTCTTTCCCCAAGGCCCTCCATCCTCACAGGCCCAGACTCCTGTAGACCTCCCCTTTGTTCCCTCATCAGGACCCACCGGTACCCCACTAGGGGGCATGGACCATCCCATCCCCGGTCACCATCCATCCAGTGAAGTACAGCGCTTTTCAGACATCATGTCTCACCACCCGGGAGACTCGCCTAGTCCTGAGCCCGGCATTCCTGGACCCCTGCACAGTATGTCCTCAGATGTTTTCGGGCCCAGTCCGTCCTTTACGTCCCTCTCGCTGAACGGCAGCGGATACAGCAACCACCTCTCCCATCCTCCGTCAGAAATGAACGAGGGCACGGTCTGGTAGCTGCTGTGAATGGACGTTCCGGTGGAGGAGGGAGGGTGGGAACGGGGACACACTGACCGGCCGCACATTCTGGTTCTTTTTTTCGCCCCCATGTCATAAGTGTGCTGGGAGAGAGCAGCAGAGGGCAGCATGGGCATTGACATTTACCTTCTTGAACTCGTTGTGTTGATGTTCCGTTTCCTTCTTTCTTTCCTTCTTTATCCCAAATCCGAACTCAAGAAGAGATACTGTTGACCCGGTCGCTGTATGAACTCTGCTACGAGGCCCAGCGCAGAGGCGTCCCTCCACAAATCGGTTTAATCGGCGCTCTAAAAACAGCGATTGCGACACATTAACAGCGTCAGCTACCGTCAAAGACTTGTCAGCTTTACAGAGAAACACCCGAGGCGGCTGATCTAACGCTAACCTGCAATGTTGACTCCAGGAGAGATCTAAGCCGTCAGACTAATTTATTTATTTGAAAACTCCTCAGACCTCCTTGCCTTTCAAGGCTCTGCCATACTGACACTTAAACAACCTTTTCGACACTAAATACGTTTCTGAAGGCCAGGGAGAAAAGCTTTTTTTTTTTTTTTTGCTCTCGTTCTGGACATATCCTGTTTGTTTGTTTTTTTTGTTTTTTTCCTTCCCAAGAATTCCACCAAATCTAAAGAAGAAGTTAGCCTTCAAAAGGCAAAACGTTCAAATGCGTATGGATTGTGCACCCTTTATTTAATGAAAGAGAACTTGAAATGTTGATAAATGAAGTCTACCTTCTAAAATTATTTTAACCAAGGGTCTGAAAGGGACATAGAACAGTCAACTGTTTACGTAATATATTTAATTCAGGAGTTAAAAAGTATCAACCATGATTTAGAACCTCTTGATCCAGAAAAAAATGTTCCAAGCAACCAACCAAACTTTTGTATTGATTTTATTTATATTGTACGATGAAAATGAGTTTGCTGGGGTTGTGGTTCACTGTGCTAGTTTGTACAAAATGTTGTTTACAAAAAAAAAACTTGGAAAAAAAAGAAAAAAAATACAAGTAGACAGTTGCCAAATAAAAACATAGCACAAATACTGTAAAAGTGCTTTGCACCATTATCTGCAGAACGTGTTGAAACAAAGTGTAAGTGTTTAAAAAACTATAAGAAGTATTGACTTCTTAATTTTTTTAGTCTGCTGAAGAAAAAAACAAACACATTCATAAATTGTTAATATAACATACTTAGACCTACAAGTTTTATTTTTGTGTCTTTAAAGGAAAATCCAAACTATTGAAATTGATGGTCAAATGTGCAGCAAACGCAGCTGCTGCTTTCTTTAAATATCAAATTCTCATGGTATGTCTTTTATTGTTCTAATAAACCTAAGCTTACGTGACCTCCAGTGCATATTAGACCATTCACTGTATAAACACGACATGTTGAACAAATTTGTGAGTTTTTAATAAAACTAGAAACTATGACATTCGGATGATAGGTGCTTTTCCTTGGACTATAGCCGAGCATCTAAACACAGTCTGGAGATGCTCGGCTTAGTGTTTGGAGGTTGAAATATGGGTTGTGAAGGATATTCCCCGGTGGAAATGAAGATATTAGCATCTCTCAGATGAACTTGACATTATGGAGGACGTAACGTGACCCTCGCGAGGTCGTCTTGTCTGCTGTGTGTGAAATACGCTTGTAAAGATGAGCTTTCACGATACAGCATTTCACTCTCCACACAGCATCATTTACTCAGAGATCAGATCAGCTCAATCAAATATTTGAAAATCATGTCCTGTGCCTTTTCCGCATTGAGATGTACTGTGAATGAGAATGTATGAGACTGAGCTTTACAAGGTACCTATTAATGAGAGTATTTAAATCATCCCTTTTATATAACAAAAATGTATTTATTTACCTATTTTCTTTTTACAATTTATATTGTAATTATAATAATTGCATTATATTGTATTAATATTGTTGAATTGAAAACAAATTCAGTCAGAATCTTTTACAATTAGAGCGTTAGAAATGAGAGATTTAAAAGTTAAATCAATTAAATTCAAGTTTATTTGTATAGCACTTTTTACAATAATTATTATTTCAAAGCAGCTTTACTAAAAAGAATCTAAACGGTTTGGTCAAAATAACATTTATTGTGTTTTAGAACAGTAATTATAACATAATAATAGTCACTATTTTTAAAAAAAACAGTCCTAGTTTAAAATAAGTTATGCCCTTGTGTTTTAGAACAGTATTAATAATATATATTCAAAATATTTACTTTTAAAAAACATTAAATAATTTATCAAAATAATTGGTTGCTTATGTGTTTTAGAAAGCTGATTATGAGAATAATTATATATATATATATATATATATATATATATATATATAT
>CAIGQW010024412.1:2475812-2489319 GCA_903798125.1 Danio choprae
GTGTGTGATGATGGTGGTCAGGGTTTACGGAATTGATTGATTGATGGGTTTGCTGTTGATACTGAAGCTTGCTAACATATACATTGCGTACACTCTAAAAATGTGGGGTTGTTTTAACTCAAATGTAGGTCAAATTTGGACAAACCCAACAGTTCTGATTTGATCAATTTAACCCAAATGTCTGTTTGCCTATTGTTTACCCAAGTTTGAATTAAAATAACCCACACTGTAAAACAAAATGCAGGATTCCACAAAATTCATTCCTGTTGTCCCAACACAAATCGATTAAGATAATGTAACAAATTTAAGTGGATTGAACATAAAACAATTAAGCTGTCCCAAAAAATCTCAAGAATTGGGTTGTTTCAGCTCATTTTAAATAAGTAGTTTAAACAAGCAACACTTTTTTTTTGCGGCATTTGTGATAGCGATAAGAATTTTTTAAATATTTCTTTCAATCTTTTCAATCTTATTATTAATTAATGTTAATAGAATGATTTCCATTCTAGTGAAGACCTCTAAAAAAGAAAAATATATATGCTGTAGAAGGAAATTACACTCTTAAAAATAAAGGTTTGTTTTGCTGTGGTTCGGGTTTCCCAAAAACCATGTATTCTAAGGATGAAGAACCTTTATCCACTATAAATAATCTTTAGTGGAATGCGAAGGTTCTTTGGGTGTTAAAGTTTTCCTGGAACCATCAACGCCAGTAAAGAACCTTTATTTTTTAAGAGTGTGATTAACAATATATTCCATCATTTGTGATTCACAGGTGTTTTTCCATTTTATGCTTTTGGATTGTCCTATGGGACCTTGATGTCTGCAGTAACAAAGTGACTTTTATTAATTGACACTATTAGTAGTCTGAATATATATATTACAGAGGTTGGTCATGTAAATTACAGGGGGAAAACAGGTAATGAGCTGTCAGTATACTGTATCTTCTTTTGTTTTATTAATTTATTCATTAGAATGTAATGAACTTAAAAAATATATAGAAAACATAAATCTGCAATAATAGGACACAATTTATTATATTTTACTGTATTAGGGTTAATGGAAATGTCCATAAAAGTAATGGATAATGAATGTCATGGGAGAAAATGACTAAAATTATAATAAAACTACATTCCCCCCCCCCACCCCCCCCAAAAAAAATATTTCACCAAAAACAGCTCATTCAAAAATATGCCTTTTTGCTATTTATTCACTCAGTTGCCAGTTCAAGCAATTCATTCATTCATTCATTCTCTTTTCGGCTTAGTCCCTTTATTAATCTGGGGTCGCCACAGCGGAATGAACCGCCAACTTATCCAGCATATGTTTTACGCAGCGGATGCCCTTCCAGCTGCAACCCACCACTGGGAAACATCCATACACACCCATTTACACTCATACACTACGGACAATTTAGCTTACCCAATTCACCTATAGCGCATGTCTTTGGACTTGTGGGGGAAACCGGAGCACCCGGAGGAATCCCACGCCAACACGGGGAGAACATGCAAACTCCACACAGAAACGCCAACTGACCCAGCCGGGGCTCAAACCAGCGACCTTCTTGCTGTGAGGCAATTGTGCTACCCACTGCGCCACCGTGCTGCCTGTTCAAGCAATTTACTAATTAATATTAATTTCCCAGAACAATCAGTTAAAAACGATGTGAAGTAAATGTTTTGTGAATATTTGTTTTGAGTAAGACAATTAGAATAGATAAACAGATATCACTTATTCTAAAATCAAACATAAACACTTTATAAACGGTTTCATTTAAATTGTTTATTTTTGCTTATCAAACTAAATGTAGCAGAATCTGAAAGATAATAATCAGAATGTAGCATAAATTAGACATCTTTTTACCCTTATGCAATATGATTTTTCCATATCAAATCAGTGAAGAAAAGATAAACACTAATGAGATTACAAAGATTTTGTAATTTTATTTTGTCGTAGTGTGGCAAATCATATTTGCAAGACTGTGTTATTCCAGGCCTGATAAGTTATACTGCACAGATAATTAATTGTAGTTTTTAATTTAACCCTAAACATATTTTCATAAGGAAAGTTTGTATATTAAAAAAAGCAGAGTATAGTACACAGTGGCGGTTCATTCCGCTGTGGCGACCCCAGATTAATAAAGGGACTAAGCCGAAAAGAAAATAAATGAATGAATAGTACACAGTCACTTTTACAGTGTACTCAATCAGGCCTCACAATCAAAATCTCATTAAGTCTAGCAGTAAATCGACTTTCATAACAAATCCAGTGTGACAACCTATTGGGCCTAATACGAAGAAAAATACAAACAAGAGTCCACTTGAAAATTTTCAGTTTCTCTGGATACACAATTTATAATTACGTGTTTGAGTAATACTCATGACATTTATTCCAAATAATAATAAAAAAGTAACATACTCTTCTAACACAAAACAATATTTTAATTTCCAGAAGATTTAAGAAATCAATATTGCTGCCTGTAATAACTTCATTTTGACTGTCATCTACACAGCCAGAGGAACTGAGAATGTTCAAATGTTCAAGTACAAACACAAAACTTGATGTAGAGTAAGTGAGAGAGAAATTTGGTCTATACTTTTTACAAATAATCTTAAACAAATGGCATGTAACACACCGAATTTAACACAAACATAAAGTAGAAAGAGTGAAATTGTAACTTGAATAGTATATATTTAAAGCATTTTGAACTGCATTTGCTACTTCAAAATTGACGAGACCTATTCCTCATATCTCAAAACTGCTCCGCTAATTGTTGAACAGCAAATCAATACTTTTATAAATGTTAATGATTGAATTACACACCAAATGCTTGAGTGACACATACCAAAATGTCTTTCAACAAAATGATAATAAAACCAAAACTTCTTGAAGGGCTCTTGAAATGGGCAGAAGTCACCCAAAACAAATGTGGCCTTTTCCCTGGAAAACCACCAGCGTGAATATTTTTCACATTTTTAAACATTCATTCCAATTAAAGCGGCCTTGTGCGAGTGCAGCCATGCGGCGCTGTTATTCAATTCCATTAAAATGAATGAAGCAGTGGCATGCAACCATGCAGTTAACAGGAATTAAAACTACAGGCAAGATGACAGATTACAGAGGAAATTGAGTGGTGTATGCTGAACGTGCGCGTCTTTGTTGTTGTATTTCACCTGTATTTGGTAAGAAATGTGCATGCATGCATTTCAATGCAATCCATACAATACCTATAGCACCTTATGGACTTTAAAGTGATTAAACATGAAGGTTTGATTGAAATTTTGGTAAAAATGCCATCGCTTGATGTTTTGCAATTAAATGTTGAATAAATGAATCCAAAAATGTCCGCAACTCAAAAGCCATCCACGCGTTTCACCTCGTCTCCGACTGAACTTCCAGTAGACGAAGTAGCCATGCAATTAATTAAAAACAAAAGCTGGAAACAATTAATCAGCTTGGAATCCCCTCTTCTTTTATAGACCTTATTATGAGGACGACTGGATAAGGGAGATCTATGAAATGTAATTTATGAACAGTGAGGCTGCAAAAGCCAGAAAGATGAATGTTTTAAGTTTTACTCGGACGATTTACTATGAAAAAAAAAAACAAAAAAACTCTCAAAGCAATGGGAGATGAAAGGGGGGAAAAAAGATTTGGCATCCAGTGCTGAGCTATTCATGCCCTGAGCTGTTGTGTCCGCGTGTGTTACCCAAGGTCACCACACAATGGCACTGTCCACACCTCAGTTCAGAGAACAATACAGAGTTAAACCACAGGCCATAAACAAAGCAAATGAATCCATAAGAAACTGAAAAAAAGCATGCACATGCGGTTATAATCAGTCTAAAAGGGATAGTTCACCCACAAATTAATATTTATTCAAATTGACCTTGTTTCTTTTGTTGAACACAAAATATTAAAAAGTACTCTAAAAAGAATTAATCATTGGTGTAACTTAATTTAATCGTCACACATTTCAAATAATTTGAATTTAGTTATTTTAACTTATATCGGGCAAATGGGACCCAACAGCAAAATGTATTTTGAACCAATGATTTCAAATCCCTTTCATTTAAATTACCTTCACTTAAACTTGTCTGGAACACGTTTACTCGACTCTTGTGAAGCCCATTCATCTCAGTCACTTAATTTGAACAACCAGACATTTCGGTTTATTGTCGATTCAATTTATCAACTGCTTTACTAATGCTTACTGTTGACCGAGATAGAATTAGCGATAGAAGAAAAAAAAAGTCATTTGGTTTGGTACATGTAAAGAGTAAATAATGACATCATTTTTCCCAGAGATGGGTTGCAGCTGGAAGGGCATCCGCTGCGTAAAACATATGCTGGATAAGTTGGCGGTTCATTCCGCTGTGGCGACCCCAGATTAATAAAGGGATTAAGCCGAAATGAAAATGAATGAATGAATGAATGAATGACATCATTTTCAGTTATGGGTAAACTATCTCTTTAATGTCAATTACAAAGCTGCCAACACTCAAATTCTGAGTTCTACTCTTCTGCGAGGTGGTAAACCTCAAAACTCAAAACCTTACTTAAAATTGAAAGTGAAGAAGATTAAACTCTAACAAGTCTTTCTCTTAAGTTTAAACCTTACATTTATTGCAAACATTCCCCCTCTTTTACCCACACGAAGCATGCTACAACCAACACAATTCCTTCATGTTGTCCCAACACAAAATTATTAAGTTAATTACTTTTTTATAAATGTATTTAAATTTAGAATTGAACATAAAACATTGTCCAAAAAACTAATACAAGAATGGTTATTTCAGCTAATTTTTAACAAGTTACATTTCATAGTACACTGTAAAGAATTCCACACAATTCCTTCCTGTTGTCCAACACAAATCTAACACAAGGCTTAAAAAGTTAATTTGATTGATTTTTACAAATCTAAGTGTATTGAACATAAAACAACACAGTTTTTTTTCAACTCATTTTAAATAAGTAGTTTGAGCAAGCAGGAAAAGTCATTTTTTGAGTGTACTGTATACTACAATGCAATGACAATAAGGCAATGGCTAGTTTCCAACATTCTTCAAAATATCTTTATTGTATTCTCAAATATACTCATAAATGTATGAAACAAGTTTTCAAACGATGACGGAATTGTGGTGAACTGACTCTTTTTAATCCATACAGCAGTAAACCACTGTTTTTTTTTGTTGTTGTTGTTTTTTAAATACCAGTGTTTATTTCAATTACAGACATTAGGTGTGAGATGAGCCACTTGAGGTTGTGATCATATAGACTCGTGTGCTGTTGTTTGTTCTGTGATTAGCTGCAAGTGGCCGAAAAGAGCTCTGAGAGAAGCACTTGGATGCTTCTATTGGTCTGTAGGGGAAAACGGCATGTTCTTGATTTGTGTGTGTGGAGCAGAGGAAAGGGCTGCGTTTAAAGGGATAATGTCAGGCAGCCTTTCATTTTACTGGCTTTTCACCTCAGTGTAACAGACAAACGAGTTTTTTCCTATCTGCGTGATGTGGTGCTTTCACACAGACGTTTAGTTGTCACCTTGAGCAAAATGTTTAAGTATTGGATCCAGACCTTGATATAAGAGCAACTCTGGGGTAGTGGTTTAAATGTTGTTGTTGTTGTTGTTGTTGTTTTTTTCCCGGTTGCATTATTGTCCTCAATCAGATGTTCTTCATGGCTTCACTTTGTCAGTGTGCCAACTGGATGAAAAATGAAATGGCAGACAAAGCAAATGGATAAAATGGCAGTGAAGACTGATGCAAACGCATCTGACAAACACATTTGAACTGTAACTACGCCGTGTGAGATAACAGTAATGGGCTTTCAAGGCAATGAGTGTGCGGACTTGTTGTCTAATGATTTTAATACAAGGCGTTTTACGTGCAGAGCAACAAAACATTACTTTACATTGAACAAAGCATTAATCAAAGTGCAGTTTGTTATCAACTCTGTCGTGGAAAGATGCATACTCATTTATTTGAACGAAATTAATGCTTTGATTCAGTAAGGATGCATTCAGTTGATTCAAAGAGACAGTACAGATATGCATGAAAAATATTAAGTTCAAATAAATACTATTAAATAAGTAAAAATCTATTGTTGTTTCCTCAGAAATATTAAGCAGCTGTTTTCAATAATAATAACAATAACAGTTTCTTCAGTTCTTTAGTGTTTATAATTCAGCTTTCAAGCAAAAATAAATTACATTTTAATGACGTATTGAAATAGAAAATTGTTATTTTAAGCTGTAATAATTTTTCAAAGATTTACAGTATTTTGATCAAATAAATGCATCTTTGGTGGAAAATGTGAGACTTCTTTCAAAAACAATAGGCATTTTCATACACTTTTTCTTATGAATTCAAATCTGTCCTTCATTATCTCCATCAACAAAATAGTCTATTCCTAAAGGGATCATTCACTCCATGAAAATTTGCCCTCAGACCATCCAAGATGTAGGAAAAAATGGCGACTGGCATTTTCAGAGTTAAAAAACGTACAGGGAAAACAAAATTATTATCAGTGGCTCCTGACAACAGAGAGCGCTTGTGACAGTCTGGAGAGCAGACTGAAGGAAAAAAAAAAAATCTTGGATGGCCTGAAGGTGAGTAAATTTACAACAAATTTTATTTTTAGATGAACTTTCTCCTTTAGGTTAGCGTTAAACCCGGGACACACTAAGCTAATGTCAAAGAACTAACAGCAATAAAATCGGGCTGTGTTGTCGCCTCGCATCAGCTGTGTCTGATCTTGTCTGGGCCAAAAATCTGCGCTAAACACACCAAACAGACAGTAGCTGACAGAAAAAATCTAATGCTTCGTGCCTGCGTGACAGGATGAATCTTTCCATACCTGCAGGTGGCAGTATTGTGTATTGTCATTGCAGAAAAGGGAAACCAGATCTAGTGCTGCACACATACAAACGGTAAACAAAGCAGTGTTTATTTACCATTTTCACAGTACTTCTCGCTTACCACAGAGGGATTCACTCCAGAAAATATGTCTGATAAACTGATAATCAACATCGCTTGCAAATATTAAAGAAATGCGAAGAAATGACAGTCATTTCTTTTGACTTTGTATTCTCTTTTGACTAACGCCATTTGTTTAGTTTTGTCACTTTAGTTTTTGTACTTGTGCACTGACATGTAGCTGAACCGTCAATCAAATCGTTCTCTTTCATTGTTTGCCAATGTCAATTCTACATGCTGAATCGGCCAGACGAGTTGCGATGAATGGCACACACCAGTCAGCTAGCCTGATAGACGCTCAACGATGGCCCAATGCTGCCCAATGACCAACTGTTGGCTTGGTGTGTCCCACCCTTTAGTTGTGTTAAACTACATAATGAATCGTTTATTCCTGAATGAGTGCATTGTACTAGGGCTGCACAAAATTGGAAATATCTAACATTGCAATATTTTGTTGTTCTGCAAATATATATTGCAATATGAATACAATTTCACCAGATGACTTGAATAGTTTTATTTAGAAATAATTTATCCTTTTAGACTGGGATGATTGTGTAGGAAACTGCATCTCCATGAAATATAGATACAATTGAAATAAACAGTGTTTTACCGCTTTCCGAGTCTAACAGTATTCAGGTACAGTGATTGAATAGTAAAAATAAAAATAATTCAGTAAAATTAATTGTTTTAAAAGTTACAAATGGTACACTTTCTTATGTCTGTATGCTTTTAAAATCCTCATACAGTCACAGGCCTCAAAAGCACATGCAAATGATAAATTATAATACAGACTCAACATTGCATATCCTGTGATATGACTATTGCGAATGATCACATTGCGATATTGATGCTGAAACGATGTATTTTGCAGCTCGACATTGTACAATTAAACAATATCATATTAAAGTTTTTACATTTTAAGTACTTATACCAAACCATGTACTTATGTCTACGACAGCATGGACAGCACATAGTCTCTTTCACCTCCGGTTCAATAAGATAAATCATGATTGATTAGCATCTGTATTCTGGCAGATTTGACCACAGTCTCTCACTCTCTCATGTTCACATTACTGAAACATCGTTTTAGTATGTTGTGGCAGTAGAGGCTGTGTCCTAAAGCAGCCAGTTCTGGTTGATGATTTACAGCAAAATTGCTTGTAAATTGAAGAAGAAACTGTTTTGCAGACCTGGCAGCTTTCAAGCCCTGCTCCCATTTGTCACCCAGCATTTCCTTTTGTGTATAGCACAGGAATTAATTAGCTGGTGCTGCCGGAAAAGTTTACGGCCATTATTTATGGGAGATGAAATGCCTTGGACAGAAGCCTCTCTTTGGCCCTCTATATTTTCTCCCCCCCCCCCCCCCGCGTTGTGGTTGTTTTTAAACTTTTGTCTCAGAACATCAATTTAGATTTTGTCAGCTGTAGGTTTTCTCTGACAGGTTCATGCTGGTGTGTCCATAAAAGTGACTCAGTGATTACTGCTGCACGGTGACTTAAAATACTGACATACACCGCTGTGTAATGCAGTGCGTCGTAAACACACAGGCGGCAAAATGTGAGAGGATTTAACTCTGTTCTACATGCTGTTTCATTTCCCTACTATATTCCTTATATTAATACTTTGATTTAGCAATAGATTGAAAGTGAGAGTAAAGACATGCATATTCAGATAAACGGTATCCACAGAAATATTAAGCAGCTGTTTTTAATAGCATGTCTCTAATGTCTCTAATGAATAACAGTTTCTAATGAAAAGTCTAAAAATTGATTTAAAAAAAATCTTATTTACATCACAGTAATAAATTACATTTCAAATATACATCTATGTACAAATATACAGTATTCTGCCCAAACAAAAGCAGCTTTGGTCAATATAAAAGACTTATGGTAGCACATGCTTTGACAGTTTAAAATGCAGACATCCAGCATACCAGCATCTAATGCAGTATATTGTTAACATACATCTGAAAAAAATAATGTCAAAGGATTTCATTGTATTCTACATCATTTTCATTTCCTTATATTTTCTCTATTCAACATGCATAAGGGATAGTTAACCCAAAAATGTCAGTTTGCTCACTATTTACTCATCCTCAAATAGTTCAAAATTTTTATGAGTTACTTTATTCTGTTGAATACAAAAGAAAATATGTTGAAGTAAGCTGAAAACTGACCAATGACAGTAGAAAAAAAACAAACAATATGCAAGTCAATGGTTACAGGTTTCCAGCTTTCTTTAAAACATCTTGTTTCATGTTCAACAGAAAAAAGAAATTCAACCAGTTCTGGAACAAGTGAAGGGAGAGTAAATAATCACAAACTATCCCTTTAACTTTTCATGTTGAAAAGAATCAATACGTTGATTCAGCAAGTATGCATTAAATCGATTGTAAGCATCAGTATACACGTACGGTATACGCCATTTTGAAATCCAACTCCACTCCAATTTTTTTAGCACCAAAATGGTATAGACACACCATTTCTAAACAGCGTGATCTTACATTAGTTGAGTCAGTTGTGGATTCAGTGTAATGAATGACAGCCAGTCAATGGGCACAGAGTCAATGGGCGTAGCATATGTATACCCACATTTCCACATCTTTATGTCATTTATCACAAGAATAGTTTACAATTAAATCTCTACCCTAACCGTAGCGTTCACGCAGGCCCTTTGCCTCATGCCGAGGAGCGTAATGTCAGGATTTCTATTGTGGCGGCGGATGTGATAATCTGCTCTTTTTTTCTCCAAAGCGTCCCCCTTGTGGTGCGGCGCGGAGCCCACAGCATTCCTGATAATCACTCATGCCTCTTTGTAATCAATGCCCACAGAAATAGGATTCCTTTGGCCGATGGCAATTAATAAATTCGTGTCCTTTTTTAACACTAGTGAGCTGAGCTTGAAATTACCAGTGACTGGCTTCTCCTCATTTGCATATTTATTGCAGCGCAGGAAAAAAAAATTCTGGGGAATGATTGATGTGGAGCCTGCCTACTGAATCCCAAACAGCATATTATTATGGGGAGGGGGGGGAATGCCAGCGTACAGTTGATTAAAGTTGAAGACGGTGGGATCGCTTGCTGCTACTTTTTTTCCCCCTCCTTTTTGTTTCCTCTCCCGTTTTTTCATATCTTCGGAGATGGCGGGCGTAAGAATTAAAAGCATATTTTAATGGATGTTGACAAGAAGTGAACTAACAAAAGCCCGAGCGAAGGATTTGCTTGAAAAGATTCAATCAAACATGTTTGCTGGGATTAATTGTGGGTGGAGGCGGGAGATGGGCTTGAATGAGGGCCATTGTTTCGGGGGTCACCTGAGCCCATTCCCTCTGTCATTTTGAGTGATAATTTGGAAATGTCCTATGATTGTAGCTAAAGAGCTAAACCCCGTTCATCGCACAATCTCCATCCTATTGATAGAGTTCTGTTTGTGTAGAGGAGAACGGGGACTATGGCTAAAACAGACTCTTACTATTTTAATTGGGGCAAAACGGTCTAAATTAATTCATAGATCCAGGGCTATGGTAAAAGGTTTCTTTGGATATGATAATTTGTTTCCCGCTCTATCATTTTGAGTGTTTTGTAGTGAATGAAAGTCTCATATCTGCTTTCTAATGGTGTAATTATTGTGTTTCTACTCCAAACTATAAATCATGCACAGCAAAGTGGCTGCTATTAAAACTTGAAAATGGCCTACAGATAACAACATGTCTAAGTTAATATGCTATGTTAAACAATGTGCTTTTTGCTAAAGTTCATAATTCCATAGTAAACGAATGAATGACAGACATTAAGTGATTTTACTGAGGTAAATGTAACATCAGTTTGCTGACATCTTTCCATTGTATAAACTCTAATATTATATGGGAGATTATACACTTGCAATAAGTTGTACCAGAACTATATATTCTGCTATAACGTATCTATTTCAAGCAAAACAAATGAGTTATATAGACAGTGAATGACTTTACAGAAGGAAATGCAACATTGGGTGACATGTTTTATCTTTTCACAGTTGAAACACTGATTGTGCATGTACATGGGTGATTATACTTTTCAGCAAGTATCTTCTCATGTTCATTCATGCTTGAACTTCTCGAGCAACAAAATTATTTGCTATTTCATCATTGACTCTAAAGTTTCTATTTCTAGCAAACCAATGAGCTACAGACAGGTGACAAGTTGCTATACAGTTTAGTTCATCTTTCATTCTGGTGCTCATTCATGTTTTAAAAAAAAAACTTGAACAACAATATATTCATGATTGGAGCAATATGCTCATCTCAAAAGATTCTATCTACACAAACAGGTTATAAAGGTATATTTAACGTCGAGTGACAAACTGTTTTATTGACATTTTTGTGTTTCTGTCTGAAACACATTGGACGAGTGTGTGGGTGCGAGTGTGGATAAGTGGTTATTCATTTCGGTAAGTAGGCTATACTGTAACTCTGAATTTGACTTCTTATTCATGTCTGAACTTGAACAACAAAACATTTACACTTCTAGCAATCTTTTTCTATTTCTAACAGATGAACTAGTTATAGAGTGAATGACTTCTCTGAGGTAAATATAATGTTGCTGTTTCAATTTTTGACATTTGATTGCAAGGCTATTTGATTAAACAATGCATAAAGTAGTACTGTATTTTTGAATCGTGATGTATCTTTGAACTGCTTGAACAACAAAGTGTTTACAATTCTAGCAATGTTTTTCTTTTTAGTTATTGAATTAATTAAAGTGAAGGTTACCTGAGGTCAATTTAATATTGGATGACAATATGCTTTACTAATGTTTTTCCAAATTTAAATCACCAAGTATGTGATTACATGAGTAATTATACATTACTATAAGCTGTATAAACTTATCTTCTCATGCTTATTCATGTTTGAACTATAAAATACTTACAATTCTATCAATTTCCAGCAAACAAATGAATGACGTTCCTGAGGTGAATTTAACATTGTGTGACAATGTTTCATCAGCATCTTTCACAATTTTTGAAACCTCGATTTTTCAGTACGTTGTATTTTATCTTTCCACTTACTTTCTGACATTCATTCATGTTTATTTAGTGCTGCAACTAGTAGTAAATCAGAACAGATGATTGTTTCACATGTGCTCTGTGCTGCAAAAAAAAAACAAAATCCCAATTTTCTCATCAATGGATAACACATCACATTTATGTAGTAACTTGATGAAGTCATCGTCCATGTTCAGAGAATCAGGTCTGCAGGCCACGTGCTCTGGAGGAGCTCTCCTCACCCATAAAACTTCCTCAGAAGTGCGCAGCAAAGTCGGATTTGTGCCGGTGAGTGCGTGCGCAGCAAATTGGCAGCTACATCAAATTATTCCTGCATTAAGCACCGCTCGCCCGTAATCCACTGCAGGGCCCTGCCGCCCCTCCCCCAACTTGTAACTTTTGTCAACGTAAACTGCAGATTTCATGCTCTGCCATTAATCTGTCGGATTACGGGTGCAGTTCAGGAGGACTTATATTTTAATGAATTCCTTTCCTGGCTTAACTAGAGAAGAGGAGGGAGGGGGTGTAGTGGGGAGGGTGGAGTTGGAAAAGGAAAGTGGGCCCCCGTTGGACACAGGTTGGTTCATCCTTCAACAAACCCCCAACAGTGGCATCCGTGTGTCGGCCCCCTCTCAGCATCTGGAGTGCTGTCACGCAGAGAGACGGCGAAGCACTCCATGGTGCTGACAATCCTCCACGCCACAATAAATTGAATGTCTCGAGGAGCGGCATTTGTAAAACAAGACAAATAATGAATTATTGTTATGACGTACTCTTCAGCTCCTTCCCTTCCCTGTGCATATCTGTGCTGCATTTCTGTTTGTTGCCTCCATGCTTTCTCCATCCATCTACGTATCTCTGTATCTCTCCCTGTTTCTCCATACGGGTCTCTTTATCTGCAGGCTGTCAGAGTTGGCTGTAGTCTGTGTCTCTGTCTGCTGATATCTCTACTGAAAGCCTGCTCTGCCCCATCCCTCCATCTCCTCCTCCTCCCCCCGACTGCTGTCCCGCTCTGTCACTGTACAGAGACTATGAATTAGGCACAAGCTTGAGGGATGCGTCTTTGTGGAAACAGTGGCCTGATCCAGCACTGGAATATGATGTTACCAATTTTATATTATTTTTTATCTTGTTTGGCCAAACATTGGGTTGTGGTTGTGGGAAATGGATCTGCTGAATTCCAAATAGCATATTAAAGTGCAGTCACCAAACATGCAGACAGGATGTGTTGCATCTGCAAATGTACATAATGAAAAGATGCTTGACCAATATAGGATAAAAGCATCATAGGAAGACTTTGTTATATGAACTTTTTGTAAATATAATATAATATAATATAATATAATATAATATAATATAATATAATATAATATAATATAATATAATATGCCTCACAGTGGCGCAGTGGGTAGCACGTTCGCCTCACAGCAAGAAGTCGCTGGTTCGAGCCTCGGCTGGGTCAGTTGGCGTTTCTGTGTGGAGTTTGCATGTTCTCCCTGTGTTGGCGTGGGTTT